>VDFB02005985.1:0-327793 GCA_007258455.2 Sequoia sempervirens | reverse complement strand
AGGAATTTGTAGAATCTGAACATAATGTTTCTTAGGATGTATCTGAGAATGTTGCACATAGTCCATTTGTTATTCCCGGGGAAGAACAAATTGAGACAACGAAAGTTGAGTATAGTGAAAAGGGAATACCAAGTCTCGATGACTTGGCTAGTGCGACTATGAAAATTTCAGAGGAAGCACAATCTCTTCCAACACAACAACATGAATTTATCCTACAAGAAGAAGAAGGAGAAAAACCTGTACACTTTGAGGTATCCAATGAAACCTCATTACCTTCTAGAACTTGTCAAGAAATAATTGTTTATAAAAAGACATTTTTGATTGAATTTTTGGAACACCTTAGAGCTACATGGAGGTTGGTCACATTTCAAACCCTGAGTTTCTGACACTTAGCCAAAACTGAAGTACAACAAATCCTTTGGAAGGTAGAGAAGAAGCAATTGAAAAGAAAACTTGAAAGGAAAGAATAGGCAATTCAAGAACTAAAAGAGAAAATGAATGAAATGATGAAGGTAACTAGTCAAATCATGGAATGAAGACCACCACCCAGGGTTTATTCCCTGTGCCTTTAGGAACAATTCCTTTGGTTTCAGTTAATGAGAATTTTAAGGAACCAAGATCCCGTTATTCATACAGCCAAAGAATTTTATGATGCATACCAAGTAGCCCCTAGCTGGTTGAAGAATTCTTTGTGTGAATTTTATTTCCATGGTTTTATAATTCCCTCTGAAACAGAGTGGAACCCACTTCTTTATATAGGTGATATTCATTTAAGATCACTCATGTCTTGGGTAGCAAATGAAGCTAATTATGGTAGACAATTGGAAGCCTATGAAGAAGCTGAAAGGGATGAGCCCATTCCATTGCGACCTGAGAGTTCAGATCCCTACACAATGTTGAAAACTTGGCTTACTGTTGCATATGGATTCAATGATCAAGCAGTCTGAATGAAAATATTTGATCTCAGGAAATAGGTATATGATGAATTTAAAGGCTAGCCATATCTGTTTTGGAAGCTATAATCTTCTAGAATAGAGAAGAGATGGGAAAAACTAACTATTGGTTTAAGAAGGCCTAAGCCTCATAGCCCCCTGAATTTTATGACAACCCTCAGAAGAACAGAAAGGTACATGCAGCTCGGTCTTCAAAAGAGGTTTGAGTTATGGTTGCCTTTGACATTTCAACCTCCTGTGCTGATGTGGCCACTTTACCCCTATCGAGCTACAGATATTAATGAGGATACAAAAGCCCGTAGATATGAAAGATGGTAGAATTTCAGAGGTTTCTATTACAAGTTCAGAACTTCATTTCAGGGTCATGCCACACCTACTGATTTCAGGGAGACAACTAGGAGATTTAATGCTAGAGGACCAGCATTAGGCTAAGTAGGGGGAAAATGATAAGCCCAAAATATGCTCATGATTTGAGTATTATGTTGTATTTTTAACACCATTACTCTTGTTGTTAATGGTTGTTTTTACTCTTTAAAGACCTTTTTATTGGGTGGTATCTTGTAGCAATACATTCCTACATTCCTGTAGCCTAACATTTTTGTATGTCTATATTAATTACCATGTTTGACTTCCCAAATGACTAATATAACACATGTAGTTTTTGAATAATGAAATAGATTTAATATGTGATTAATGAATGAATATCGTGTAGTTTCCATGCATGTTTTCTTTCACTTTTGTTGCCTTGTGTTTTGCAAGTTATTGAAGGAAGCATGAACAAGTCAAGCGCAGTTGTTCTCAACCTTGCAGTAAAGTCCATTTCCTGCACAACCTCGAGGAAGTTGTTCTGGCGAAGACTCTCTGACCGAGTTGTTGGGAAGGAATCTAAATGTTAATTAATCTGGGAAGAGTGGAATGCTAAATTCTCTCTGAATCATGTTGAACGGATAAGCTCATTTATGAAGTTTGTTCCTTGGTTTCAGGATACATTTATATCCATGTCTTTCTCTGTTAGGGTTAGGTAGTTAGTTACTTTCCTGATTTAAATAAGTGTTCCTCCTGCACGAGTGAACAACATAGAAAATAAGATTATGTAAGAGTTAGTGTCATAATAAGAATCAGAGTTTTGTTAGTTTTCTGGAGCAGAACAATCAATGTAGATGACTTCAAGTTATGAACAAAAATTGATGAAGTTCTGAGTTTAATCTTTGTGTAAATTAGTTGATGCTTGCTAAGGGGGCCCACTTATAAGTATATGTAGTTGAGTAGTTGTTTATCTTCTATTGATTATAGGTTAGATTTCATTCTTGTAAGTTTCAGTACAAACTCGGTCTTATATTGTTCCTGCAGCATTGGGAATCCATCCTTGTGTTTGTTCCTACAGCATAAGGCCAGTTCATGGTTTGTTTCTTAGTAGTAGTTTTTATGATTTCTACTTTGGTTAAGTTATGTTTGAGTTAAGAAGACTTTGCATTACTTTCCTATAGCATAGTTAGAATTCCTTCCAAGTATTTATTTCCAATAAGTTGTGACTGAAACTGGTTCTTAGTGCACATACAGTGTCGCTCCATTTCAAGTATACGTTCTCTGGTTTGACAAGTAAATGAATGATCATGAAAAGATATTAGTCGCTTGCTGGAATGTCTAATTCCTAGGTTAGGATTTGCCGTGATTTTCATATCCTTTTGTGGATGCGACTAGACACTTGAGTAGTAGATCATTTGTTTTATGGGACAGGTATGATATTATTCATCACATTTTGACATTGTTTATATAGTAAGGGTCATTATTTAGGTTGTTTAGAATAATATAGATTGGTTATTCTAAGCATCTTTTATAGTTTGCATTACCAATTCATCATCATTCATATTGTTTACAATAATATATATTTTTTAGTCTAAGCATCTTTTCTATTGTGACAATATAGATATCTCATTTGAAGTATATTGCAATGTTCCTAACACGATAGATCATGGACCTACTACAACAATAGCCAACTCTAATCGTTTGGGAGAGGTATGTGACATATTAGAATAATATAGATTGGTTATTCTAAGCATCTTTTATAATTTGCATTACCATTTCATCATCATTCAGGATGTTTAGAATAATATAGATTTGTTAGTCTTAGCATTTTTTCTATTATGACATTATAGATTTCTCATTTGAAGTATATTGTGATGTTCCTAGCACGATAGATCATGGACTTGCTATAACAATAGCCAACTTTGATCCTCTGGAAGAGGTATGTGAGAGATTAGAATAATATAGATTGGTTATTCTAAACATCTTTTATAGTTTGCATTACCTTTTCATCATCAATTAGGTCATTTAGAATAATATAGATTTGTTATTCTAAGCATCTTTTCTATTGTATGTATTTTAACTGTTACCTTAATGGTTTGTATAGGTGGTTCACTCCAAATCGTCAACATGCTACTCTTTTGGAAGAGTGTGTCGACCACGAAGGCAACGCGAGCTCTATTTCCTTCCCATATTGGGAAATGACTATGTATTAGGGTCATTTGTTGTATGCCTACGTGGAATTTTGTAAATCCTATATTTGATAGGAATTATTGAATGATAATATCATGCATATTGTGTACACTTTATGTGTATTCAGGTGTATACTTTACAACTTATGTGTATACTTTGTCACTTATGACTATTGCAATGTATACTTTATGACTTATATGTTTTAAAGCATATACTTTCTATTCATGTGTGTAGTTCACGACTTAAGTGTATTTGAGTAAATGAATCACCTTTTCACTTACTGACAAGGAACAAAACAAACCCTAAACCCCTTTTCTCCTTTACATCGAATTCATCTGACCCTTTTTCCATCAACTGAAAACTCATCACCGCGTGAAAATGTATTTGAGATAGCAAAAGCGAAGAGAGGTTATTGTATAAGATCCCAACATGATCCCATAGCCTCAAATAGAGAGTCTGTAGGCATCACGGTTTCTGAGAAATAGAGATTCAAAGATTATTGTCTTTTAGCACTTTAGACTCTTAAGGGAAATCACTGGTTCAATGTAGCTCGGAGTGATTCAGCGTATTTGGGTGCAAAAGAGGACCATACCTAGCGTAAACATACCCATATGAACGTGTTGGAACAGTCTGTTTGGTCCTATGAGTTGCAAAATGAAAGTTGCACCACTTTGCAACTTTACACTGCTTGCATCTGACAACTTTTTCCTCAATTGAAAATTGGTCACCACAGGAAAACGCCTCCAAGATAGAAAAATCCAAGAGAGGTTAGTATAGAGGGTTCCAACACAATCCCATAGCTTCAAATGGAGAGTCTGTAGGTGTCACGGTTTCTGATAAATATCCCTTCAAAGATTGTTGCCTTTTAGCACTTTCGACTCCTAAGGGAAATCGTTGGTCCAATGTAGCTTGGAGAGATTCAAAGTATTTGGGTTCAAAAGATGACCATCCCTAGCATAAATGTACCCATTCGGACATGTTGGAATAGTATGTTTGGTCCTACAAGTTGCAAAATGAAAGTTGCACCACTTTGCAACTTTACACTACTTGCATCTGACAACTTTTTCCTCAATTGAAAACTAGTCACCGCAAGAAAATTCCTTTGAGATAGAAAAATTCAAGAGAGGTTATTATAGAGGGTCCCAAAATGATCCCATAGCCTCATATGGAGAGTCTTTAGGCATCATGGTTTATGAGAAATATCCCTTCAAAGATTGTTGTCTTTTAGCACTTTGGACTCTTAAGGGAAATCATCGGTCCAATGTAGCTTCGAGAATTTCAGAGTATTTGGATACAAAAGAGGACCATCCCTAATGTAAACATACCCATCCAGACATGTTGGAATAGTTTGTTTGGTCCTACAAGTTGTAGAATGAAAGTTGCACCACTTTGCAACTTTACATTGTTTGCATCTAACAACTTTTTCCTCAATTGAAAACTGGTCACCACAGGAAAACACCTCCAAGATAGCAAAAACGAAGAGAGGTTATTATAGAGGATCCCAACACAATCCTATATCCTCAAACAAAGAATCTATAAGTGTCACGGTTTTTTAGAAATAGAGATTCAAAGATTATTCCCTTTTAGCACTTTGGACTCTTAAGGGAAATCACCAATTCAATGTAGCTCGGAGTGATTCGGCGTATTTGGGTGAAAAAGAGGACCATCCCTAGCATAAATATACCCATTTGGATGTGTTGGAATAGTCTGTTTGGTCCTACAAGTTACAAAACGAAAGTTGCACCACTTTGCAACTTTACACTGCTTGCATCTAACTTTTTCCTCAACTAAAAACTGATCACCGCAGGAAAATGACTCTGAGATAGAAAAATATGAGAGAGGTTATTATAGAGGGTCCCAACATGATCACATAGCCTCAAACAGAGAGTATGTAGGCCTCACAATTTCTGAGAAATAGTCCTTCAAATATTGTTGTATTTTAGCACTTTTAACTCTTAAGGGAAATCATTGGCCCAATATAGCTCAGAGATATTCAAAATATTTGGGTGCAAAAGAGGATCATTCCTAGTGTAAATTTACCCATATGAACGTGTTGAAAAAGTTTGTTTGGTCCTACGAGTTGCAGAACGAAAGTTGCACCACTTTGCAACTTTACATTGTTTGCATCTGACAACTTTTTCCACAACTAAAAATTTGTCACCGTGGGAAAACACCTTGGAAATAGAAAAATCTAATAGAGGTTATTGTAGAGAGTCCCAACATGATCCCATAGCCTCAAATGGAAATTTTGTAAGCATCATGGTTTCTGATATATAGCCCTTCAAAGATTGTTGTCTTTTAGCACTTTAGATTCTTAAAGGAAATCATCGATCCTATGTAGCTTAGAGACATTCAGAGTATTTAGGTGCAAAAGAGGACCATCCCTAGTGTAAACATACCCATATGAATGTGTTGGAATAGTCTGTTTGGTCCTACAAGTTGTAGAACGAAAGTTGCACTACTTTGCAACTTTACACTACTTGCATCTAACAACTTTTTCCTCAGCAGAAAACTAGTCACCGCGGGAAAATGCCTCTGAGATAGAAAAATATGAGAGAGGTTATTGTAGAGGGTCTCAACATGATCCCATAGCCTTAGACAGAGATTTTGTAGGCATCACGGTTTCTAAGAAATAACCCTTCAAAGATTGCTACCTTTTAGCACTTTGGACTCTTAAGGGAAATCGTCGATTCAATGTAGCTTGAAGTGATTCGACGTATTTGGGTGCAAAAGAGGACCATCCCTAGCATAAATGTACTCATCCAGATGTGTTGGAATAGTCTGTTTGGTCCTATGAGTTGCATAATTAAAGTTGCACCACTTTGCAACTTTACACTACTTGTCAAAATTGCAACTTATTGTCAAATGATGGAAGTTCAAGAGTCATCTTGTTGTATTTCATTGAAAAACAGATATAAGTTGTTTTTTCATAGCCCAATTAGGTAGGAATTAGATGTTAGAAGGGTTTGGGAGAGCAAGGGAGGTCAATTGAGGTTTGGGTATGATGCCCTAGATGCGAAAAGTGTGGTTTTTGAGTGAAATTGGGAGGTTTAAGGGTGTTAGTGATTGAAGTCTATTGGGGTAGAAATTTCTAAAGGTGTATTAAGCATATGAAAACTTCTATAAACATTTTTTAGGTGTTGTTTAAGTGAGATAAGTGTGGAAATGAATACTTTCAATTAACTCCCTTATAATCTAAGCAAAATGAGGGTTACATGATTGAGTGACTTAGATGGCATTTACAAGGATGATATTTGTGGAATTTGGATGTTTCTAGCCTGGTGAGATACTATCCAAAGGAATCTTGGAGGGGCAGCAGTTTTAAAGACGAGTTGTTTTGAAAATTTGGGCTAATTGGAGCCATGTTCGGCATAATAGTTCAATTTCAGTGGGGTTTTTCCAAAAAAATCACATTAGGTTTTGAGATATGTTAAACAAAAGGGTAATGGGTGTCTTTCACAACCTTTTGTTTTGTGGGTTTGAGTTGATATTGTGAGGATATTGATTCTTACTCAAGATCATTTTATACCTTTTACATGTTATTATGCTTCAATGAACATTAAGTGACATTGATTTTTATCCAGATGATTATATTACTTTTGAATGAACAATGTAACATGCAATGCATTTCATTAAGTTGTATCCACTTTTCATTTTTGTTAACTTCTTTTGAAATAAAAATCAGCTACACACTTCATTACACGAGTTTAAAAAACAAAATAATGTCAAATGTAAATTCATTCAACAGAGCTTGAAATCATGAGTATTCTAAAAATGAGTGTTTGATAAAAATGTATTGGTAGACATGTATGAAAAATGTGGTACAATAGAAAAGGAAATTCATTGTTTGAAAAATCTCAAAGAAATAGATGGATTACCAATTATAATTCATAAGTTCTATTAAAATGTTATTTCATTAATCTATAACATACATTATCAATCATAAGTTTAAATAATTCTAAGATAATTATACATTCCATCTTGAAAATTCAAAGTAGAAAGACATGCACACAAGAAACAAATTAGATTTAATACCAATTCTTATATATCAAACTGTAGAATAATTGTGTTTGTGCATATACAAATTTGGCATATGCCTACTCAAAACAAGTTTTACAACAAGTTTTACAAATTGTGGCATATATGCCATCTCAAGATCTATCAAACCCTAAGTACATGTCAATCTATATCATATCCTAATCCTGTGTAGGACCATCAAAATCAAGCCTCCTCGAAGAAGTTAGATGCTTTGTAGTTTCCTGCACAATAACATTTCAAACCACAAATTAGATTATGTGAATGGTTGACAAGATAGACTATTAAATAGAAAATTATATACCATCATTTATAAATTAAAAATTTAACATCAAAATCAATATGCATGTACTATATTATATCAATAATGCAATTCTTGTTTACCTCTAATCTTTCTCTCTTTTCTGCAAGATGTTTTGCATATGATTGTCCCCTAGGACGATCAGGAGTCCTCCTATAAAGTAATGGTCTCTCACTCATCACAATGTTGGGTCGAATAGAGGACTATAGAAGATAAAATAAAAATGATACAAATTAAAATATAATTGTTGACAAATAATTATATCTACTAATCATATATCTACTCCTATCTAAACGTAAATGATCTACAATATAAAATAAACACATACCTGTTGTGATGCTATCACACTAGATGGGCTCATAGTGGATGGATCAGCTAAGATGCTTTCCTATATAAAAAATCACAAGAATGTAAATGCACATGCACATATAATTATAATGTTGACAATAAAAAAGATATATACCTATTGTGCAACTACATCCAATGGGTCAGACTTGGTCAACAAGGTTGTATAAGAACCAAGTTGCTGCATAAAAAGACAAGATTATATTAGACTATCAATATATGTAGTACATGTATTTAAACATATTAGATTTCAAAGATTAACATCTAAAATAACAATTTAAATTATTTACAATGTACTGATTGTCTAAGACAAATGAAATGGCAGTATGCATAGCCTGTTGCACTTCTGACAACTACTCCTCTGTCAATAATTGTTAAAGATTATAGCACATAAACATATATTAGTACAAATATCCTTCATAAAATATGAAATAATTTACATAAAACACACTATGAAATTTCTTTAAGACTTACCGGTGCTCCCACATCATTCCTGGCAGTCAATGTCTCTCCTGCAACTGCTCCACTTCATGCTCTATCAACTCCTACATCTGGCATATCATGAACCTCAAAGTCGGATGTATCTCTGGGAGCCTCAATGGACCGTCGGAGAGGACCGAAACATAAATTGTTGCACATCATGCAACGATGAGGCACACAAATACGTCCCAAAGAGGACGGTGTACTAGTTAGAGCTGATGGTTTTGTACCAGTGGGAGCTGTTGTAGCAAGTGCACCACCATCATGTTGTGATGTATTAGGTGTAGCACCACCTTGATGGGATGCACCATCAACTAGTTGTGCAACATGATGGCTCTGCCTAACCAAATGATCACTCAAGGAATGTAATGCATAAATGCTCACAGTCCTCACATCTACAACAATCTTTGGGTAAGGTAGTGGAGTCAGAGTAGCAATAGGTGGAGGAGGATGAACTGGGGTGACTTGGTGTGCCCTAGGTCTATCTTGTGGCATCCCTCTACCAACACCCTGGAAATCTCGCATGTCAAAGTAATTGACATGTTTCCCTAGCACAAACTCAACATATAATTTTTGGAGAAAATATTGAGGGACATCAAGGTTGTTGTTGGGTGGTTTATCGAAAACCATCCACCAACATCTCCAAAAATTATCTAATATTCCTCTATGGGTGCACCATTTAATTGAAATTTTTGGTTTTTGCACATTAATAGGTTGTCCAGTTCTTCGATCTATGAATAACTGGGCTAATTGGCCTTTTTCAATATCAAGAGCCTTCACCTTATCATATGATAATCCATCAACATAAAATTGTCTTTGTTGCTCTCACCATTGTGCAAATCTATTATGTTGAATTGCCAAAGTTTGAACATTTACAATGATTATTTCCAAAGTGTTTTTCATATCTGATAGTTCATCGAGTGTTTCATAGATTTGACATACTTTTCTTAATTGATCTAAATTCCTATGAATAGACTTGTGTATTGTTGTCACATTTTCATTCAGAAACAATGGTTGTGATGGAGGATTTGGAGGGTATTCATTTTCTACAGGATTAAGGTTTTCATTTTGTGCGGGAGGGTTTTCATTTTGTGCAAGGTTAGGAATTTCATTTTGATCCATTTTTAACTTGTTAATTGATAATAAAAAAAAATAAAAAATTAACAATAGTTTTAATCTAATAAAAAACATATCAAATATACCCTATTTTTTACTAAAATTCAAAAACAAAACAACAAAATGAATATAAATTGTGTAAAAATTGAAAAAAAAAAACATACCTTACAAATTTGGTGATTTTTTTAGTAATTTTATCTCCCCCAAACAGATATCTGAGTCGCTCTCCTAAAACCCACGCTCACGCCCTGGTAAAAATACTAGTAAAAATATAGCTCTCGAGTTTTTTTTGTCTGTATATAATACAGGAAACGAATATTTGTTTCCTTATTTACAGCTTTTTAAATAAATGGTCAGGGCCATAACCCAACCATAGTGTTTTTTTAAATATCGATTATTTAATATAAATTATATTATATTATAATATATATATATATATATATATATTATAATATATATTATATTATTTATAATATATATTATATATATTAGAATAATACAATATAATATAATATATAATATTATAATATTATAATATAATATATTATATATTTATAATATAATATATGTATTATATTATAATATATAATAATACATACATTATATTATATATAATATCATATCATATTATATTATATTGATATAATATTATATTATATTATATTATATTATATTACATTATATTATATTATATTATATAATATTATATTATATTATATTATATTATATTATATTATATTATATTATATTATATGACCTCTCGGGTTTTTTTTTTTTAATTATAACACAAATAACAAATATATGTTATATAGAATATAATACTTGGTCGAGCCAGACCCGACGCAATTATAAATTCTGCCTTAAACGAAATGGATATTCGTTTCATATTGGATATCTGTTTTATCATATATTCGTTTTGGTTCGGTATTACCAAACCAAAATAGATATTGTACTTTGGCCTGCAAAAATTCAAAGGCATGAATTTCACATTTTTGGACGTGTTAAAAACGTCTTTTTTCACATTGCCATTTTTTGGACCCCCATGATCTTGCACAGACCCAACATTCAAATCCAATAACATATTCAAGAAGAATCAGCAGTTGAGGTGGTTCGTAAAACCCATGGTTGATCCACAAACAAGTCCAGCTCCCCTCATTCCCATAATCAAAATGATAAACACAATTGTGAGTATCCATAGAAGGAAAGATAGAACCTAGATGTCACCATGTGAAGGTGGCAACATTTCACAGCCAAGAGCGAGCACTGCATCATTGGTCGTTGTGTTGGTAGCCTCAGAAAAATGCAATGGGTGGTGCAACATCCCTCTTGCATTATAAATCTGCATATCATAGTCAAATTGATCAAGCAATACACATTATGAAGAAAAAAATTCAAATGCAAGGAACCTTGTACCTAATCTCGAGCTTGAAGGAAGCTGGGAGGATGAGACAACAAACGTCTCTTCCAAGCTACCAATGGGACCCACAACCTTTGTTAGTTGTTCTTTGTCTTGTCAATCTTTCATAGTCTAAGACTTTGTTTGATTATTGTCCCAAAAAGATAGCAGGTTGTCCCATTTCATTTCCTTGGTGTTGATCTCAATTTGTTTATGCTTCATGTTATAAAAATATGACATGGACAAATTTGTTATTTTGTAACTCTCAAAGTGTGTAAGAGGATTAGTAATTTTCAAAGAGGAAAGACTCCCAATCACAACTTGTCCTTGTTGAAATGGTATGACACCCATGTGAGCAGCCTCCAAGACATCCCTACCTTGGTCTTCTTCTCTCCTAAGTTTGTGTGGTGCATCAAGATGCTCACCTATTTCCTCTTGTTCACTATCATTGTAGATGGAAGTGGAGTCCCTTTCCTAATCTAGGAGCTCTAATGTTTCTCCATTTGGAGGTTTGAACGATATGTCTTCATCACCACTATCTTCTAAAATGTACTCCTTGATGTCACTATACCTCTATGGCACAATTCCAAGTGGGAAGAAATCAACAAGTGACACTGGCCCACCAAGGGGATCGATGTATGATGAGTGATTTCCCTCTGAAAGTCCTCCATAAATCCTATCATCCATTGCATATAAATGCTCTACAAGAGGGAAGGGCTCTCGATGATCGATGGACAACTCTCCCATTTGATCCACTTCATTGTCCTAATGTGTGGGATTGTTTTTTTCTCCTTCTATTGCTGCCCCAACACCCTCTTGGGAGATACTCTGAGCTAAGTCGTTACTTGGTTCCAATTCTTGGACTTCTGGTTCAATCCTTGAAGCAACTATATGAGGTCGTGTGTTTGGTTGCTCCACTTGTTCCTTAACTTATTCAATAGCATCTTGGCACAAGTCACATGTTAATTTTGAATGTACCAAATCATGGAGCCTACACCAACCTGGTAGTAGCAAGACCTCAAAATCCACTTGGTATCTCAGCTCTGACCAATCCCTTATGAGTCTTGAAACAAGCTCATTATATCTTTCCACCACCGTGTCTTCATCATCAGTTAAGGAGGAGACCTGGTAGTGAACAACCTCAGCTTGTGGTTGTTCCCACTCCTCTAGATCTTCCTTTTCAAAGGTTTGATTGCCTTCACTCATTGAGAATGGGTCTTCGAATCCCATTTCACTTAAGCTTTCATCAGTATTTTTTGCTGCCCCAAGACTTTCAACCTCTTCTTCCTTCTGGTCTTCCGCATTCACGTTGGCTGTCCTGGCATATACTATTGAAAATTCTTCTAATTTATCTTCTGTGTATAGCCTTTCAACTATTAGTTGTTCTTCTTCCTAGGTGGAGGATTGCTCTTCACTGATGGAGAAAGGATTTTCTAATTCCTTTCTAACTAAAATTTCATCAAGGCTCCTTGTTGTCCCAAGGGATTCAATTCCTTCCTTTTGATTCTCAACCTCAGTGTTTGCTATCCCAACACCTACTTTTGTAGAATTTATTAGTTCAGCCTCTATGTGCTGTCCTCTAAAAGTTAACTACATTGCCTTAGTGGATGACTCCTCTTCATTGAGAATTGGTTGCTCTACCTTGTTCATATAGTTCCTAGCTTGGGAAATGATGTTTGCGTATGAAGGGCAAGTAAATTTTGGATGTGGTGTATTATGGACCCTGCACCACCCAGTCATTATCACTTCTCCTAATCTTATCCCACCCTTGTTGCTCAAGTGTTCTTGAATCAACTCCTTGAAGGCCTTGGTTTCCATTTTAATCAATTCTTCTTCTAGGTTTGGTGGAGCTAAGGGTTGGTATATTTCCCAAAAGGGAATTTCTCCTTGCAAAACCCTTTCAATTCTGCCCAAGAATGTCAAACATTCCATTTCATTATGCCTGCAAATGTCATGGATTTTGTATTTGTCTGCTAATGCAAAGTGCTACAATGGCCTCCTCAATATCCTATTTAGATCTTCTTGCAGCTGAGTGATGTTGATTTGCAAATGTTGCTCCATTTCGACTTAGATCTTGTTTTCCTCCAAAAAAAATAAAAATAAAAATTGCAGCCTATGGTGAGATCTTCTCTACCTCGAATTTTACTTGAAAGTGCTTTCAACTTCTAGCTTTGCAGCCTTGTGATCAGCCATGCCCCCCTTCTAGCGCTAGTTTTGTTGATGGGTGTTTTTGCAGCTTCTCAACATAGGCAGCACACAAGTATGCTACCTCTCTTGAAAGGTAATTTCTACAACTAAGTTTCAGAAATCACCCCAAGGTCTCTCGGGTCTGCCCATGCAGGCCACAACTGGTGGGAAGCTATTATCACAACATCGTTATATAACAATGAAACCTCATCGCTTTCCCACTATGCAGACCTGAGAGACCTTGGGGTGATTTCTAAAACTTAGTTGCATAAATTACCTTTCAAGAGAGGTAGCATACTTGTGTGTTTCCTATGTTGAGAAGGTGCAAAAACACCCATCAACACATACCATCTAGACTATGACAATATAGGGTATCTCCTAGGATTGTGAAACAAGATGTTCTATAGGTGAAGGTTTTCTTTTGAGTGGTCATTAGGTCAGTTGGTATGATACCATGTTGGATGTAGTCAAAAGTATCTTGGTACCATGGGGATTTAGGACCAACAACAACACATACCAATTCAGATTCCAAGATGTTGAATACAGGTACAAGCAGTTGTTCCACGAGGAACCCATAATTAGGAACATTTTGTGGAATATTAAGCAATGAGCCTATTGTTTTCATTGTGTCGATAGCTCTGTTATTGATCTAAGGAACTTGCTTGAAGGTTATTATGAAAAAAGTATTCCTTGAAGCTATCCACCATCCTTTTATATGGTAGCAATTTGTCATCATTTATCTGGTACTCATCGTTCACCTGTCTGATCACAAGCTGAGACTCTTCAAAGATATGTAGCTATTTTATTCTCCATTCAATAGTCATTTTTAGCCCTGTGATAAGAGCTTCATATTCTAAGATATTATTTATGCATGGGAAAGTGATCTTGTATGCCTTGGGTATACTATCTCCCCGTGGTGTGAGAAATAGAACACCTGCACCATAGCCCTATTGAGTATGGGACCTGTCAAATTATAGAGTCCAATGGCTTGTTTGTTCTATCATTAAGATACTCTCATTCGGAAATTCCATTATGAGAGGTTTGTGATCATCTATGGGTGCTTCAACCAGTTGATTTGCTATAATTTTTCCTTTGATGGCTCTTCTATCCACATACTCTATATCAAATTCACTCAAGATCATCACCCATTTGGTTATTCAGCCTATTAGGGCTACCTTTGCTAGTAGGTACTTGAGTGGGTCTACTTTTGAAATCAACTTTACCTTCCTGTTTAAGATGTAGTGTCTTAGTTTTTGTGTTGCAAACATGACTGAGTGACAATCTCATAGCCCACCAGTGTTCTACTAATGTAGTAGAATGCCCTTTCTTTATTGTTATCATCTAGTTGGGCTAGGAGAGCTCCTAGTGTTGCCTATGTGGTAGATATGTAAAGTACCATTTCCTTGTCAAGGATAGGCGACATGAGTATAGGAGGAGTAAGTAGGTACTCCTTGAATTATTGGAACGCTTGGTCACATCTTCCATACCACTTGAAGGTGATGTCCTTTTGTAGGAGATGAGTGAAAGGGTTACATTTGTCTGCCAATTGTATGATAAATCACCTGATGGATGTAAGTAGTATATCTTTACTTTGTTATAGTCGGTCGTAGTCGGCCTTGGTCGTAGTCGGCCTTGGTCGTAGTCGGCCAATTGCTAATAAAACTATAGTTAGTAAGAATAATACATGTCATGTACTTTCGGGTAATCAAGTCCCGATTAATGTTAATGTTGTTATGAAACGTCATGTCGGTTGGTTATCTAACCACCGCCGAACGTTATATGTAGTCTATTGTGGTAGTCGGGAGATAGTGTGTGTCGATGGTTATATTGTTAAGCACTGTTGATACTCTATGATTGTACATGATATTTCTGATGATGAATAAAGCTTATGGTGTTCAAACATGATATATTTCTAGTTTAGTGTTTTGTTCTATGTCCTGCACATGACTAGTTTGCCAGTAGTACGTAGTACTTGAATTACATTTTGTAGGCAAACATTTGGCGTCGTTGCCTGAGCGGACTAGGGCATCACTGGCCATGGCAGCATAATGGGTCAACTAGCAAAAGAAACTGTAAATGCTAATGAGGAACGGGAAGACTCATTGAAAGAAGATCTGGTCAATTTGTGGAAAATATAGTTATGCCATCACGTGCGTAGGGAATCCCACATACGGGAGATCCCTGAGGAAGTCATCTGGGATCGGTTGGAAGTAAACGATGAGGTGAATCACCTCCTGAATCGTATGCCTGGGTTACTAGCCTGCCATTTCATTATCCTGCAAGACTTGCGAGAAGAAGAGGATCAAGAGCGCCGAAGGCAGCAAATCGTACAACGTTGCAAAGACAAAACCAAACGTGAAGAGGAAGAACGAGACACTAGTCAATGTCGTACTTTTGGTAACTAGCAATGATCACTTGAACAACTAATAAATGCTCATACGATTCAACAAAGACAAGAATTGAGTACCTGACGGGAATGAGACTTAGGAAGAAAAGGTTCAGCAATCACTCAAGCTGCAAGAACAAGAAAACCGACGAAGAAGACTGAAACAAATCGGTAAATAATTGGATGAGGATTTAACTAAAATAAATCAAAGCATTAAAAGAACATATGAAAATTTGACAAAAATAGACATATCCATTGAACGAGCGCACCAAAGTTTGACAGAAGGAAGGGACGGAGACCCCTTCGGCACTCCACATGTGGGAAGATATGACCCCTATGAGAATGAAGATGATTTGAGTAGTAGCATCAGACGATTTCGAGAGTTGTCCCTCTCGGATGATGACGAACGATTGAGGAGTGGAAGACTAGAGCTTAAGACCCCAGGGCAGAGAGAGTACCGGAGGGAACCCGAGGAGACCCACAGTGTTGAGGAAACCGACGGAGGACGTGGGAGTGACTCGTACGTGGCTAAGAGTGCAAGTGACGCACAAGGACGTAGCGAGGAAACCACCAGTCTAATCAGGTCCAACACACAAGGAGGTCAGCTAGGAAAGATGGCTCATCCAGAGTGGCAAAAGTTGTCGAAGTTCATGGGAAATGGCTCTAAAGATCCCGTACGGCATTGCAAGACATGTGAGACTATCTGGATAGCCGGTGGACAGGATGATCCCGACCAGTGGCTAAAAGCATTTCCAACAACACTTAGAGAGAGTGCCATTGATTGGTACTCTGAATTGGATCAAGCACAAAAGGCTACATGGAGGTTATTGAAGAAAGATTTCCAGGAGGAGTTCAAAATTCTTCGAGATGACAGTGAGATTGTTGCGGAGATATACAATACCAAGCAAGGAAAGCACGAGAGTGTGCGGACCTATAACCGAAGACTCAAAGACTTGCTGGGGAAATTGGAGGCATAGCCGACTGACGGGTTGAAGAAAAGATGGTTCATCGAGGGCTTGCTTTCGTCATTAAGAAAGAAAATGAAAGTCGTACGCCAAAGCATACAATCGGGCAATGGGCATAGAAAGTGAAAATAAAACATCCTCCCGAGGGAAAAAGAAGACAGACGATGAGGAGAGTACGGATGATAGCGACAGTGAATCCAAGACTGTACAGGCACTCAGGAAAGATATGATGCGAATGATGAAAGAATTGAAGGCTGACAAGGAGAGTACGAGAGAAGCCAGAGAACTGTGGTGTATAGACTATAATGCGGAAGGTCACACGAATACGAACTATCCCAAGAACTTATTTTGCAATATCTGCCAAGTGATGCGACATTTCGTCAAGGAATTCCCATACAACTTAAAAGCCAGAAGTGCACAAGTACTCTTCACTCATGGAGAGTCGTCGACACCGCCAAACACACCACCAAAGCCCCAGTACAATAGCTATGCATCCCCTGGAGGTTACCGAAGCAGCAGAAGTCCGAGAAACATGATATAGTACGATGCGAAAGGAAGGCCCGTGATCCAATGCAGGAAGTGCAACGAATGGGGCCACTTCGCCAGGGACTACCATAACGGTTAAGGTTCGGGAGGGAGATTGTGTAAGTGGTGTGGACCAGGTGATCATGAAGATAACGAATGCCCAAAGAAAAAGGGTATCCACATGCTGGAAGTAGAATAACAAGAGGTACTGGCAATCACCAAAGCACAAGTAAAAAAGGCCACTTACCCAGATCCATGCAGGGAGAAACAAAGGATGAAGGAAGCAAAAACCGAAGTGGAACTGGTGATGGAGAAGGAAAACATAGTACCTCTGGAGAAGCCAGGAACCTCTTGGCGATCGGAGGTGGAAACCAACATCATACGACAGGTACTGCAAACCACCATACCGATCAAAGTAACTGACCTTCTCCAAACTATGCCACAGTTGGGACTGGCGATCACAAACGTCATCGGGGATGGCAAGCAACTGTGATTGGAGGAACGAAGGCAAGAATTTATACCAGAACCGCCATTGTACGATGAACAAACAATCGACCCAGTATTGCTCACAGAGAACATCAGGAAGATGCTAGCGGTCGTGCATATGGAAATCAGAGGGAATATCTTGACAAATACTATCATCGATGGAGGATCAGGAGTCAACGTACTACCCGAAGACACATGGAAGAGTCTTGGGAAGCCTACACTCTGGCCACCGACATTCCAACTAGGTGGCGCTGATCAACATGGTATCAAGCCGTTGGGAACACTGATGGCGCAGAAGGTGACGATCGGGACACAACAGTTTTTGCTAAAAAAAATTGTCGTCCCATTACAGAGGAAACCGTATGATGCACTACTTGGGAGAGGATGGCTAATAGTAGCGAAGGAAAATCATAATTGGAAGAGGAACACACTCTCGATCGAGAACAACCGGGGGAAGTATGTCATCGACTTGAAGAACCAGGTCATGAGTGAAGAATTGGCTTCCTCCGGATCTGAATTGGATGGAGGTGAGTCAGACGTGGACAAAGGAAGGAAAACTATGGAACTGAACACTGAAGGCATACTTGAACTTGAGAATTGTTCAGAGGATGAGACAAGCTCGCTGAATGGCTTATTTCATTGGCAGATGGAAGATTATGAAGTGTTCCAGCGAGAGTGTAACATGCTACAGATCAGAGAAATCAAGGAAGATGAGAAACCGGATATACCAGCGCACAAATCTGAACAGGTACGGGATGGAAAAATTGTATTGGAGCGAAAAAAATGAAAAAATAGCAAAGGAGAAAATAATAGAGATAAAAAATGAAAAAAACAAAAAAATAAAGGACAAGTTGGAAGTTGGAAAAAATAGAAAAAATAAAGTAGAAGAATTAAAATTTTCAAAAAATGAAAATATTGGAAAAAAAGAATGAGAAAATAAAATATTAGAGATTGATAAAGGAGAAGAAGAACAAATTAAAATAAAAGAGAGAAGTATTGGGAAAAAGGAAATAAAAGGAGGAAGAATACAACTTGAAGAAGGCAGTTGAGATAATAGAAAGAGTTTATTAAAGTTGAAGTTGGGAAAAATTAAAATAAAACAAGTGCATAAGCATACGTCATACGGAACAAGAAGGAAGGTCGAGAGTTAATGGTACGCCAAGATCATTCGAGCACTAAAAATCCCGTACGGCTCATTAAACTAAAGGTTGTACAAAATATCATTAGAAGGGAGCAATCCATCGTACGAGTTAAACAAGGGAGAAATTTTGTACAACTAGAAGAAGGCAATGAATCTGTATGACTAGCAAAAGGAAAGGACTCTGTATGAGCAAGCAATTGGCAAGTCACTCAAGAAAAAACACACAAGTCTATATGAGGAAGAGAATATACCAGGGGAGGACTCTCTGTACGATGAAACAGGGAAAGAAAGGTCGTACGGGTGCAAGAAGAGAAGGTCGTACGGCCCTAAGGAGAGGTCGTACGATTTCAAAAGGAGAACACCGTACAGTTCCATGTAAAAAGAAAAATAAAGTTGCAAGTACCAAGTCGCCAGAATAAGATCACATCGGATATCAAACTCCTCACTGGAAAAGTCGTACGCTATAGAGAAGTACAAAAAAGGGTTGTACGATTGAAGAGAAGGGTTTTCATACGGAAGCAAGTGTGCCATCAATAGAAGAATACCAAGGCTGTACGCTTTGGCAGAGAAGTCGTACTCTATCACAAAGAAGAGGTTGTACGAGTTGCAAAAGAAGTCGTGCGCTTGGATAGAGTAGAGGTCGTACGAGCTAGGAAGGAGGTCGTATGTGGTGCTAGGGAAAAATCTGTATGGCATATTGAGGAGTCCATATGGTGGGAAAAGGAGTTTGTACGCATAAAGAAGAAGATCGTATGCACTGAACAAGGGAAGGTCGTACGGTGCATAAAAGGAGTTGTACTCAATGCCGACTTGAACAAGGGGAGACGTCAGAAGAGGGAATAAAATACAAATGTCGTACCAGTTGCTAGCAAGCATCACCAATATGGTAACTGGAGTGTCATACCATCCATTATTGCACCAGGCATTGACTAGAAGAAAGTAAAGTCTAAGAAAAATAATGCAAAATCTATATTTTTTGGCTTCGTCAGCACTACTTAGAATATGTGGAAAATCATGAAAATGAGGTGAGCAATGCAGTTTCGAGTGGTTTCAGAAGTATTAAATTGGTCTTGGCGGCGGGGGCGCTGCCCCTCGACCCCACCCTATATCGCGATAGGGAGCACGCCAGGGGCGCTGCCACCGGACCCTGCGAGGGGTGCTGCCCCTTGACCCTGCTGGGGGCACTACCTCCAGACCCCCACAAGGGGCGCTGCCCCTTGACCCTGCTGGGGGCGTTGCCCCTAGACCCCCATCAGATTTATTAGAATTACCAATTTGCAGTACAACTAGCCATCATAGTACAGTTACAAGAGCAGTTGGCAGCCAAGAAAATGAGAGTGGCAACTCTCGAGGAGAAGTTGGCAGAGAGGGATAGAGTATTGGGTCAGTTGATAGAGAATGATACCTAGGTGGCCGATGCACAACAACTTTCAGCACTGAGGGAGAATCAATTACAAGAAAAGGATGAGAAGTTGGAATTTTTCATTTTCAGTCATCTGGAAGATGACTTCTTTTTAGGGGGGGATGATGTAAGTAGTATATCTTTACTTTGTTATAGTCGGTCGTAGTCAGCCTTGGTCGTAGTCGGCCAATTGCTAATAAAACTATAGTTAGTAAGAATAATACATGTCATGTACTTTCAGGTAATCAAGTCCCAATTAATGTTAATGTTGTTATGAAACGTCGTGTCGGTTGGTTATCTAACCACCGCCGAATGTTATATGTAGTCTGTTGTGGTAGTCGGGAGATAGTGTGTGTCGATGGTTATATTGTTAAGCACTGTTGATACTCTGTGATTGTACATGATGTTTTTGATGATGAATAAAGCTTATGGTGTTCAAACATGATATGTATCTAGTTTACTGTTCTGTTCTATGTCCTGCACATGACTAGTTTTCTAGTAGTACGTAGTACTTGAATTACATTTCGTAGGAAAACAATGGATTGCAACTTTCCCTATAAACTCCTTAGTTGTTTTAGTGTTTTTGGTGGAGGCATCTCTATTATAGCTTTCATTTTTGTAGGATCCACTTCAATCCCTCTTCTTGACACTATGTACCCCAAAATATTTCTAGATGTTACTTTGAACACACATTTCTTAGGGTTAAGTCTCATATTGTACTGTTAAATCCAATCAAACACCTTTGCAAGATTGGTCAAGTGATCTTCCCTTTTGATTGACTTTTCTAGAATATCGTCCACATAGTCTTCCATGATTGTGTGTAGCATATCATGGAATATGGTCATCATTTCCCTTTGATGTGCTGCTCTTTCTTTCTTTAGACCAAATGGCATTACATTCTAGTAGAATGTCCCCCAAGCACAAGTAAATGTTGTTTTGTGTTGATCATCTAGAGATATTTTTATCTAGTTATATCCAGAGAAATCACCCATTAAGGATAGCATCTCATGCACTGCTGCCAGATCCACGATCATGTCAATACTGGGAAGGGGGAAGTCATCCTTTAGGCAGGCTTTGTTTAGGTCCCTGAAGTCTGTACATATCCTTATGCCCCTAGTGTGCTTTGATACTAGTACTAGATTGGATATCCATTCTAGATAATCAATGGGTCTAATGAAACCCATGTCTAGTAGCTTCTTGAGTTCTACCTTTACCAATAATGCTAAGGATGCATTTTTCTGAGTTTTTGTTTGATAGGATTTTCTCTAGGTAAGATGGATAGATGATGTACCATGAGTGTTGGATCTAGTCCACGCATATCTTCATATGTGCGTGCAAAGTTTACCTTCCAAGTGTTGATGAAAGCTTTGAAGTTTGCTTTCTCTTCAGGATCAAGCAATGCCACATGGTATATTATCTTTGGGTCTTCTGTTGTGCCAAAATTTATGGACTCTGCTTCTTCTACTAGGATCGTTGATCTTTCTTGATATTCTAATATGGGGAGATTGAACCCTCCATCTTCAGGTGCCTCTAGGAGGTTTTCACCGTCATATGCATCCTTTATTTTCTTCTTTTATGGATATGATAGAACCACACTATGGTTTTCTCTAAGGGATCTCACGTTTATTTTTATGTTTTCTCTTTCAATTTTGTGACTAAAAGATTCAATCTCTCCACCAAAGTATGCATCATGTTCGAGTTCTATGATGAACCTTGCTTTGTGATCTCCTATTGGTATGTCTATTCAAAGTCTCATGAACTTTGCAATTGCCTCATTGTTCTAGAATTGATCTAGAATAGGTGTATGTTATTGTTCATCCATATCTATGAGTTGTGGATAGCAAAGTGGTAGGCTATCATTATCCACAAAGCTTGTGGAGGTTGCATAAATAGTTAGTATGGCTCGAGTATCTTTTTCCCATTGGGTATCTAGGTCATCATTGCTAGAAGTGGGGGAATCATATTTGGTGACAAAGGAAGGAGAATCCCATTCATGTTTATTAGAGTCCATTCTGGAATGGTAATAGATGTTGGGGATGGTTTTGATATACTGGAGAGGGAACCTATCATTGCTAAAGTTGTTGAATAAGTCTTCGACAGGTAAATCATTGTCCATGATATGGTAGATATCTAGTGCCTTAATGCTAGCAGAAGTTTCTCATTTCTTAAAAGAGGTTCATCCAGTTTTTGGAATATCCACATATTTTGGCTTATAACCTAGTCCCATATTATCTTTTTTTGTTCCACTATGATAGGATCTTATTGGCCTTGTTTGTGTAGCCCAAGGCCACATGTTCCTCGGTACCCCATTTGTTTAGCTAATTGATAACCTCTATTGCTAGGATCAATTAGAATGGGTTGTGGCTTTTCTTGTTGTTTTTGGTCCTCCTTGTAAATCATGGATGAGAATTCCTCTTTGAATATTTATTTGTCCTTCATGTCCCCCCACTTGGTGAAGATCTTGGGTTTTTCTATCATTTGCATTATCTGAGCCTGATTGATCTCTTTTAAACCTCCATAGATTTTAGGTGTTGGTGGGAGAATACGGATGTAGAATGCTTGGTTGAAGTGGGAATTCCCATTACCCTTTTCAAGTACTTGTACCTTGATTTCCATTTTTGGTTGGTCACTTGATGTGTTCTTGGTTGAGGTTGATGGTAGCGTGGAAGGATCAACATATGAAAATGAGTGGAAGGCTATGTTGTCGCTAGGGATGTGTTGGATCTTATTATACTTCTCTTCCAACTTTGTGCAAAAGTGGAATGGTTTAGGATCGGCATATAAGGTTACCTATTTTCCTTCATGGGGAAACTTTAGGCATCGGTGAAAGGTCGATGGTACTACTTGTAATGCATGGATCCAAGGGCGTCCTAAAAGGAGGTTTTACAGAAACTCAAGGTCAAGTACTTGACAGGTAGTTTTTGTGATGGTCATTCCTATCTACATTGGCAGCCTAACTATCCCTTTTGAACTCCTTTCAAGTTCATCATAGGCTCTTATGGTGATACTCTTTCCTTTTTTAATCACATCGTCAGAATACCCCAACTATTTGATGAATTTTAAGGTATAGATGTTTAAAGCCGCACCATTATCTATCAATACTTGTTTGACCATGGTTTTGTGAACACCAACCTCTATGTGGAGGGCTTGGTTATGGAATGTTCTTTGTGGTAGATCTTTCTCAAAGAATATTAAATGATTACTTATTGTGATCTTGCAACCATGGCTTGGAATTGACTAGGATTGAGGTTGTTAGGGACTAACGTTTCCAATGCTTTTTCCAACATTTTGTAAGGAAAGCTAAGGTGCGAAAACAACTCTCCTAACGTCAAAACCTCAGCAAAGAATGCAGAGGTGCTTTTAAATTTTCAATTACAGTCCAACTAAGATGCACTTGAAAGCAATAACAGAAACAGAGAAATGAACATACACACATGAACACTAGATTTATGTGGGAAAACCCTTACAGGAGAAAAACCCACCACACCAAGAGAAATCACTTTGTATTACAGTAATGGAGATTACATACAAAGATTAGACTTATCTTTCTAATTTTAGTTTACAACAGCATTCACAATGATCAGCCTTGTACAAAACATTCAAGTTACAATCTTTCAGAATTGAATTCACACTGATCACTCATCAAACTGTTCATCCAACCATTCGTCGAACATCCATTGAACCGAACATAATCTTCAATTCCTGAGTATATCCATGTCATCCTTATCTGTCGAACTTCCTCACAGAATGGACATAATAGACTAACTTCCAATGGTTCCCATTCAACTTCTCTGATTGGTCGAAGACAAACCACGTAGGATAGTCATCACTCGGTCAAAGGTGTTTAGAATGTATTCGCATGTCAGTGAGACACTAACCGTGTCTCCCTAATTCCATAAGAATGATTGTAGTTATCACCAAGAGTCCTGACCATCGGCAAGACATTATACCAAGTTCACAAGTCGTATTAACCTTAGCATTCTCATCGGTGAGACAATCGCTATTCGCCAAGAGATCATAACGAAGTCCTCAAGTCATATCAATGTGAATACTGTCGGCAAGACTTAAGCTATCATTGAAAGTTAATACTAAGCCCTCAAGTCATACCGAGCACCAAACAGTCGCCAGGAGTCATACCGACAATAGACTACCCCATCGCTAAGACAAACATCCATTGCTAAGACTTCATACCGAAGCCTTCATGTTATCCCGATGACTCTAAGTGTAGTTATTCAGCGAGACATACCATCTATTGCCAAGAGGTCATAACGATCCTTCATGTTATCCTGAAGACTCCAAGTGAATAACTATCAGCGAGACTTTCCATATCGATAAGACTTCATATCGAAGAATTTGAGTCACTCTGATGACTCCAGTTGCCATGAGTCTCCCCGACCACCTTTAGTCACCAACCGTCGGTAAGAGATCTGCTCGAGTGGGAAGAGTTTGAAAACTCAAAGCAATAGAATCAGCCAGCATGACAGAAACAAGGTCTTGGCGACCTGAGCATTCCAAAAAATTGCACAACTACTAGTCGGCCAGACATAATGAATGTCACACTGACTTGGCTCTTTCAGAGGTTTCAGCCTATGAGATTGAGGCACATAATTCCAACACATTTCCCTATGTGCGAGTGACAATTTTAACAACTCTAGGATTGAGATTAGGGCAGGCATTTTCTTCAACTGTTCCACAATGTTGTAGTCATTTGATGGCTTAATTTTAGGTTTGGGTGGGCTCCTTGTATTGTAACTCTCCTTTGATAGGTAGTTACATTACAGTTGTTGTCTCCACCTCGTATTGTCACTATATTTTCCCTATTGTCATCATCTTGTGAGAGGGTTCCTAAAACTGTGTCCCCATATATGTAGTTAGCATTATGGAACTCTTGTTCCTTTCCTTTGTCATTCATTTTAGCATGGTTTTGGATTGGGTTTGAGTATATTTGAAGATCCTTATTTTCGGGGTGATGCTCAACATCCACTTCCCCTTTGTCTATCAAGTCTTGGATGAGGTGTTTGAGTCGCATACAATTTTTGATTGTGTGCCTTTTGATCTTATGGAATTCACACAAGTCTTTCTTGTTATACCACAGTGTCTTGAAGCTAGGTTCCTCATAGTTTGGGAGATCATTAGTTTTGATGAGGTTTTGTTGTATTAGTTTTCACATGACTGTTTCAAGTGACTCACCTAGTACTGTCAATTGCCTCCTGGGTTGATCATATTACCTTTGTTGCCCTCCTTGATTCATTTGTTGGTTGACAACCTAATTTTTTTTGGGATAGGTAATTTGGTTGTTTTGTGTGTTGTTGGTAACATAGCTCATTTGTGCCACCTGTAGTTTGTTTTGAGTTGTGTTTTGTGAATTCCATAGTGCTCTAGCATCAACTACTCCATCATCTATGACATTCTTGTTTTTGGCCCAGAATTTAGGTTTTTCATTTGAACTAGATGGACTATCTTTTGAGCTATTTAATTTAAGGACTCCCCTTACAATGAGGGATCTCTCAATATGTAATCCCTTTTTTATTGTTTCTTCAAAGTCTACGAGGCATAACATAGTGAGTTGGTAGTTAATTTCAGGAAGGAAATTTGTGATGAAGATGTCTACCAATTCCTTGTTTGGAATGGACCATTTGCATCGACTAGCCTTGTGTCTCCATCTCTATAAGTAAGAGGTAAAGGTCTCTCCTTGACTATGTTTGATTGTGGAAAAAGTCATGATGGTAACGTCTTGCTCTATGTTGAATGAGAAATGACTTATGAACTTGCTAGATAGTTCATCAAAGGTTTTAATTTTGGGTTGCAGAAAAGTGAACCACTCCATAGCATGACCTATAAGGCCGCATGGAAAGAGCCTCATGAGATAAGTTTCATTGTTTTGTACCTCCATACATGACACTCAGAAGTCTTGTACATGCTCTACTAGATCTCCTCTTCCTTTGTATTTGTTGTCAAACCTAGGTATTTAAAAATTCTTTGAAAAAGGTAATGCAATGATAGAATGATCGAATCGAAACGGGAATATTTCTTGAAGAGTGTAGGTCTTCTTTTATTTTCATACCTACATGTCTGCTATCTATCGGGTGATGGCCTCTAGTTTTAGTTCCATCTTTGTTTTTGGTACCCTTGTTTGCAAGTCTTGTGTGTAATAGCCTTGTTGTCCCACAACATTTGTTTGGTCATAAGTTGGATAGAATGGGGGTAGTGAACCTTGGTAGTTTTTTTAGCACAGGGTGGGTTAGGTCCTTGTTGTGTGAAAAGAGGGTTAGCTCCTTGTTGTTGAGATGAAGTATATTGAAGGTTACCCTGTTGATGCATTAGCGGGTTACCTTGTTGGTAGGACGAATTGGGAAGAGTGCCCTATGGAACACTTGGTTGTTGATATGAACTATGTTGAAGGTTTCCCTAATGGTGCATTGATGGGTTACCTTGTTGATGGGATGACTGAAGAAGGGTGCTCTGTGGCATACCTTTCTATTGGGAAGGACTATACTGAAGGTTTCCCTGGTGGTGCGTTGGCGGGTTACCTTGTTGATGGGATGACTAAAGAAGGGTGCTCTGTGGCACACCTTGCTACTAGGAAGGACTATATTGAAGGTTTCCCTAATGGTATGTTGGTGGGTTACCTTTTTTATGGGATGACTAAAGAAGAGTGTTATGTTGCACACCTTGCTACTAGGAAGGACTATACTGAAGGTTTCCCTGATGATGCGTTGACGGGTTACCTTGTTGATGGGACGAATGAAGAAGGGTGCTTTATGGAGCACCTTATTGTTGGGACAGACTATATTGAAGGTTTATCTAATGATGTGTTGGTAGGTTTCCTTGTTAATGGGATGACTAAAGAAGGGTTCCCTGTGGCACACCTTGTTGTTGGGACAGACTATACTAAAGGTTTCCTTGATGGTGTGTTGGCGGGTTACCTTGTTGATGGGACAAATATGGAAGGGGACCCTATGGTCCACCTTGTTGATGGTACTACTAGTTTGGAAGGGGACCCTATGGTCCACCTTGTTGGTGGTACCACTAGTATAATTTTGCAAATAAATGACTAGGTGACTATAAAGTTTAGTCACAACAACTAAAAATGACTAAATTCTACTCATTTTTTGCAACTCAACTATAAATGAGTAGACACATAATTTATTTGGTCGTTGACTAAAAAATTATTTAGTCACAAAAATAAAAATGACTAAATAGTTAGTCATCAAATCCAAATTAGACAAAAAAATTAAAAAACAATTTGGCCAATTATTGCCGCAATGTATTGCTCACGATGTATTGGTGTGATGTATTGCCTACAATGTATTGGCGCGATTATTCAAATTCATTGCAAATTCATTCATCTCACTTGACCTCGCTTCATTTGTTCATTGTAGACCTCATTTGACCTCGCTTCATTCATTCATTGCAAACTTCACTTCATTCATTAGCCTGGCATGAGGCATTTTTTATCAATTATAGCAACTACTTGCATGGGCAATAAAGATTTGGAGAGGACCTAGAGACTTCTGAAAAGATGAACAAGGAATTTGGAGTTTTTTGCAACAAATTTGAATTCACTGAGGCCCTCTGTAGCGAAATCAAACTTGGGGACGCCCTCTGCAGGGAATTTAGAGGTAATTTGAAACCCTCATTACATTAAACACAAATTTGAAATGCTCATTACAATCTACTACTCTTAATAATTGTCTACTACTATTAATAATGTTATTTTACAATCTTGCCATTGTTCTACTTCATAATGTGTTCGAAGATCTAGAAATATAATAAAATTTGGGTATCAGTGCCAAAATAGAATTTCCTCAAACAATTTTGATACATTTTCACTACAAACACAAATTATCCTTGTGCAAAGTAAACATGTCCTAGATTTACCCACACATCAGACATCTAAACAAAAATGTTTCCTATAGTAGCTTCTTGTACTTGTGTAAAGATTTCCTTTGCAATATCAAATTGACCCCTTTCAGCTAGCACAATGGCTGCCCCATTTGCATCACAAACATTTCCTGGTCTTTGTGCCAATGTAATGTCCCCAATTCTGAGCTAAGTAATGATTTTCAATTTTGAGCATCATTTGAAACCCTTGGTCATTGGAGAATTTTTCCAAGGTAGTTGATTTGATCCTGAGAGTGATTTTGGGCAAGAGATTTATATTTTGATGAGTTTCTTTTAGAGATTAAAAAGGGAATTATCCTTAATGGAAAATAAAATATAATGTTGATTATATTTTATTATTATTTTATGTTCCACTTTCAAAGTCAAAGCAGTCTTACAAGATATTAAGGAGGGGAGTTTTAAAACAAATAAAATATTATTATCTTCTTTAAGTGGCCGCCTCTTTCAAAAAGAATCAAATCTGGTATGATTTGCTTCAAAGTAAAATTATCTCTCTCCTAAGTCAATTTAGTGCCTTAGTGAAGAAGGAATTGAATGATTTGATAAGATAAAATATGATCCTCCCTTATGGCAATTTAAGGCATTGAATGGTTTGATAAGATCAAATTTGATCCTCCATATGGCAGTTTGGACTAAGGGCAGTTTTAGAGCCTTATTTAAAGAGGCATCGAATGCTTGGAGGATCATGTTGAATTGATCTTTGGAAAACATTGTGCTTGAGATTTTTCTCTTGGTTGGAAGTGAATTCTAGTTGATTCAAGGTGGTGTTCTCTTGAAATATTTGTGGTTTGGTGATGACCCCATTCCACCATGAGAGGTGAATTCACATGCAGTTCATCCTAGAGATTAATTGAAATGATTATGTGGAGTTAGGACTTGAAAGATAAGGTTTGAAGACTTGTTTTATTGTAGGTCCAAGGAGGAATCAAGTATTTTGGATTTCATTTTGACTTCAAAGAAAAAATTGCTTCTTTTAGCATATTGGGGTTTCATTTTTGAAGAGTTTTTATGGTGTGGGCTGGTTGGAAATCCATGTCAGGTTACCACAAGTTTCTAGTAATCAAGTTTTAGACTTGATATCAATCATATTTCATCCTTTTTCAAGCATAGGAGGCAAGTTGGGCTAAATCACTATCTATCTGAGCAAAGCGACTTGATGATTTGAGCTATTCTGTAATATTTGATGAGTTTTAGCATTTCTTGGTCATCTTCATTCAAGTACAGATTGCATACCAGTTGTTACAGAGTTATTATCAGTCATACCAAACCTCCACCAATGTTGCTCCAATCTTATTTCAATCTAGGATTGAAGATTATTTCATCAAGATCGCCTAGGGTTTCATTCTTCAATCTTTTGGCTAGGGTTTGGTCTACATTTTGGCCATTTTGCATGTTGTATGTGATTTTATTTTCTAAATCAAACTATCTGATTGTAAGCTACAAACAATTCTCTATGTTTAATCAGATTGTTCATTCAATACAAAGCCATAAACATTTTTTGGGTATGCCATTCTCATGTTTTGATTGATTGAATATAACTTCATCATTAAGTTTTTTTTTCATGTTATATTTTCATAATAAACACTTAGAACAAATATGTATATCACAATATTAACCTAGCAAGGAGAAAAAAATTAGTGGAGATAAGGTAGGCTTATTACAGTGGTATCAAAGCCATATTCCTACCAGCCTATTGGGTAATAATTTCATTCAATTGGTGTGAAATCAGTTGTGCACCAGTCAGTTTGGATTTGGTTTTCAGTTGGGATAGTGAAAAAGATCATCATGGCAAAGTTTTTTAACAATAAACGGGCATGGAAAGAAATTGAGAAAACACAATACAAGACCATACAAAAATTGTAGTGTTTAAATGATTTACTTTCAAGGCTAGGACTCTCTAAAGGATCATCCTCACTTTCTAATAGCAAAATCCCAACACCACAAGACAAAGAAGCAGTGGTGATTAGCATATTTGAGGAGTATAGCATTCTTCCTCAATGTGTTAAGGAAAATTTTCCTTCCAAGGACTACATGGACATGCACCTGAATCTTTTCCACAAGACTGATCATGCAAGGAAGGAATATCACACTATAGCTTATGAATTGTTTAGAGAATCTTCGCATATGGTTGATATGACTCTTCATAAGAATGATTGGGTGTCTTCAAGTTCCAATGAGGTATGCAAAAATTTATATGATGAATTTGATAGACATGCTGATTTGAATCAAGAAGGCATTAGGACAACCTTGGGTGATGATTTGTCTACATCATCCTTGCAAGAGGTTTCATAAGATGCTTCTACATTAGAGGCTAGCATAGTTCATGTTAGTTCTTTGGATAGCAATGGTATGGACTCTTTGGGTGACCATAAAAGCATCTTCGAGTGTGATGGTTGATTCCAATAATGTCACATCATCTACACATGAAGAAAAATCAAAAGATAGCAAAGAAAGCATTGGGAAAGAAGGAGAGCTAAAGGTGCAAGAACAAGGAAAGAAAGAGGAATCACTTGCTTGTGATCTGCAACCTACTAGTGATCATGTTCAATGCAAAAAAAATCAATCATTATGTGGAAATCCTAAAGAAGTAAAAACTTTGGATCGTGAGGAGTCACCTATTGCACCATTAAGTCTTCATTGTGATCACAAAGTGGGAGAGATTATAGTCATGGATCAACCCATTAGAGATGTTGTAAACATGATACCTAGGTGTGACACCTATTCTAACTTTTACAACTACAGTTATAATCATGAGGTAGCATCCATTTCACATGAAGGTAATAATTTTTTGAGTCTTCTTATGCTAGTACTCAAGTTGAGAGTGTTGCACATGAGATATATATTGTGGATTCAAACCACAAAGGTCCTGATTTTGTTCACCATACAATGGAAGATGTTAAAAGGGCACAGTGGTTATGTGATGGGTGGTCTATAAGAGCTAACAAGGCCAAGATGCTTGTTGCCCAAGCAAGACAACACTTACAAGAGGTTAAGGAAATATGCAATTTGATAGATAATGCAAGAAGACAAAGTGAATCACACATTAGATCCCTATTTCTTTCAAAAGAATAATGGGAGGATGTTAAGTATATAAGGGAAGAGCTTCTTGAGGTAAGCCCACAACATGTTGAGTTAGGTGAAGAAGGAAGGAGGAATAATTTAGAAAATCCAATTTGGTCTATTTTTCATCATAAAGTTCATGACCTTCCTCTTTTGGAGAGCCCCTTGAAGGCTCAAAAAAATTATGATAGTGGTCACACACTTGATGGATTGGCCACAAGTGTTATGTCCATCTATGTGGAATCGAACATTATTGGTTTTATTATGGTTATTCATGCATCATCTACAATGGAAGGACAATTGCTAAGATCATATGAATCATTTTGTTTTGGGGAGATGATTAGGAATACTTGGAAGTTTCTTACTAAGAAGATCTTGCTATTTGATCATTATTGGTTTGTCTTGCATACTAAACCTTGGAGTTTGCTAGTTAAGGAAAACATATCAATCATGGAGGTGATGGTATGGATTAGAAAATGGGACAGCCATATTTTGACATCACATGAGCATGAATCCAAGCTAGATGGTTGTGAAAAGAAATGTAGCATAGTAGACATTCAAGAAAAGATAGATAACCATCAGGTGATGGTGAGAACTTCTACTTGCCTACAATTTGAATTTATAAGAGTAGTGGGAAAAGAACATGAATCAATTTGTAGGTTGGTGCCTCACCCTTATGATGCTAATACTTTGATTGAGTATAAGGATGTCATAGCTTCAATAATTTATATGCTACAAGATTAGGTTGTTGAGTGTATGCAAGTGTGCTCTTGCATTAAATATTTCTTGGGTAATGAAAGAAAATATACAATCAGTCCTAGTTTTTTTATTTTAAACAGTAGTGGTATATCCTCACTTTCTCATCATATTGTAGCTGCTAATCATTGGGAAACAAGTGATATTGATTCTACTTTGATTGGCACACCAAATGCATTCATTGGTCATGATAATGTATATGATGCATCTCATTGTGGAATTTATTTTAGACAATTTGGAGCAATTGTGATAAAATAGTCTCAAGAAATGTTTGAGGGATGGCTTGACAAGGCAACGAAAGCTAAGTTGATAGCACAACAAACTAGGCTTCATCTTCAAAATTTTGTGACACTCACCACCCCATAGATGATGATAAGCAAAGGTCTACTAGGTTTGAAATTGCAGTTGTTGTTGATCAATTCATTCATGAAGATTTTGAGGGCTTTGATGTGACTATAGTAGGTGGACTTACTATTCTTTGCAAGAAGAAAGTGAGCAAGCTTAGCATTATCTTTGGTGAGTATACTCTTTGTGCTAACTATTATGTGCTTGATTTGAAGTACAATGAAGTTGTACAAGGGTCATCCAAGATTTACAAGAAATGGAGTTGAGTCTCATACATGATGGGGAACACATTATTATGAAAGCTCTCAAATACACTTTGCCTCATCAAATAGCAACCAAATCAATGATAGCTTTGGGTCATGAAGGCATACATTATGCATGTGAAGAGAATTGTACTGATTTGGCACTTGATGGTAAGAATTTGAATATTGAAATGGATGATAAGTTTATGGATTGGAATGACATTATACCTGATTTGTTTGAGGACAACAGTCCTATGGTTTTGCATTCTCATAAGATAGACATGCTAACACCTTTGGATGGCAGTTACTTGTGGTCTACTAATGATGTCATACAAAATTGGAGTGTTGGATATGGTGATTTTGTTGAAAAACAAGGAACTACACAATCTGATTTTGTATATCATACCTTTGAAGGTGTGGAAAAGACACAAGAGAAGTGTAACATTTGGCTAGAGAGAGAAAAGAAAGCTAAGTTAATTGTTGATCAAGCAAAACAATGGGTAGAGATGGTTAAAAGAATGAGGCAATCAACTTTTTCTTATCATCATGGGCCAACCATTGATGTTATACATGAGTGTGATTATGAAGATGAAGGTAACTCAGTTTTGCCCAATGCGTCAATTTCATTTAGTGAACTAAGCCAACCTACTTATTATTTTGATGATACCTTCTTATTGGGGTACATGGATGATTTGATAGTTTATTTTACATTGGTTCCTTTTGATAGGCTGGGTCAAACCATTGAGTTGACATAATATTATATTGATGTGGATTCCATATGGGAGTTTGTGGGTTGTCTAATAAACTATTCTCCATGGTTTGATAGTGATTCTTCATTGTTGGGTATTGAATGTGTGGTTTCAGGACAACAATATGTAGAATAGTTTATAATGATGGAAAACACTATGCCTTGGTTGAAGATGGGTCTAGTAATGGTTTCCTATTTGCATACACTGCTCGGATGACACATCTTCTATCATTTTGGATGATATTATCAGATTGCAAATTGTTGTTCTAATTTATGATAGAAAAACAAGAGGAATGGATACATTTTTGTTTGGAAACTACACCTTCATGATTGATACCTACATTGATATGGATATTTTTGCATCATTGTGCGACAATGGAAGTGGTCCCAAGATCTTTTACTTCAACAAATTGGAGGTTGTTCATGTGAGCATCTATGGAGATCCTAGATGGGTCTGGGATCCCGGTATTCATTGGTGTCCATTTGACACTTGTGATTGCTTGGGACAAGCAATCTTGGGGTGGGAGGACTTTTAATGTCCCCAATTCTGAGGTAAGTAATTATTTTCAATTTTGAGCATCATTTGAAACCCTTGGTCATTGGAGAAGTTTTCCAAGGTAGCTAATTTGATCCTGAGAGTGATTTTAGCCAAGAGATTTATATTTTTGATGAGTTGCTTTTGGAGATTAAAAAGTGGATTATCCTTAATGGAAAATAAAATATAATGTTGATTATATTTTATTATTATTTTATGTTCCACTTTCAAAGTCAAATCAATCTTACAAGATATTAAGGAGGGGAGTTTTAAAACAAATAAAATATTATTTTCTTCTTTAAGTGGCTACCTCTTTCAAAAAGAATCAAATCTGATCTAATTTGCTTCAAAATAAAATTCTCTCTCCTAAGTCAGTTTAGTGCCTTAGTGAAGAATACATTGAATGATTTGATAAGATCAAATTTGATCCTCCCTTATGGTGGTTTAAGGCATTAAATGGTTTGATAAGATCAAATTGGATCCTCCCTATGGCAGTTTGGACTAAGGGTGGTTTTAGAGCCTTATTTAAAGAGGCATCAAATACTTGGAGGATCATGTTGAATTGATCTTTGGAAAACATTATGCTTGATAGTTTTCTCTTGGATGGAAGTGAATTCTAGTTGATTCAAGGTGGTGTTCCCTTGAAATATTTGTGGTTTGGTGATTACCCCATTCCACCATGAGAGGTGAATTTGCATGGAGTTCATCATAGAGCTTAACTGACATGTTGTTGTGGAGTTAGGACTTGAAAGATAGGGTTTGAAGACTTGTTTTATTGTAGGTCCAAGGAGGAATCAAGTAGTTTGGATTGCATTTTGACTTCAAAGAACAAATTGCTTCTTTTAGCATATTGGGGTTTCATTTTTGAAGAGTTTTTGCATTGTGGGTTAGCTGGAAATCCATATCAAGTTACCACAAGTTGTTGGTAACCAAGTTTCAGACTTGATATCAATCATATTTCATCCTTTTTCAAGCATAGGAGGCAAGTTGGGCTAAATCACTATCTACCTGAGCAAGGTGACTTCATGATTTGAGCTATTTCTGCAATATTTGATGAGTTTCAACATTTTTGGGTCATCTTCATTTAAGTGAAAATTGCATACTAGTTGTTATAGAGGTATTATCAGTCTTACCAAACCTCCAATGGTGCTACTACAATTTTATTTCAATCAAGGATTGAAGAGTATTTCACCAAGACTACCTAGGGTTTATTCTTCAATCATTTGGCTAAGGTTTGGTCTACATTTTGGCCATTTTGCATGTTGTATATGATCTAATTTTCTAAATCTGACTATCTGATTATAAGCTACAAACAATTCTCTATTTTTTATCAAATTGTTCATTCAATACAAATCCATATATAATTCTCATGTTTTGATTGATTGATTATAACTTCATCATTTGATATTTGTTTCATGTTATATTTTCATAATAAACACATAGAAAAAATAGCTATATGACAATATTAACCGAGCAAGGAGAAAAAAATTAGTGGAGATAAGGTGGGCTTCTTACAACCAACACTTTACAATGGTTGCCCTATTTGCAGCATAAACATTTTCACTACAAGCACAAACTGTCCTTGTGCAAAGTAAACATGTCCTAGATTTACCCACACATCAAGCATTTGAACAAAGATATTTCCTACAACAACTTCTTGTACCTATGTAAAAATTCCCTTTGCAATATCAAATTGATCCCTTTTAGCTAGCACAATGGTTGACCCATTTGTAGCATAAACATTTCCTAGTCTTTGTGCCAACACTTAAGTGGCCCCTTTTATGACATTAAGGTCATCTTGAGTTATTGTTATACTCCTATTTTCCAAGAGAAAAATCCCCAAGGCCCATGGGAAATTAATGATGAGCATTTGAATTTCAACTTGGTTTCATTTTGAAAAGGGGACATTACATTGTACAAAATTTGTTTAACAACAGAATAATTTAATCCACCTATTTGGGACTGTAAAATAAAAATGGATGAATTAATCTATTTCCAATTATAGGTTCTTTTAATCTAAAATCTAATAGAAAGATAAAGCATAATACATTGAAGGACACAAAAAATGTTCTAAAATAAAGACTAAAATAGGTTGTCCATAAAAAACAAGAAAGAGGAAAAATGAAAAGATAACATATAGATGATTCATTTGAGGTTTTTGATAAGATCTCATTTAACTATGTCAAATGGATTTGGAAGGGACAAAGCATATTTTATTGACTAAAATTTTGAGGTAGCTTATCCATCGTCATTGTATGTATCATCTTCTCTTCGAATCTCTTTCTACAATACACCAAGCCTAGAATTGATTAGGGATGCACTTAAGGTGGATAAAAACTCATCAAATGCTTTATGTATGCTTGGCAACATGGAACTGAAAATAGATGACTAGCTTAAATAAAAAGAAACACTTAAAGTAGCATGCCAACTTGTCTTGGTTGATGAAGAACAAAGGATTTAGATGGAAAGGAGAAAGCAAGAGGAAAAACTTCGGTAGGCAATACAACAAGAGGAGCAATTTGAATGTGTGAATGAATTATGGAAGAGTAAGCGTAAGGATAGGGATGATGACGATGATGAGGTTGGTCAGTCTAAGAAGAAACAAATGAAGAAAAAGAAGGATAAGGACCACAAGGCTTATGATTCTTATATGGAGGAACCTAATGTTGCCATGGAAGATGAGGCAAATTATATGAGTGATAAGGCACAAGATGATGTAGAAAATTCCCAAGATCTTCTTGTAGTTGCAAGTCTAGAAGACTTTGATAATGGTGAGACAAATTCTCCAATTTCAACAAAATCACGAAGGATACATGCATACTCTGATTCTAAAGATGATGAACCATTGTAGAAACAGAGTCTGAGAGAATATTATCCATATGATGATGATTTCTAGGCTTCTTGAGCTTTAACCAAACCTAGCTCCTATTTTCCAAGAGAAAAATCTCCAACGCCCATGGGAAATGAATGATGAGCATTTGAGTTTCAACAGATTGCAAGAGAAGATGATGCATATGTGAGATGAGGAAATGTCGATGAGGGTCGATTACACTTGACTCATGATGAATCAGAGCATAACTTCGCCAAACAAACCCACATCTACAAACAAGATCATTCAAATTGGAAAATTAAAATAAGCATTTAATTGAAAATGAAAGTTACAAACCACACAAAAACAATTAAATTCCTAATCTAGCCTATTTGAAACTTATCCTGTTTTGGAATTGGTGTCGTGTTGATGTGAAACGACGAGCCTTTCCCCATCCCGTGATTAGTGAGCTTGTTTCAATCGATTCTATGGAAGAGAATCGATCAAACCATTATGATTGATGTATGAAAACCTAGTTTATGCTAAAAATGAACATGATGCAAGCCAATTTACCATGAGTTTATGCTAAAAATGAACTAATAATGCTATTGGTAAGCTAATCTAAGCTATTTCTAAGCTAAAAGATGTAAACCCTAATTTATAAACAAGCTAAGATGGATGCATGGAAGCCATTAATGGATGCTCTAAGCCATTATGCAATTAAAACTAACTAAAATAAGCTAAAAAGTGAGTAAATATGAGAGTATGGATGCAAGTGAATTCGACAACATGACTTTGCAATTGAAAGATGGATCCATTTGTCTCCAAATAGTGACCTATTTATAGGAGAGCAAATGAGGAATGAAAGGTTGAGATCAAAAAGATTAATCGATGGTCCAAGATGAAGGAGATGAGAGGCATGGATCATGGATTCTCATCAACAGATGAGAATGCATGATGGGATTTAATCAAGGGTTCACACTTGCCTCAAACAAACAAACTTTTGACCTGCTCACATAGGTCAAAGGCGACTTGTTTAACAAGATGAAGGTTAAAACTTGCTCAAGAAGCCAAGTGAAAATATCCCTTTTTCAAATGATGAAGGAATAAGAATCTTCTTTTGGAATATTTTCATGGGTGAGGAAAAGGGAAATTTACAAATTAAAACAAAGTTTTAATTGTGCAAAAAGGGGATAAGGAATATTCTATAGGAATATTCCCTTTGCTTAGAGGAAATTAGTTTAATTGCTAATTAAACAAGATTTAATCATGCAATTAGGGGATTAGAAGAATTAAAGAGATATTTATTAATTTAAATGATTTAATAAATGGGGGAGAGATGAAATGATATTTAATTAAATAACTTAGGGCTATTTAATTAAATAAGATGACTTAGGGAATTAAAATAAATGTTTTGATTTATTTAATTTAATAGGATGAAATGTTAGCACGAAAAGGGGTGAATTAACGCAATTAAATGAATTAGGTTAATGGATGAAAATGATGCAATTAATTAAATAGCTAGGCTAATTTAATCAATTAAGCAAAAATAAGATGGGTTTAAAGAGGAAATGATGTTAGTAAATTTGTTTCAAATGTATGATATCGATTAGGACATTTTTAGTGTCTACATTTTTCCCCTCTTTGAAGCGAGGTACCTGCTAGTTCGGTTCAAAGAAAAAAGCTTTTCAGATCAAAACTGTTGCTTAAATCAAAAAATTAAAAAAAACTATGATTTTTTAGATGCCCCAAGGGAAGGATAAAGCTGACTCCTTGCCCCTTGGAGAAATCGAGCGAAAATTTCAAATTTTGGGTTGATTTCTTGATAGAGGTTAAAAGTTTCCCCAAGGGTCTAGAAAGGCTTTGGGATGCAAGAATAATGCAAAAAATGTAAAAAATGATGCAAAATTAGGTCCAGATTGGAAAAATTGGTGAAAATGATAATAAACCCTATCTTGTAGGTTAAATTAGGGCAAAAAACCCTAATTTTCTAGATTATATAAGCCAAGAAGGGTCATTTTCAATTCATTTGCACATTCACACCTTAAGGAATTCTTGTGATTTGAGCTCTAAGCCTCTTACGAAATGACGTGCAAAGAACTTCCCAGGCACATGTTTGACCGAGTTTGAAAGTTCTAGCGACTTCCAGGCACAAGACTGCCAGTATGTAACTCCAAACTTGATTTAAAATTTGAATTTTCGATGCATTTATTACTCTTTAATGTTTAAATTTTAGCGGCGTCACTATATAGTGACACACAAACTGAAATCATCGATGCCTAGATGAAATATAGCGATGCATATTTATATGGCAATGATATTCATGATTTAAAATTAGGGTTTCTAATTTAAATGGCGATGCATGCTTATTTGGCGACACACTTACTGATTTAGAAATTAGGGTTAGGGCATGCCAAAAGTTAAATCGTGACACCAACTTATCTAGTGACACACTTTTTGGTTTGCAATTTTAAATGCATCGGGTGCTGCAATTTAAAATTTGAATATAGCGATGCTATTGAAAACAGTGACGCTTGTATGATTTTTAAGCTATAAATTTCAAATTGAGTCAAATTTCAATGATTTTCTAATGTTGTGTGCTTCATGGATGTAGGAGGTATTTCCACCATTGATGTTGCACGAGCATAAACTAACCGTTTTGGAGAGATTAGGTGATCTGTTAGAGTTACGCCAGGAGCACCTGGGAGAGATCAGCCTTTGGTATGTTGCATATGTGTCTATGATTCAAACACACTTAGCAACATCTAATGACTACTTTGTGCGAGAGATGGCACAGTGAGACCTCATCCTTCCACCTTTTGACAGGTGAGGCGAAAGTTACTCTAAAGGATGTTTGGCACATCCTTTGTTTGTCGATTCATGAAGATCGCATGACTTATGACACTAATGCCAGATTCGACACCTACCTTGAGGTCATGGAGATGGATTAGATTGTATTGGTGACATCACAAATTGACTTGGATTCATATAGAGGTTGTTTTTTGACCTTTAGATTGATCATTGTAACCATCATTTCAAGTTTGGTTGCCCTAGATAGACGCAGTAGAGGATTCAACCCATGAGGATGGGGCTTGGCGTGTCATCGGATGCTACACAGGAGGGAACTTTTTGCTTGGGGGCCTATGATGCTAGCCCCCTTATATCATAATTTGCATGATTTTTTCTATTGCATTGGGAGAGCCATTGGTGCAGAGCTGACTCTGCTACATATTTGGGCGTGGAAGCACATTGTTGTGCTTTGACCTATTGTTTAGATGGCAAACGTGGAGCCAAATGATCCTGTAATTTGGAGATATAGGGGTGCCATTACTCTCAAGCACACTAGACAAATTGGGCTCCCGTATTAGAGACAGGTGATAGATGACATGATAGTTTTTAGCTGGCGTCCATGGCTTCATATGCCACCATGGTTTAATGATATTCAATAGCTTTATTTCGCCAGACAGACTTGATACATGTAGGGTCAAGAGCATCACATTATTGAGAGATATCTACTAGACAAGGTAGCCAAGCAGTTCGAGGAGGTTTAGGACATACCTTCAACGATGCTTATAGGGCCATTTTTGCAAGATCGGTCAGAGAGGTTCCCACATGGGGACCGATGATCCCAACTCCAGAGGTCGTATAAAGCTTCAAATAGTTGGCATATGATCAAGGATAGGAAATAGCTCAAACTATGTTGGCATATGATGCTCGGTTCGTTCCTCCCCGATGTTTGACAGATCCAATAGGGGCTCCTCCCAAAGGGAGACCGAGAGGCAGAGGAGCAGGGAGAGGTAGGGGACAAGGGGACCAGAATGGATAGGTTATGAGGGCTCCACTTGCAGTAGAGCAGAAGCCTCCTTAGTAGCCTCTAGCAGTTCAACAACAGCCATAACCACCACCACCACTAGATGCTCAGGATGCTCACATATAGCAGTTACAGTAGCAAGTGCAGTTATTGATTGGTGAGAAGGACCAAACCTGCAAGTAGGTTTTGGTCATTATTGTTGAGCGCGACCAGGGTCAAAAACAAGTGGTTGTAGTTAAAATCAAGAGAGATCAAGCACTGTGGAGAGTATAGGTTGTGATAGGGGAGAGAGATTAGGAGGTGGCTCGAAGATATCAAATTGAGGCGATGATAGTAGCCACACATGGTCAAACTGTGTCAACGTGGTTATACAGAGAGGCTATTACAAAGGTTGCATATTACAAGTAGCATTATCATCATGATGTTCCAATGGCTCTGAGATAGCCAAATTTTTCACAGTGCAGCAACACACAACCATGAGCAGAGGATCAACCTAAGAGGTAGGCTGAAGAGGGTAGTAGCCATCAGGGCTAGCTGTTATGTATAAACACTTTTTTATTTTTCCCCATTCTTTATCACAAATATACATTCATGGAATCCTTTTTGATAGCTCGTGGCTATTGTACTTATCATTGATATACATACACTAATCCAAATTTTGTACCATGACACTCATTTATATATATATATATGATATGGATACAGATGATTTATTTCATGTATGGATGGATATAATATGGATGAATTTTATTTATGCCTATGGGATATGTGATGATCATGATATGGATGGATGTAATGTTATGTTCTTTTTCATTATCTTTTCACAATATGACATGGATGGATAATTATGATATGTAGATGTTATGGATGCAAATGATGTATATGCATTTCATTTTGTATATTTTCTATGCTTTTTATGATGATGATGTATGCATTTGGATGTATGTAAATGCTTATGCAATGATTTAAGATGCTTAGAATAAAAAATCTATATTATTCATCACAACTCAAATGAGAATGCAAAATGTATGATGTGATATGCAATGATTATGCTAATGGATGTTTTATGATTATGAGATTTATGTATGTTGATGGTTTGTGGATGCAGGATGGATGCATTGATGATTTTTTTGTTGACTGTGATGATACCAAGTTAGCACAGGGAGAAGATAGAAGAATGAAGAATGAAGAATGAATGACTGTTGATGATGATTGCTTCAAAAGATCCAACAAGTCTTTGATCCATCGAGACTTTATTAGAGATGGTAATGAGACAATGCAAAATGTAGGATGAGATGTTCACACTTCAAGATTGGGATTTTTCGTCATTCCTTATTGTTTGATATAACACATAGACACAATGCATCAAGGTATTGATAACCAGGACAACATTGTCTCTAGTGTAATGGACTTTGACTTGACAAATAGATAGGATAGTTCTTGTGCACATCTTGACATATAGAAACATATGACCTTCCTACACACAACTAAGCAAGTATGCGCTAAGATTATTTTGCAAGAGTATCCACAAGCACAAAAAATGAAAGATAATGATCGATGGCTCATTCCTTTCTCTTTAAATTTTTTTGTTAGACATCATTGAGAGGTCCTCAAAATGGTTCATTTAAGATAAATCATAAGAAAGATCAAAGACAAACAATCAGTGTTATCCATAGCTCTTGCCTAGTTTAAGTTTAGCTAAAGTGATGTTTGATATTGATGTCCATCGCATGAAGGATACATCCTAGGACATGTTGATTAGATGGTTGTTTAATGTTAGGATGATGATGCTAAGATGAGTCATTGCTATAAAGTTCACTAGTGCATTTACCTATGATTTAGACTTTAGATTTTGATTTTTTGGGTTTGCACTTTATAACTTGCTATGTTCGCTTTCTATTTGTTTTTCCAAAGGTTGGAGGTGATGATCGATTTATTATGGGTGAAGGTTTATTGTGGGTGTAAGCGAGATGGGATGGATGGGTTTTGGATTTTCTAGAATATTTTAATGTTTTTAATATTTTAAAAATGTTTTGAGGTTGTTTAGGTCTTTTTGAAAGTTTATATGGATGTTTATGTTTTCAATTTTTTTAGGTTGTTTAGGATTTTTTGAAATATTTGAGGCTTTTTAGGTCTTTTGAATGTTTTATATTGTTTTTGGATTTTCAATTTTCAAATGTTTTTTTTGTTTTCTTAGAAAATTTGGATGTTTTTGGATTTTTGAAAATATTTGGATGTTTAGGAATTTTTTGAGAATCTCTAAGTTTCAACCAAGAACCTAACCTAAAGACCTATCTTAGGGGCCTCGGCCATTGATCATAGATTAGCCTTACCTATGTTATACACATAGAGACCACGTAGTTCTACTGACTCGGCCTATTTACAAGATGAAGATATGAACAAATGAAAGACAGCAACTTATTATGACAGACTCCTAAAGGATTGACCTAAGGTGTCTCAAGGGCACATCAATGATGGTCTTGCCTACATTCAAGCTCAAAGATGGCGTAGTTTGACTGACTCAACCCATTTACAAGATGAAGATATGAACAGATGAAAGATGATAGTTTATTATGACATACTCCTAAAGGACTGACCTAGGGTGTCTCGAGGGCACATCAATGATGGCCTTGCCTACATTCAAGCTCAAAATCGATGTACTTCAACAAGAGGACTCTGTTATTTTGGATTTTCAATGTTCAACCTTTTTAGGGATTTTGATGTTTTTTGGATGTTTTGGATTTTTTCTTTACAATTTTATTTTCTTTTTTAGATTTTAGTTTTACAAGATTTTGCAAATGCTTTTGGATTTTATGGATAAGATTTTATGAATGTTTTTGGTGTTTTCCAATAAGATTTCCAATGACCTCAAGATATACAAGAACCCGATTGTAACCCATAACGAAATTCCCCAGTGTGACATGTTAGACTACTTTGATAAAGGTAGGACAGACAGACCTTTGGAATATTCTAAGTAGTGCTAAAGGGTTCATGATACCTTACAGTGTCAAGCCATGATAAGGACGTGAATGAGGGATAATGGAGATGCAAAGAATGATAGGACAAAAGAGCAAAATAATAGATGGAGATGCTTTATTTACGCAAGGCGCCTATTTGTCAGGTTTTCACCAAGGTACTTGCCCAAAGTGCCACTAAAGTGGTTTTCACTAGAGGACAATTTTTTCTTTACTTTTTTCAATCCTTTTTCTCTTTTTTTTTTGGATTTTGTTTATTTTATGATTTTTTTGTATTTTCTAATTTATACCCCTCAAGACTAGGCATAAAACTTTTTGAGATACAAGCTATTGGTTGGCTCCTGTAAGCTTTCACCTTCAGGGGTTGATAGTTGGTATGCTCCTGATCTGTAGCTTGCTATGATGACAAAGGGACTTAACCAGATAGGCTCAAACTTTCCTTTGTTGTCTTGATCTTTAAGACAATATTACCTACCTAGAATGATCAACATTTGATTCTCTTGTTATAGCTTTGTTTTAGTCAGTTTTGATATACTTGTAAGTGATTCAAGGCATCAAGACGATGTTCATCCAAGAATTCTAGCTTATTTAGTCGAGACACTCTATATTCTTCCTCAGTTATCAGGTTCTGTAGTGACACTCACAATGAAGGGAGCTCAACCTCAATAGGAAAGATGGCTTCTAATCCATAGACCAAGGAGAAAGGGGTTGCACCTATAGGTGTGCGAATACTAGTTCAATAAGCCCAAAGAGCGAGATTTACCTACAAATGCCAGTCATGACCAACTTCATTAATTGTCTTCTTCAGGATTTTTAGGATAGTTTTGTTCATAGCTTCTACTTGACCATTGCCTTGGGGATAGTACGAGGTAGAGAATCAATGTTGGATATTGATTTTTTGGCACAACTCTTTCACATCCTAATTTTTGAAAGGGGTTCCATTGTCTAAGATGAGGGTTTGTGGAACACCATAACAAAAAATTAGGTAATCCAGGATAAGCTTAGCCATTTGTTTCCTCGTTATGTAGGTCATAGGAATGGCTTCAACCCAAATAGTAAAGTAATTAGTGGCGGTTATGATAAACTTATGGTTTTTGAATGATATTGGAGTGATTTTGCCTATGAGGTCAAGTACCCATTGTGAAAAAGGCCATGGTGTGATCATTTTTTGTAATTCTTGAGATGGAGCATGGATCATATCTCCATGTTGTTGACACTAGATGCATTTTCACACATACTAATGAACTTCTTTTTCCATGGTTGGCCAATAGTACCCCATCCTCAACAGTTTCCTAGCTAATGCCACACCGCTAGAATGATACCCACATATGCCATAATGTACTTCTGTTAAATTAGTTAAAGCGTCCTCTTGGTTAAGACATCGTAGTAATGTCCCTTCGATGCTTCGACGATAAAGGGTATCACCTAGGATCACAAATCGGGATGCCTTTTTTACAAAGGTTTTTTTAAGGTTCAGGGTGATATATGGGAGAGTTCCTCTATTAAGGTAAGTAAAGATTTCATGGTACCACAGGGATCCAGGACCAATAATGACACATGCAAATTCAAATTCATGGATTTCAAAAGTTGGTACAGGAAGATATTCTACCAAGAATTCACATTGGAGGATGTTGTTAGGCATGTCTAGTAGTGATCCGATTGTTGCCATAACATATGTTGCTTTATTGTTCATGTGAGAAATCTGCTCAAAATTTATGTCTATAAAAAGATATTTGAGATTCTCCACCATATTCTTGTAAGGAGTGAGCTTGCCATCCTTAGTTTGATAGTCATCATTGACTTGGTTGATAACCAGCTGTGAGTCTCTATAGACTTTCATCTCTTGAATCTACCACTAAACTGCTATCCTTAGACCTGTGATTAAGGCTTCATACTCAACAATGTTGTTGGTACAAGGAAATGATAGCCTGTATGACTTTGGTATGCAATCACCTTGGGGATGATGAAAATAATTCCTACTCCTCATCCATGTTGGGTGAATGATCCATCAAAGTACATCTTCCACTGAGCTATGAGTTTGATAAAGAACACTGATTTGTCAGGAAACTTAGATATTAAAGGGTTCTCAACATAGATAGGTGCTTTTGCTAGCTGGCATGTGATCACTTGTCCTTTTATTTCCTTGTGCTCCACATACTCTATGTCAAACTCTATCAATATCATCACCCATTTAGCCATTCATTCCGTGAGGGTTGCTTTGGATAGTAGATATTTTAATGGGTCAATCTTTGCAATGAGCCTGATTTGATGTGACAACATGTAGTGCATAAAATTTTGTGAAGCAAAAACTACTGCTAGGCATTCCTTCTCAATAGGTGAATAGTTCATTTCATATCCTACTAAGGTTTGTTGATGTAGTATATGGATCTTTCCTTTTCGTTTTCATCATGTTGTGCTAAAAGAGTTCCTAGTGCTACTAGTGTTGTTGAGATGTACATGATCAATGGGTTGTTTGATATTGGTGGCATGAGTATTGGAGGTGTTAGTAGATAATCTTTGATTTGATGGAAATATTTATCACACTTCTCATCCCACTTGTAGGTTATCCCTTTATGGAGGAGATGCAAAAAGGGCTGAATTTTATCTGATCGTTGGGCTATGAACCTTCTGATGGACTATAATTTTCCTTGTAATTCTCTAATCTGCTTCAGTGTTTGCAGTGGTTCCATGTCTAGATGGATTACCTTTGTTGGATCAATTTCTATCCCTCTTTGTGAAACAATAAAGCCAAGAAGTTTCCCTGATGTGACCTCAAACACACTTTTTTGGATTCAGTCATACCTTGTATTCTTCAAGCCTGTCAAAGATAGGTCCTAAGACTTGTATGTGCTCACTTCTCTTTTTTTATTTTTTCAAAATATCATCCACATAATCTTCAACTATTTTGTCGATCATGTCATGAAATATGAGGGTCATTACACTTTGATAGGTTGCTCCTACATTCTTTAACTTGAATGGCATCACATTCCAGCAATAAGTTCCCCATGGACAAGTGAACATAGTTTTATGCTAATCCTCCTTGGCAATTATGATTTGATTATATCTTGAAAAGTCATCCATGAGTGACAACATTCCATGCCTTGTTGTTAAGTCCACAATGAGATCAATGTTGGGAAGAGGGAAATCATCCTTTGGACATGCCTTGTTCAGATCTATGAAATTAGTGCATATTCTGATGCCCCCAGTTGGTTTTGAGACTAGTACCAAGTTTGAAATCCACTCAAGATAATCTATCAGTCAAATGAATTCAACGTCAAGAAACTTTTATAATCTTAGTTTAACCAAGAGTGTTATCTAAGGGTGCATCTTAATTTTTGCTTAACTGGTTTAGCTTCAGGACAAATTGCTAAGTGACGCACAACCACTTTTGGATCAAGGCCTGACATATCTATGTATGACCATGCAAAGTTAGCTCTTATTTCTTTGAGGAATGTTTCTAGGTTCCTATGTTCTTCTTCCAACAAGGATTCAACATAGAAAGTGATCTTGGGTGCTTCCTTCATTCCCAGATTGACTGGAGTAGCATTTTCTACTAGTACCGCTGACTTCTCTGGATGCATTGCACTAAGGGGGAAATTGAATCCCTCATCCTTGGGTGCCTCATAAAGTTTTTCACCATCAGATGTATCCTCTATTTTTACTATTTTGGGATTAGAGAGTGCCACTAGGTGGTTTTCACTCAAGGATCTACATGTTAGTTTTATTTCATTTATTTTGCAACTGAAGGATTCAATCATCTCCCCATAGTATGCTCTTGTATCAAGTTCTATTTTGAAGCCTACTTTACGATTTGTCCATGATAAGTTGTCTCGGAGTCCCATGAATTTTGAGATTGCTTCATCGTTTTCAAATAAATATACAATCGATGATCCTTGTTGGTCCTTTTTGGTCCATGTCAATGAGTTGTGGGTATACTAGATGTATTTCAGTTGGTTGGTCACTTGAGACAAAGGATGTTATGGATATCATAAAGAGGGTGTTGTTCTCAAATAGGTCAACAACATCAAGGGGTAAGTCATCTAAGGTAGTATCACACGATGTGGGTGACCAAGAGGAAGTCTCAGCTCGTTTAGCATAAATACCTTTGCTAATAAGTGTGACCTTGCTAGTAGTACAACCTAAGCCAAGATTCTTTATTCATTTCTTAGGAATGATGGGTTCTAGTAAACCATTGTTGTTTTATCCTAGCTTCTCATTCTTGTTATATCCCATGCTCCTCGTTATTTGTAGGCCTTTGTTAACATCTTCCATGGGAAGAATAGTAACAGGTCATTCATTTTGATAGATAAGTTTAGAGATGTCTTCCCCATTGATATCTGCTTGATTCAAATCTCCCCACTTGGTGAAGGTAGTGGTTTCCATCTTGATTGTTTCAAGTTCTTTGGTGCTAGATGTGAGTTTCCCATGTGACTGAGGAGAAATAGGCAACTCTCCTAAGACAAAGGTGTCTTTCAATAGTTTATAGTTTTCACAACCATCATCTTGGATCACTACTTTGACACCAGGTATACTCTGCACAATGGGAATTTTTGTTGCTAAGGTAGAGGCTAGGGATGATGGGTCAACAAATGGGCTTGGTGGTGTAGGTCCATCATTTTTGGGTATTTGTGGGATCTAATAGAACTTGGCCTCAAGACTTTTGCAATAGTAGAAAGGCTCAAGATCTTCATGGATAGTGATTCTTTTTCCTTTGAAAGGAAACTTCACACACTAATGATAGGTAGAGGCTACAGCTTTTAGGGCATGGATCCAGGGTCGACCAAGTAGTATGTTATAGGGAAGATCAAGATCAAGTACTTGGCATCTAGTTTCTACAATAAGAGGTCCCACTTGGATTGGCAGTGCAATAATTCCTTGTGATACCCATTCTTGGTCGTCATATGCTCTAATGGTGGTACTTTTCACCTTCTCAATAGTGTCTTCTGAATAGCCTATATTTTTTATCAATTGTAGGGTACAAGTGTTTAGACCAGCACCTCCATCTACCAAGACTCTTTTGAAATTTTTTTTATGAACGACAACCTCAAGGTGTAAAGCACATTTATGAGATGGTTCTGACAATAGATATTGCTCGAAGAAGGTAAGATGGTTGGTGATATGCCCTACCATAGCTTGAAACTAATCAGTATCAATGTTCTTAGGAACATATGACTCAGACAAGGCTTTTTCCAGTATTTCTATATGTGCGAGAGATAACCTTAAGATTTCTAAGATTGATATCTGTGTGGGGGTCTGCTTAAGCTAATCTAGAAGATTGAATTGCTAGGATTAGATGTGGGAAAAGTAGGTTGTGTCTGAGATTGAGATGGGAATCCTTGAACAGTTATTTTACCACGTCATGTGGTGACTCCACATTTTGTACTAGCTCCTTTGATGGTGACAATAGTGATAACGCTATCCTAGGAGGCAACTACATTGGAATAGGTATGTTGCACACTGGTGTAATCCTTATCTTTGTCATTGTTGTTTGCTTTGTTATGATCCAACGTAGGTTTTTTGTATATCTTGAGAGCCTGATTCCCAACTGGTACCTAAATAGATATGGTATCATTTTCTATGAGATCTTGGATGATGTTCTTGAGTTTCGTGTAGTTTGTTGTTTTATGCTCCTTGATTTTATGAAAGTCACATAGATCACATTTGTTGTACTAGGATGGCTTATCTTGTGGTTCTTGGTATTTTTTGAAGTTGGGAAGTGTTATTAGATTTGACTCTGCTAGTTTCTTCATGATCATCTCGATGGGTTTCCATAACTGTGTGTACTTGCGTTTGGGATAGTTGTTCCTATTATCTATTTTCCTTTGTTGCGTGTTGGTGTTTCTGATCTAATTGTTCTATGGTGGTGGTTTTTTTTGCACAATTGGTTGGATGTTAGCAACTTGATTGTTATTAGGTCTAGGAGCACTTAGGACTACCTTAGAATCTACTACACCATCATTTGTCACATTTTTGTTCTTAGCCCAAATATGAGGTTTCTCATTTGAACTAGTTGAAGGACGGTTGTCTTTGTAAGCCTAAGTATTTCCTTGTGAAATTAGGGCTCTTTTGATGTTAAGGGATCTAGGGACAAGTTCGTTGTATGATGTGATGCATTGCATTTTCAAGCGGAATGATAGATTTGGATCCATATTGGCTATGATTATTCCCACTTGTTGTTTGTCAGGAAGAGGCCACTTGCTTTTACTAGCTCTTTGTCTCCATTGTTGTAATAAATTAGCAAAGGTTTCCCCTGGATTTTTTCTAAGAGTGTATAATTCTTCTAGATTGACATCCATGTCCAAATTAAAAGAGAAGTGATTGATGAATTTATTAGTGATTTCTTAAAAGGTTTTTATACTAGGAGACAAATGAGAAAACCAATCCATAGCATGACCTGTCAAACTTGGAGGGAAGAGATGTGTTAGATATGAATCATTGTAAGCCACTTACATGCACATGACATTAAATTCTTTGATATGGTCCACAGGAGTTCGTTTCCCTTTATACTTGTCAAATTTGGGGATTTCAAAACCAGGAGGGAATGGTATCATTGCTATGTTTTGGTCAAATGGATAAGGACACAAGTTGTGTATGAGGTTTCTTTTTCTTGCCCATGTGAAGGTCTTGCATTTCTTGTGAGAGTATTTTCAATTGTGATGCTAGATCATCTTATGGGTTGGGTGGAGGAACATATGGTGGGATGACAAATGAGTTGTATGGGGTGTATGATGGTGTAAGATTTTGTGAAGGTGATGGTTATGTTCTTGATGCATTTGGATTGACGATGTTCAAATGAGGATAATAGGAGCCTTGTTATTTTTGGGCATACTGTTGAGCTAGTAGGGCTTGTTGTTGAGCTTGTTATTGTTGTTGTGCCACTAGGGCTTGTTGTTGGGCCTATTGTTGTTGGTGTGCTAATAAAGCTACTTGTTGTGCTTGATGTTGTTGTACAACTTGTTGTGTTGCTAATGTTGCTTATTGTACTTGTGCTAAGGCTACTTGTTGAGATTGATGTTGTCGTTGTGCTTACTATTGTTGTTGTGCTAAATTTAGCTGATGTTGTTGTTGTTGTTGTGCTAAAGTTGCTTGTTGTTTGTGCTAAAGCTGCTTGTTGTTGTTGATGTTGTTGGACGGCTTGTTGACAGGCTTGTTGTAAAGCTAAGGCATGTGCTTGCAATGTGGGATTAGGTTGTTGTTGAGACATCTGTGAAGGATTATGGATATTGAGGTTTTGAGTGGGTAGTGGATTGTTGGTGAAAGGTGGGGGATTCACTTGATTTAACATTCCTTGTAAGATGGTAGAATGAGGTGGAGGAATGTATGTCTGGGGTCCCAATTGATTTTTCATAGTAAAGGGGACTGTGGGAAAAGATGATGTCATTAAATTTTACAATGGAAATGGCACACTAGGACCTTGATTCCATTGATTGAAAAGATTCCCTTGTCCTATGTTTTGAGGATTGAATTGTGCAAAAGATGTAAACAAGGGATTTGTGATCAATGTACTTCCATGATTGATATAACTTGTAACCAAGGGATTTTTTTGAGCTGGGTTGATGGTGGATGATGTCAAAATGGTGGATGGGATGGATGAACCCACTAGAGGGTTGGATAATGATGTCCCTATTTGCGTTAAGGGTTGGTTCTATGATATAGTATTGACATGCCCTTATGTGTTGTTTTGAGATACTTGGTCTATATCATTTTGCATGATGGTAGGAACACTTGTGGTACTCATAGGTGTGGATGAAGAAGGGTTTCCTCAAAATGTTGAAGTGGTGGTGGAATAATGAAGTTCAAGTAGTGTGTGTAGTTGTTTTAGAGCTCCAGGAATAGGAGGAGCACCAAAAGTAGGTGTCCAAGTAGTGGTGGGAGGTTGAGGATTAGTGTCAAGGGTACCCACAAGTGTACTACTTTCAAATGGTGAGGTGTGACCAAAATCTTTAGCAAGGTTGGTTGCAAGATTAGGAATGTAGGTTTGATTTAGCCCTAGCAATGGAGTTGTAAAATCTTGTGTTAAATTTTGTGTTACAAACGTCGTGGAGATAGGAGCTACATTTTCAAGGGATTGATGTTCCATAAGTTCCTCCCTAGTGAGTTCAAAGGGGTTGTTCATGACGTCTTCGATCTCATATGGTCCTAAAGGAGATGATGGTTGTTATGGAGTAACATGACTTCTAGGATCAAATTCTATAGGATTTGGATCACTTGAGGTAAATGTAACTTTGGTTTTCTCCATGATTCTCTTGTGTTGTGATCTTGTCTTCACCATAAATTTTGTGTCACCTATAGGAGAGTTGTGTTGAGTTTTGTAATGCTTGAACTCTCAAGTTGACTCAAATCTAGGTAAAAGGGATGCTCTAAGTCTTTTGGGAGAAATGATGATAATGGGGGGTGAAAAGATGAGTGACGTGGGAAGTGATCTTTGCAAACATTTTGGGACAACACTTTTGACTTGAGTTTGATGTTTTGATGTTGGGATAAAGGATGCTAATGAACCTAGAAATCTTTAGGGTAGACTCATGACCTTCAAGATGAGCTAGTTCAAAAATGATATCTACCTTAACTAAGTGCATGGAAAAGGATACATCTCACATATAAAGTAGCTAAGTTAGCAGTTGGTTTGATGTTTAAGTCACAAAGTGTTGGTGTACTTGAAATTTTGTAAAGTTGGATGAAGTGAAGAATGAAATTTGATGAAGGGGTGAGTGAAAATGTTTGACCCAATCTTGACCTAGATTGACCCTTTTGTTTTGACAAGACCAAGGTAGTGAGAATTATGCTAGACCTCTAAAATGTTCAAATCCTAAAGACTCAATGTTTGATTTAAATGAGAGGAAGGATGGGAATGTTCAAACCTGTTTGGGCTCTCCTAACTCGAGCATAAAAGTTTCTCATCAAGGTGTAACGATTGCAGTAAAATATTGAAGCCAACTTTTGACCATATCTTGTTCTATGATTCCTATGTTTGAAATGAAGTGTTGGAGATTTTCCCCTATGGATTTTGATTGTTCGATGAATCATTTATAGGAGTTCGGTATCATGTAAAAAGATCAGGATTTTGACTCCAAAAGAATGCATATAATTATAGACTGTACCTTGAAGTGTGTCTATAAAAGTTTGCTACCAACCTATCTCTATTTATGTGAAGTGATAAAAGGTGTTTCTTGAGAGCTTTTGGAGTGAGACGCCTAAGTCTAAAATGGCAACATATAGACCTTGGCTTAGGAATCTTGATTTTACGTGAGATCATGTGAAAACAGTTTAAGTTTATGGAAGAAAGGAAGATATTTATTGCCACATGAGAGATGGTAATATGGGCGTTCCAACCTCAATATATGCTTATTCCTCTCCTTTGTCTAAAGAGGTTGTTGCATTTCTCCATTGTTTATTTGTTTCCTTGTTTTCAAAAGTGAAGCTTCTCAAACTGCTAATGAGATCGGTTTGTTCACCATTTATGAGTTCAAAGTTTGGTTGAATTATAGCAACTAGAAGATCGGGTTGTTCAATGAGAGAAATCGGTCTCTAAATAGTCATGTGGGGTTCATTTGTCAATTTATATTTGCTTAAGTGAATTGATTTTACCATAAACACTTGTCTTGATTATGTTTCCAAACTAGATGTTTATGTCAAAAACATCATAACTTTCACAATGTCCATTTTGTGAAAATCATGAGGTTAAAGCCATAATTGTCTATGTTATCTTTGGGAAAATATGGGTTTGAGATTAATGTCAAGATATTTATAAATCACTAAGGATAAATCGTTAGGACAAGCAGTAATATCGAGGCTAACTCAAGAAGTCCATATTTGAGCCAAAGTATTTGAAATTTTGAGGATGATAGTGAATGTTTTTGTATCATTTTGAAACCAAGCAAAGTGTTAAACTGACTCATAATCATTTACAATCCTAGGATAGAAATGGCCATATTTGTTGAGTCCCCACTAGGATTTCTCCAAACACTAGACAATGTGAACAGTTAGAGATTTGGTGGCACTGGCTCCCCTTCACGACACACACTTCTCAGGACCACCAAATCTCAAAATCCTTAAAATCCAGAGATTAAAAGGAATTTTTTATATTTCTACAATTGAATAGTACAAATGTGGGGTGACTACAGAATGACCGCGTTGTTATATGGTGATGTTATTGAAATAGCGTCATTGTTTGTAATTTGGGCATCACCTGGTCCTACAAAACAACATAAAATAAAATTCAAGCTAAAAAATGGTTAGATTAATAGTTTTCCCTCCTTCTAGCACCAGAATGTGAGACGAGGAAATGTCGATGAGAGTCAATTATGCTTAACTCATAATGAATCGAAGCATAACTTCACCAAACATAACCACATCTACAAACAAGATCATTCAAATTGGAAAATTAAACTAAGAATTTAATTGAAAATGAAAGCTACAAACTACACAAAAACAATTAAATTCCTAATCTAGCCCATTTGAAACTTATTCTATTTTTGAATTGGTGTCGCGTTGAAGTGAAACGACAACCCTTTCCCAATCCCGTGATTAGTGAGCCTGTTTCAGTCGATTCTATGAAAGAGAATCGATGAAACCATTGTGATTTATGTATGAAAACCTAGTTTATGCTAAAAATGAACATGATGCAAACTAAGTTACCATGATTTAATGCTAAAAATGAGCTAATAATGCTATTGCTAAGCTAATTTAAGCTAATTCTAAGCTAAAAGATGAAAACCCTAATTTATAAACAAGCTAAGTTGGATGCATGGAATCCATTAATGGGTGCTCTAAGCTATTATGCAATTAAAACTAACTAAAATAAGCTAAAAAGTGAGTAAATATGAGAGTATGGATACAAGTGAATTCAACATCATGACTTTGCAATTGAAAGATGGATCCATTTGTCTCCAAATAGTGATCTATTTATAGGAGAGCAAATGAGGAATGAAAGGTTGAGATCAAAAAGATTAATCATCAGTCCAAGATGAAGGATATGGGAAGCATTGATCATGGATTCTCATCAATGGATGAGAATGCATGATGAAATTTAATCAAGGGTTCACACTTGCTTCAAACAAACACACTTTTGACCTGCTCACACAGGTCAAAGGTGACTTGTTTAACAAGTTGAAGGTTAAAACTTGCTCAAGAAGCCAAGTGAAAATATCCTTTTTTCAAATGATGAAGGAATGAGAATATTCTTTTAGAATATTCTCATGGGTGATGAAAAAGAAATTTACAAATTAAAACAAAATTTTAATTGTGCAAAAAGGGGGTAAGGAATATTCCCTTTGCTTGTAGGAAAGTTAGTTTAATTGCTAATTAAACAAGATTTAATCATGCAATTAGGGGATTAGAAGAATTAAAGAGATATTTATTAAATTAAATGATTTAATAAATGGGGGAGAGATGAAATGATATTTAATTAAGTAACTTAGGGTTATTTAATTAAATGACTTAGGGAATTAAATTAAATATTTTGATTTATTTAATTTAATAGGATGAAATGTTAGCACTAAAAGGGGTGAATTAACCTGATTAAATTAATTATGTTAATGGATGAAAATGATGCAGTTAATTAAATATCTAGATTGTGAAAAGAAGATGGGTTTAAAGAGGAAATGATGTTAGTAAATTTGTTTTGAATGTATGATATTGATTAGGACAATTTTTAGTGTCTACAACATACAATGACGATGGATAGGCTACCTCAAATTTTTTGTCAATCAAATATGCTTTGTCCCTTCCAAATCCATTTGACATAGTTAAATAAGATCTTATCAAAAATCTCAAATGAATCATTTGTATGTTATCTTTTCATTTTTCCTCTTTCTTGTTTTTTATGGGCAACCTATTTTAGTCTATTGAAACTCAAACGCTCGTCATTCATTTCCCATGAGCCTTTGGGATTTTTGCTTTGGAAAATAGGAGCTAGCTTTGGTTAAAGCTCAGGAAACCTAGACATCATCATCATATGGGTCATCTTCTCTCAAACTCTGTTTCTGTAATGGTTCATCATTTTCAAAATCAAAGTATGCATGTCTCCTTCGTGATTTTGTTGAAACTCGAGAATTTGTCTCACCATCATAAGAGTCTTCTAGACCTGTAGCTGCAAGAAAATCTTGGGCATTTTCTACATCATCTTGTGCCTTATCACTCATATAATTTTCCTCATCTTCTATGGCAACATCAGGTTCCTCCATATAAGAATCACCTTGTGGTCCTTATCCTTCTTATTTTCCTTCTTTGTTTCTTCTCAAACTAACCAGCCTCATCATCGTCATCATCCTTGTCCTTACACTTACTCTTCCATAATTCCTTCACATGTTCAAATTGCTCCTCTTATTGCATCACCTACCAAATTTATTCCTCTTGCTTTCTCCTTTCCATCTGAATCCTTCGTTCTTCATCAAATTTTCATTTTTCTTCATCAGCCAAGATAAGTTGGCATGCTACTTTAATTATTTCTTTTGCTTTAATCCAGTCATTTATTTTCACTTCCATGTTGCCAAGCATACATAAAGCATTTGATGTGTTTTTATCCACCTTAAGCGCATCCCCAATCAATTCTAGGCTTGATGCATTATAGAAACAAATTCCAAGAGAAGACGATGCATACAATGACGATGGATAAGCTACCTCAAAATTTTAGTCAATGAAATATGTTTTGTCCCTTCCAAATCCATTTGACATAGTTAAATGAGATCTTATCAAAAACCTCAAATGAATCATCTGTATGTTATCTTTTCATTTTTCCTCTTTTTTGTTTTTTATAGGTAGCCTATTTTAGTCTTTATTTTAGAACATTTTTGTGTCCTTCAATGTATTACGCTTTATCTTTCTATCATATTATAGATTAGAAGAACCTATAATTGAAAATAGATTAATTCATCTATTTTTATTTTATAGTCCCAAATAGGTGGATTAAATTATTTTTTTGTTAAACAAATCTTGTACAATGTAATGTCCCCTTTTCGAAATGAAACCAAGTTGAAACTCAAATGCTCATCATTCATTTCCCATGGGCCTTGGGGATTTTTCTTTTGGAAAATAGGAGCTAGGTTTGGTTAAAGCTCAAGAAGCCTAGACATCATCATCATATGGATCATCTTCTCTTAGGGTCTATTGTTAAACAAATATTGTACAATGTAATGTCCCCTTTTCGAAATGAAACCAAGTTAAAACTCAAATGCTCATCATTCATTTCCCATGGGCCTTGGGGATTTTTATTTTAGAAAATAGGAGCTAGGTTTGGTTAAAGCTCAAGAAGCCTGGACATCATCCTCATATGGATCATCTTCTCTTAGACTCTATTTCTACAATGGTTCATCATCTTCAGAATCAGAGTATGCATGTATCCTTTGTGATTTTTTTGAAACTGGTGAATTTGTCTCGCCATCATCAGTCTTCTAGACATGCAGCTGCAAGAAGATCTTGGGAATTTTCTACATCATCTTGTGGCTTATCACTCATATAATTTACCTCATCTTCCATGGCAACATCAGGTTCCTCCATATAAGAATCATAAGCCTTGTGGTCCTTATCCAGGTTCTTATTTTTCTTCTTTTCCTTCTTTTGTTTCTTCTCAAACTGATTAGCCTCATCATCGTCATCATCCCTATCCTTACGCTTACTCTTCCATAATTCCTTCACACATTCAAATTGCTCCTCTTATTGCATCATCATCCAAAGTTCTTCCTCTTACTTTTTCCTTTCCACCTGAATCCTTCATTCTTCATCAACATTTTGTTTTGCTTCATCAACCAAGACAAGTTGGCATGCTACTTAATTGTTTCTTTTTCTTTAAGCCAGCCATCTATTTTCAGTTCCATATTTCTAGACATACATAAAGCATTTGATGAGTTTTATCCTACGTAAGTGCATCCCCAATCAATTCTAGGCTTAGTTGGATCTCATTCTGAGCCTAAGCCATGGCTGCAAGACATAAACATGCATCCACATAATCAGGAAACTTGAACAATTTTAGCTTGTATAAAAGATTTGGTTTTTTAGTATCATGTAGTTGTTCAAACAACCTAGCAAGAGTAAATAGTATTGTGACTTTATCCCATGGTAACTCAAGTAAAACACCACCTTCTTCTAGTCAATGGAAGAATTCCATATCCTTAAAGCGCACAGAAAAAATTGTAGAATTGGCACTGGGGATTTTATTTATGAATTCAACCCAAATGTCATTTCTTAATGCCTCCAGAATTGGCACTGGAGCTTTTATTCATGAATTCAAACCACATTCCATTTCCTAATGCCTCCATGAAATTTTTTTGAGCCAACTCTAGTTCATCACACTCAAAATGAAGAACACCAATGTTGTTTAACAATTCAATGGGTACTTCTTCTCTTCTCTTCTTCAAAAGAGACTTTGTTGTCTTAAGAGAATCTAAGGTTGCACTGGGGTCTGTCGATATTAATAACTCACCCATCTTGATAAATGCATGGGCATCACGTGGATCTATGTGAGTTGCCTTTCTTAAAATTTCCAAAGCCTTCTTGGTCTGCCCTTACTGAGAATATATATGGTCTACAACTTTTAAGCTCTCACAGTTCTCAGAGTGGATCTCCAAAACCTTTTCAAAATTTGAAAGAGAACTCTTAAGATCTCCCGGCTTCAATTGAACCTATCCAAAAAATCTTGTGGCCTTTGGATTTCCTTGACTAATGCCATGTAGTAGCAATCAGTGGTGTCACAATCACCTTTACTATGATAAGATTGTGCAAGATTATAATATGAATGAGATTTCATGAGAGGGTAGTTAGTTGAAATAAGTGTTGTCTCAGTCAACTAGTCCACAAGAAAATGTTGCCTTGTGAAGAAAAAATGGTTTTCTAAATGATTCAATGCCATTGCACAATACGGGTATAATTCAAAGGCTCTACGCATCTTTTCCATTCCTTCATGAACACTACCTTTTTCACTAACTGTGAGAATCCTACAATTAAAAAATGCACAAAACTGACCACAGAGATTTTTCCCCATTTCAAACAACAAAATTGCCAAAAAAAATGTGTTTAAAACCTACAAATAAAATCATACTGATTTTCGCACCAAAAAAAACCATGAGACCATAGCTTTTTGCTTACTATTATGCTTTGATAGATTTTTTCCAAGCATCCATAGCTTGTTTAAAATCACCTATTTTAGGCTGTTAGCCATAGCAGCAAGGCAGTGAACTATTTGATAAAATGCTTTGGTAGACATGTATGAAACATATGATAGCATGGACAAGGCAATGAATTTTGGAAAAATGCCTCAAATAAATGTGGTCACATGGTGATGGAATGCCATGGTGAATTCCATGACAAGCAAATTGTTATGGATTGTCATGGCATTCCATCACCATGAGACCACATTTCTTTGAGGCATTTTTTCAACCAGTTCACTGTCTTGTCTATGCTATTTCTTACTATTATGCTTTGATAGATTTTTTCCAAGCATCCATAGCTTGTTTGAAAGCACTTGTTTTAGGATTTTAGCCATAGCAACAAGGTAGAGAACTATTTGAAAAAATGCCTCAAAGAAATGTGGTCTCATGGAATGCCATGACAAGCAAATGCAATTGGTAGTTGCTCCTAGTTATTAATTATGCAATGTGAAGTAATTGCATAACTACTTCGGTTGACTTTGTAAAAACTATATTGTAATTGAAATTTTTTCATCTATTAAAATCTAGTTATTAGTTATGCAATGTGAAGTAATGCTTTGAGTTTGAAATATGTGCAATGCAATATAATCAGCAATGCAGATGAATATGAACAAATAATTGATATCAATTCATAATATACCCCTATATTCCAACCTAAAATACATAAAAAAATCCAATCATACACAGTATTATCAACAAATAATTGAGACCAAAATTTGAGCACCAAATTAAATCTTCTTATCTATTGATTACTTCAAATAGATAATGTATACACCTAAAATCGGTCATCACCTTTAATTAATTAAATACTAGTTATTTAATTAATATTTCAAGTACGTATAAATAAACTCAATTTATTTATATTGTTCATTTTCTAAATTCTCCAAATCTAAAACATATTCTTCTAAATTAATTAAATAAAAAAATTCCATAAGATTGTTTTATTTAATTAATCTTCACTAATCTTGATTAGGAATTTGAGCACATGTCTACAAATTTTTGTGCCACCTCACCAAGGTCACTTGAAATTAAATAACTCTAATTTTTAATTAGAATTATCTTCAACTCATTTTAAAAAGCACGTGGCTCATTCCTCACTCACTTCCACCAATTTCAAAAGCACGTGGTATTTTCTTCCCACACTTAAGTCTTACATCCAAATGGCATGTTGCCCATTGGTCAAGAGATTCTTCCATCCATATGCCATGTTGTCTTTGGTCAAGGGGACAACATATCGATTCTCTCCCCCTCCACCATCCATTCTTCTTGTTCGAATCTAGACTGTCAATTATTGCCACCCCACTATATGCTTGGACAAGGCTATAAATACAACCCTTGGGCATTGTATTTTGCATCCACACTTGAAGTAAAGTTATTATGCAGGTTTATCATTTGAGCTTGGGAGCATTATGGAGTCTTATAGTTACATTTTGTTTTATGCTTGATTTTAGAGTTACATGTTAGGATCATATTGCTTCATAGTTGCATTTTATGTCCTCCATTGCATCATAGTTGCATTTTAGATTAGCATTTCAATAGTTGGAATTTGAGCATATGAAGTATCATTTTAGTTTTCCATAGTTTGCATCTGAGCGTATGTAGAATCATATATAGAGTCATATAGATCACTACCATAGTATCCACCACTATTTTTCCATTCATCATAAACACCATCATCTATTCATCATGGCATCAGTTATCCTTTCCATTTATAGTTGCATGTAGGAACTTAGTTGGATTGCATGTTGAATACTAATCTTGTTTCTTAAGTGTCATTTAATAGCCTTTGTGCACATAGAAATCTGAGGGCCAAAGGGTTAAAGGGATCATTAAGAATAGAGGACAATGAGACATTCTTGAAAGATTCATTAAATTGCAATTTAGAGTAGCTTCTTTTCTTTGAATCTTTAATATAATTCATTTCATTAAGATTTGTGTTGATACTAACTTTACACATTTCACACGTGCACAAATATTACAATATAATACAAGTCTCCTCATATATGTTTCTATAAATGCCTATGATGATGATATCAAAATTCGGTCTTGGTTTCTCTTTTATAAGAGAAGCAACAAGCTTCATACTGTTACAAAATATGACATCTTTTCAAAATTCATGCTTCATATAAACTAAACTAAACATTAGTTTTTCTTAAAACGTAAAATAGAGAAAGTAGGTAACTAATGAATTATGTAGCACTCGTGACACCATAGTCCGTTAATCTCCGTAAGGCACCCATGATCACTGAAGATTTTTTCAAGGTCCTTTCTCCACATTAGTGTATCTGAATGTGTAGTTCTTCCACTGTGATAGCCCCAAGGCCTACTATTCGGGTAAAGGACCCAAATACTTTTGCTCCCACTCATACACTATATAATCATGTGGCCATTTGTATTCTTGAATTTTCAATATATTTTTGATGCAAACAAGGTATTCCAAGCTCTCTTCCCAATTCAAAATGACCAAACACAACCAGGAAACAACTTCTTGCAACATAAATCCCTTAACTTGACTCAATCACCCACTTTAGGCTTGTAGCCCTAAGATTCAAGCAATGAAGATATCTTTTAGAGAAGGTTGTATAATTCCCTCTCAAACTCCACAAAGGTTCACTACAAACTCCCAAACAACATATCCAAAGTTTCCATGGGGCTTCTTTGTCCCAACACCAATAACCAATAACTTGCCATGCTCCAAGGCTAGTCAATTAGCCCTAATTTACAAAAGAGGTCCCTCTTAAAGACTTTGTTTTCACTCCAAACCAATGGAAAGTTGTTTGATATGTTCTAAAACAAAGAAATCCATGGTTATTTCTTAAACACAAACATTCTAAAGTGCTGTCTCAGCAAACCCTCCTTCTACATGCTAAAACCTAAGGGTTTATTGAAATTCATATGCCCAAGCCTTTCCATACCCCCAAAAAGCATCAAACACCTTCCAAATACCCTGAAAAAACTTAAAAGTTCATTAGATCAACAAGTTCTTCATCATTTTGACGATCCCTATCATCTAGCCTTCAAATTCACAAGGAAAATTGACTTTTCCAGCCCTAGGGCATCACCCCTTTTTACTCAACTCATTTCTCTTGACCTTCCAACCTATGCAAACACCTACCCTACCATTTTTTATTTCCATTCCTTCAAGTAACATGCCATAATAGTAGGAGGAATAGCCTACTTCATAATTAAACTACAACAGAGCACTTACTTGCCTATCACAGGCAGTTTTCAATAAACTAAGGAGTTCTCCCTCCAAACTTGATATCAGGCTCTCAAAAAGTATGCAAAGGAAATATAAAATGTTCCACTACCAAATGATATGGATTTTAGAACATAATAATGGTTTTATGGGTTGTACAGACCTGAAAAAGTTGAGAAAACTCAAAAATATTGACAGAAAATGAATTTTATTATATGAGAAATCTTCAAAATAAACTCCACCAATCCTGTTCGAGCCTTTACAAGGCCCTTTATACATTTCCATTCAAATACTAACCATCAAATTCCTCTAACTACCTTTGAACTACCTTGACCTTTCATATCCTCTCAAAACTGTATTTTGACAACTTTTGCCTATTAGACACAAATGACCACAAAAAACCCCAAATTACATTGCAACAGTCTTTTTAGACCTTATTTGACTCCAACATATGACCTTACACTAGAAATTTTGATTCTTTCCTACCATGACAACATTTTACAAGATTGGTAACTTTTGGGACATCATGAACAAATTTTACCAAAAAATAGAACAAAAGACACCCAACTTGTCAAACACATCATAGAATGGTCTTGATAGACCTTATTTAGACTCAAAAAAACTCCTAGGACTCCTAACCTCTAATACTTGTCCTTAAATGTGAAAATCCATAGCTTGGTGCCCCTGCACCAATTTGCAAGGTGAATCTTCCATCAGTTGTCTAGTAATGCCTTACCATCTATGATAAACTTAGAATATCCAACTTCTAATGCTATTACTCCGTCCATGATTAAGTCAAAGTTGTCAAGACTCAACTAACCATCCTTTTGTATGTGAGTGATGCATTGTGGAACAATCTGGCCAAATTCACTCTTCCATTCATTGAGGTCCTTCAAGTGGTCCTCATCTTTCAATATTTTTGGCACAAACCAGTGATTCAGAGTATGAAATGATTCTATTCTTCTTTTGATCTTTTGGTCCTCTCCTTGTATATATTGGAATTCATCCATAACTATTTTGGTCACCTTCTTTGTAGGTTTTAATGCTGCAAGAGCCTCAATACTCCTTTGTAATATTTTGCACAAGATTACCAATGTGTGGTGTATGGGTTGCTAGTTCTTAGAAAGGGGATCCAGTATGGGTACAATATGTGTTTTCATTTGATCAATTGCCTATGTCAGTGAGCTATAGCAATCATACACACTTTCCAACTTATCCACCATTAGCTTTGTCCTATACTTGAGGACCTTCTTTAAAACATTGCATATTTTCTTATTCACTCCTTCCTTACCCTCATTGTTGGCTTTCATTAACTCTTCAATCTCCTATCTAAGAATGCTCACTTGTTTAGTAGAATCACTTTCTATATCAACTAGTCAGGCAAGAGGATGCTGGTATAACATTATTTGCTTATTATGTGAGGGGCTTGCTCCTTTCAATTGTTCCTTCAACTTCATTTCCATGAATAATTTATTGACTTCATCATTTAAAAACTTGCGTTCCTTTTCCATACTCTCCCAATCTAGCTTCCATCTCTTTAACTTCAGCTCAGGTGAACATAGTTGAATTCATTGTCATGGTTACAACTTCTATAGGAGATGTATCCTTTAATGTTTTCACCATAGTTTTCCCTTTCATTTCCTACACTACATCTAGTAACCTTGGTTTTTGTGTACTCTTTTGTTTGGCCCAGAATGCTAAGGTTTCAATCTTAGGGTTATACCATATGCCACTTACCCCTTCATCTAATTCAAACATAGCAATTGGCATTGGGTCCTCCCATGTTCTCACTTGATCAAGTTAAAAAATTCTTTAATTCCATATCAGGGACAATAAGTAAATTACTTTTCAAAATCATCTCTTTAGCCTCTTGTGGGCTAACATCAATATTATCAATCCTTAATTCATTAAAAGTTTGGGTGACTATATGGTCATGTTGGGATTCCTCAACTCTCGTCTTATTTATTTCAACCCCTGCTTCAAACTCTCTCATTTTCATCTTAATCCAAAAGTCTTTAAATTCATGGGTTTTGATAAATTCATCATCTTCCAAGAACTTGAGAATTGCAACTACCCTGTCATCCTCATGCATTTCTCTTTCATCTTGTACCTCAAAATCAACTCTAGCTTCAAGTCTATGGTCTTCAACATCATCCTTGAAATTTCTTAACACATTAACTAATTCTTTTGTATATCCAACCTCCTCATTTATTTCATACAAAACAAGTGGGTCTATCTCTTGTGTCTTTTGTTTTTTAGAAGGTGGTTTCTTAGGAGGTGATCCTAGAGAAGCATGACATACTAAAATAGTATCCAAATTTGGTTTTGTAATTAGAATACCACTCGGCCTTTTGGGAGACAATTTGGAAAGTCTTCCTGTATCTACTACAGTCTTAAATAATTCATGAAACTTAACAATGATCATATCAATCCTCTTGACAAGATTTGCTTCCTCTACAAAATACCCCAAGAAATCACTATGCTTCATCTTTCTTTCTTCCTCAAGCCTTTTCATAATTTCCCATTTTCCCCATCTCTCATATACCTAATGAGGAGTGAAACAATTTATGATTACATCTTCTTCATAATCAATCTGGTGAGTAACCATAGCCTTGGTAAGGATGGTGTGTCTTACAAAATTCATATGATTCTGAAGGTCAAAAGCTCTTTTCTTTCCAAACTCTAAAGAGTACCTTGTTTTTAGATAATTCAACAACTCTTCAAGTGTATTAGATTCCACTGATAGTTCTCCACATGTTGTCAAATTGGGTAGAAATGTACCCTTTCTTTGTTTATTCATGACATCCTTTTCCATCCATAGAATCTACCACATGAACTCAAAAAAGGATAATCGAAGGGGGATAAAATTTGGCAGTATATGTGGGGCCTAAGGGCATCCATAAATCTTGATTATTGTGGTATCTGGTAGAAAAAAACAATCACCAAAGTTATGAGTATGGCCTTGCTTGGGTTTCAAATCCAAAGGTAACATTTGTAGCACAAGTGTGTATAGTCTTGGTGGTTGGTGGCCAAGAACTCTCATAATCCAGTACACGAAATCATCATGGAATATCACATAATTTCAATTCTTACATCTATTGTCCCATATATAACACCATGGTTGCACTGGTAGCAAATTCCCCTACTTGTCAATTTAATCCAAACACATCCTTTTGCTCCATCTATATTTATTATGGTATAATATCGGGTGGCACAACAAAGAATATTGCCTGAATGTTATGAGGGCTCTATTTTCCCCAACTTACAGAAATCCTTCATGCAATGCTTTCTCAAGATATGAGGCAAAATCATATTCAATGTTCGTCTCAAGGTTTTGAATCCTCATAGCCATCATCATTAAATTAATTGGAATTCACTCTTTTGCATCTATCCCAAGTACTTGACAGAGAGCAAAGTAGGTTTTCTTGAAATAGAATTGGAAATCTAAGACATCAAATGGTTCAGTAGTAGAAGGGGATATAAAAATCACCCTATTGTTCACACCCCTTTTCATGTAAATGGGGACTCCATCACTTCTATGGGTTCTCCTCAATCTAGTATACTCTTCTTTACTTCCTTGCAAATCAATTTTAGTTAGGGCTTGTTTGTTTAGGTCAAAACATTCAATCATGGCCACTTTAGTCAATACAACTAATGGGGAACCATCTGGAAATCTCACAAACCTAGTAACAGGATGATAAATCTAAGCCAATACTTTGATAAACTCTACATCTATAAAAACATTTGGGACAATTAACTTGACCAAATCTAATGCCCATGGATTTAACACTAAAATCTTGCCCTCCCTTTTGTCATAAAAGTACCAAAACAGTTCCCACTTGGAGATAGGGGTAAGGGCATCTCTACAACTATGAGCCACATCATTGAAAACTTTCTTAAATCTTCTCTCAATTGATTTTGGGAGTATATCTAGGATAGACTATTGTAAGGACCTCTTTTTAGCCTTAGATTCTTCCTTTTTAGTTTCAAGTTCTTTCTTCTTGGCCAACATGATGTCCTTTTTAGTTTCAGGTTCTTTCTTCTTGGGTGGCATGATGTTTAACTATCTTCTCCTATACTTCTGAAATACAAAATTCCAAACAATCTTGTACTCGTAAAACTTAATTCACAGTTTAACTATCTTACTTCTCCTATACTTTTGAAATGCAAAATTCCAAACAATCTTGTACTCGTAAAACTTAATTCACAAGAGTTTTGTGCACTTACCTGGGTTACGATGGTTGCAAAGCTTAACCTTCTTGAACTCCCAACTCCCCGCATGATAATTTTTGCAAATGAGTGCAAAGAGAATGTCGACTTCTTGGTTTAATGGCTTATGAGCTCAGTCATTTCAACATTAATATCAACCTTACGCTAAATATTTTTCTTGTAGTTTGAGTTTGAACATGCACCATTGATTTTACAAGATCAAATAGTTGATGTGATTCATGCATTTAATATCGCTTTATTTCCACCACTTTCTATAATTATCATAGGATAGAGGGGTATAAACTAATATACTGCATGCTTCTTTACATTTCACCGCATGGGTAGCGAGATCTTTGCCTCTATACCACAAGCTTGACTTGTTTAACCCACGGTGCTATAGTTTACATTAACGGTCACATATGGCTTACCGCCATACCGCACGCTTCTTCACATGCTTTTGCGATACAGGGGTTCATACCGCCCTACCAAATGTCTTTATGATCTTCCTTACGGGATGGCGGGTTATTCCCTGCTATATCACACCCTTCATTTTTCCTTCTCACGGTATGGCAGTTTATGATGTATTTAAATTCTCTCATACCGCCCAACCGCATCCTCATCATAATACTTCCATAGTATGGCAGTAAATATCTTCATGTTGTCTGTTACACACTACTAGCCTGCCAAGGGTTCGGATTACTACTAAGGGATTGCGGTAATAGACTATAAAGGGATTTCAAATGTTTTTAACTGGACATGTTTTTGCTTAAGTATATATGATGAATTTTTGGCTTTGTATAGGTCTTTCAGTGTTAGTCACAACTAATAAAAAGGAATATAAGGGTCAAGGCTTAGGTCATGAAGCTCAAGGTTAATTGTGATGATGGAACTAGGCAAAATTTTAAGGTTCTAACACAACTCATGATGAACTAGACTACGTTCTTTCCTTCATCCTACTTGTGTTATGTTTTTATGACTTCTTATCTTGTGAATATATCCCTAAGGAAAATTTGTCTGATACTTGTAATTGTAAAAATCTTCTTGGTTTTTGACTGCAAATTCTTTTTAAACTATAAACTAAATTATATTTTAAATTTCCATTTGCAATTATTGACAGATTGGAAAGTCAACAGTTATCAACTTATGAACTCAATAAAGTTTTACTGATTCAAGTTGTTGATTTATACATTATTGTTTATTTGGACTTCAGGAAATGAAGACAAGGACTGTAAGGCACAAATTAGATGATAGTGATCATAATGCTAAAATTCTAGTGACAAAATATGAGCGCGCGCGTAGTAAAAAAGTGGCCAAGAATAATGAATATTTTTTTAGTCTTGGTTTGAAAAGGAAAGTTGTAAATCCACTAAATAGTATATTATTTGTTTAATAGTGTTTAATGAAAACTTATAGGCAAGAGCTTTATGTATATAAGACATAATATGATTTTTTTTTTGTTTTATAGGCAACAAAAAGAGTGCAAAGAAAATGTGGAGAAAAAACAGAAGGAAAGAAAAGATACAATGTCGTCATCTCATGAAAGCCGATGTTTTTTTTATTCAACAAATGCAGTTGGTGAAAATGATAGTTGTGATGATGTGCAGCCTGGTATAACACATGGTGATGTGCAACTTGATATAACTGTTGCCAAATAAAGTTGCACCCTTGCTAAGCTATTAGTTGTAGCGACCTATTGAAACATGGGACCACTTTGAGGTTGTGGGTGACCTGGGAATGAAGTGAACCTCCAGACTATGGGTTGGTTCCCCTTTATGTTATCTTGAGAAAACGAAAGAATGATAAGGAAAAGAGTAAGAAGGATATACTTGAATTTAAAACCTATCACTAATCAGGTGATACACCAAAGATAAAAATATGACAATACTGCAGAAAACTCACAGAAGATCTCAATAGAGCTAAACAATCTACCAATACAGAGATCTATGTTTATAAAAACTAGTCTGTGTAAGGTTCTGACTGTTTCAATGCTTAACACATGGAAAAAAAGATGCTTTCTCAAATATAAACACAATAGAAAGAGATCACTAACACGAACTAGCTTTATGACATAATATCCTTTGCATCTAGTCCTGAAGGAATCTAATAAAATAAAGGATCACACAGAATCTTATCATGCAACTCACAACCAGTCACTAAAACAGCAAAGAAAATATGTGAAGGAAATGACTTTCTATTGAGAAAATAAGGAGTCATTGTGTTATAGATCTATAGTATTCATGAAAATGTGTTACAAAGTCTGAATAATGCTTCTTTCAACAATCTCCTAACCAAGAACTCCTTTTCAAAAAGGAAAAAATGCCATATATACCAAAATTGTGTCGGCCCCTTAGGGCTTACAAAAAATATCCGTCTTCAAAAAATATGTCCCTAGATCTTTTGCATGAAATTAATGTTGCACCCCTGTGTCCATGTCGGTGTGGAGTCACTCCAGGAATGGCCTCCTTGATCTTTTGCAACTACCACATTTACTTCTAGTCTTCGTGTCCATCCTCGAGCTTCCATCAGAGCCGCTTTGAATGTCCTGAGGCCTTTCATTAATGTATTGACCCTCACGAGTTGACATTCCAACTGTTACCATGACTCACGACCTCCTCCTCCTTTTTTCTTGACTCCCGCTCTAGATTCTTCTGCAAGTTGATCTCTTCTGGAAATAGCATCAGACTTTCCCCCGTAGTCGGCCTCCATAGAGACAACGCCACTACCTTCGAATCAATTCATCACCCCTGATCACAGAGTAGATCCAAGTTGCCTTCATTCCGTTGATTTTCTTTAGAGAGTTCAAGCCGCCAATGGTCTGCCTGTAGCTCCCCCTGATTGGAGGAACAGATGCCACATAGACTCCTTGGGCGGTGAAAAGCTCTTTATTAGAATCGCATCTTGGTGAGACACTAGAAGTGTCTCACCGATGTGATTATGCCTCTCTGCAGCTATCGGCATAACATGAAACCGTCGGTGAGAGTTCATAGCGAGCCCAAAAGTCATACCGATATCGCCTTTACCATGCCTAGTCATCCGCTTTCGGCAAGAGCTCCATCGGGTCGGGGAGAGATCATGCCGAACTCATTTTGTTTCACCAAGCTCACTTCACTTCAGGGAGACCCCTCTTGGTCGGGGAGACATCATGGCGTATTCCCATTGGTCATACTGATATTCTTTTCCATTTGCAAATCCATCACTGAGACCTTCACCCTTCAGTAAGACCTTTCACTGAGCACATTCCGCTCTCTTCGAGCTCCTATCATTTTGTTTCGGCAAGATCCCCGTCAGTCGGTGAGACCTCCTGGTGAAGGCACCTTGTTCTTGCCGAGCTCATTCTATTTCGATGAGACCCTTTCCGTGTCGGCGAGATCTCTCATCGAAATCACAACCTTATACTGAATGCAACATCCCTTTGGCGAGACTTCCCTTGGTCGTCGGGACCTCATGCTGAACACAAACCACTTTCCCTGAGCTCATCCTTGTCGGGACGACCACCTTCGTTCACTGGGACATAACACCATGGGCACCTCGGTTTGGAAAGACCTCACCTTATCGGTGAGACCTCATATCGAGCTCTCTTCATCTCAGTCGGGAAGACTTTATTTGGTCAGTGAGACCTTTCGCCGATCTCCATTCCTATCGTTGAGATATCTCCTTGTCGGCCATACCTCATGCTGAAGTCAACACTTTCTCCTTGAAGATGGCCTTGTGAACAACTGTCGGGTAGACCCATCGGGTCGGGGAGACTTCTCCCTAAACTCCAAATATTAAACTGAAGGCACCCCTTGTCGGCAGGACTTTCCCCATTTGGCTAGACTTTATGCCAAAGGCAATATCTCTCAGCGAGACTACCCTTGTTTCAGTGATGCTTAGCCTGGTGAATAACTGTCGATGTGATCTTTCTAGCGGAGAGATACATAACAACTCCTGGTAACCCGAATGTCCTACAACTGGTGCATTCAAACCAACAGAGGGCATTGCTAGTCGGCAAGACAACAAGGGGGTTTTGTCGACCTTCTTCTCTGATGGATTTTATGCCAAATCTGACTGAGGTGAGGCTTTCCAATAGACTTCCCTGTGAGGTAGCACCAGATAAGGACCTAACCCTTGATGTAAATGTCTCCATTTGGCTTTAACGAATCTTTGAAACATAGATTGCCCAACTGATTTAGCCCGTAGGTGAAAATTGGGCAACATTTCTGGCGACCTCAGCTAGATGTTTGCTTGCTAAACATAAAACGAGTAGCCTAGGCCTATCCATTGGGCATGGAGTCATGGGACAACTCAGAAGAAAATCAAGAGCAGCTTGTACATGATGGTAACTTATTTATAACTCATTAGAATGCCTGGAAACTTATTGAAAATAGGAAAAACTAAAATAAAACTATTTACTGTGTTGGGACAACACTTAGGGAATGAAAACTGCACCTATTCTCTAGAATTTTAATGGCTATGTATAGATTCAGGTCCATACCTCAGAAGCAACATTTGAGATGGATCCCATTCAGTGGGATTGGTTCCCCTATACCATCCAACCTAGATAGCTGGAAACCATTAAGTTGTTTTTCCTCAGCAATGATATATGGCCCAGTCCAAAGTGCATCAAATTTGGAGTGCTTTCTAGGCTTGCTTTTTAATTCATCCCACTTTAGCACTATGTCACCTTCCTGGAACACTCTAGGAGATGCCTTTTTTATCGAATGACCTTTTTATTTGAGACTGATATTGCTTAGTCTTTTTCATTGCTTCAGCTCTGAGTTCTTCAAGCTCAATTAATTGAGCTAACCTTGTTGTCATAGGCTCCTCTTCAATCATATCAAGCTGATTTACCAGATCGAGGGCTGGGAGTTCAACTGAAATGGGCAGTCTTGCCTCCTTTCCATACACTAACATGTATGGAGAAAGTCCTACAAACCTTTTTTGGTGTAATCTTATTAGCCCATAAGGCTAATTTCAGCTTGGTGTGCCAGGCTCTTTGATTGTCCTTTATAGTTCTCTTAATGATCTTTAGGAGATTCTTATTGGTGGACTCAGCCTATCCATTTCCCTATGGATAGTAATTAGAGGATGTACTCAGATATATGCCATTTTTGATAGTCCAATCAGAAATTTTAACACTTACAAAAGCAAGGGCATTGTCTAACACAATAGAATCCGGGATACCAAATCTGGTAACTAGCTCTTCGTAGAAATTCAGGACAGTAGATTCATTAGCTTCTTTGAGTGCCACAGCTTCAGTCCATTTTGAAAAATAATCAGTGGCTATGAGTATCCATTTGTGGCCTACACTTGATGGTGGGTTTATAACCCCAATGAAATCCAAACCTCACTTCATGAAGGGTTGATCAATTTGAATCGGTTGCAGTGGGAGGGCTGCCAGCTTCTCTTTTCCAACAGAAATAGCACATTCTTTGCACCTTCTTACCCATGCATGAGCGTCTTTGAATAATGTAGGCCAGTAATAGCCTCCTTTCATTATTTTAAGAGCTATGGCTCTTGGAAAAAAGTATCCACCAGCTGACCCTTGATGAAATTCATATAATACTCAATCAACCTAATCGGCTCCAATACATCTTAAGAGGACACAATGGAAATCTCTTCTGAACAACAAACCATTTAAAAGAACATAAGGTATGGATTGCAGTCGATAATACCTTCTTCTGGATCTAGTCAGATTAGGAGGGCACTCACCAATCAATAAAAAATGTGTCATTTTTGTAATCCAACCAGTAGGAGCAGGTATAACAGTTTGTTGTCTATCTTGGAGTGCTAAAATAGAACTTTCCTCCTCCTTTACACTATTGTTGTTGTCCTCAGTAAGCTGTTCACAAAGACCTCTCCCTCTTATTAGTTTGGTAACCTTTATCTCAAGGTCATACTCCATTACCTTAGTGACCCAACCAACTCTTCTATTACTCAAATCTTTGTTTAATAAAAACTCTTTCACACCTGGATGAGCAACCATCAGTATAATCTTGTTATTGGAAAGCATGTGCCTAAACTTCTTTAAGCTCCTTATGACAGTGAGAACATGTTTCTCTACAAAAGTATATTTGAGCTCGTAATTTTTGAGTCCCTGACTAAAGAATGCCATAGGCTGTTTAGATCCTTCATCATTTCATTGTACAAGTATGGCTGACAGTGAATCAATATTTCCATAGGCATATAAAATGAAATCTCTAGAAAAGTCAGGATTTAGAAGTGTAGGTGCAGTTGCCAATGCCTCTTTTATAAGCTTAAAACTTCTTGTCCCATCCTTAGTCCAGTTGAAAGGTACATTCTTTCTCAGCATATGAGTCAATGGACTTAATAAATCAACAATGTCAAGGATAAACCTCCTAACAAAGTTAATCCTACCAATAAAACTCTGTGGACTTTTCTTGTGCATTGGTAAACGAAGAGTTAAGATAGCACTTACTCTTTTAGGGTCAATAGTAATACCCTATTTAGATACCACATAACCAAGTAATCTTCCTTCGTGAACAACAAACACACACTTTTTGGGGTTAAGTGATATCCCAAATTCCTTGCACTTTTCAAAAATCTGCCTCAAATGATTTAGATGATCCTTAGCCTCCTTAGAAAAAATAGTGATATCATCAAGATAGACTAAGACTATCTTATACATTAATCCCTGAAAGGCCATATCCATCGCCTTTTGAAAGGTTGCCCCAACATTATATAAACCAAAGGGAATTTTCCTATAGGCCACAATTCCCCATTTTGTGGTGAAGGTTGTCTTGTACTGGTCCTCTTTTTTCACTAATATCTGGTTGTAACCAGAATAGCCATCTAATAGGGAAAACCTTTAAGACCCTGAAACTACCTGAAGTATCTGCTCCATAGAGGACAGAGGATGACGGTCTTTTAAGGAGGCCCTATTTAAGTCGCAAAAATCTACATAGAGTCTTATTTCACCATTTTTCTTCCTTACCGGTACTAGGTTTGAAACCCATGAGGTATGCTTGATGGGGAAAATAATGTTGCTTTCGATCAACTTATCTAGCTCCCTTTTCATCAGCAGTTCAGCCTTAAGATTCAAGGGCCTCTGCTTTTTCCTAACAAGTTTGACATTAGGCTCAAGTTCAATGGTATGTTGAGCAAGCTGGGGATTAAATCCCTTTAAATCACTATATTTCCAGGCAAAGATATCAGTAAATTCTTGACAAAGCTGAATAAATGCATGCTTCTCTCCAGATGTACATACCTTGCCTAACTTAAGAAGCTTTTCTTTGAAAACTTCAACCTCTTCGTAGTGATCTTGTTGAACCTGTATACTCCCCTTAGGTTTTCTAGCTTCATCATCAATATTAAAAATGGATTCTAAAGTGACCAGACTCTTGGGTAATTTGTTGGTTTTTAACTGGATAATCTAGTCATTGTACTGGTGTTGTAGCTTTTCTTGATTGGTATGTGAGAACTCAGCTTCTTCTCTTAAAAAATTGACAATATGTTGGTCACTATCAAAGACTTGCAGTGTATATTATTATCAGGCACAGTGGGCCTAACTACAATCTTGATATGTTGATTAGTTTTGCCACTGCAAATCTCCTTTGGAATATCGTGTTTAGCTCCTACAACAACTAATCTATCAACATGTTTATTCTGAGCTCTAGGAATGGAAATCAGATTAAATGCCTCAAATCCCTCTAAGAGGTCCCATACCCTATTCCTGTAAGACCTGAGTATATCATTTTTAATAACATTTAGCTTTCTCACCTGATTGACAACCAGCTCGCTGTCACCATAAAATTTTCAACAGTTGATACCTCTCTGTCTCGCCCACTCCAAGCCTTGGACTAGAGCTTCATATTCAGCAGAATTATTAGAACAGCTAAAGCAGACCCTGAAAGCTAGATAGTACTTCTGACCTTCTGGTGACACCAATATACATCCACTGCTAGCACCTACCCTACTCCTTGAGCCATTAAAATACAACTCCCACAGATCATTTTCATGTTGCTCACTATGTTGTTCCTTGTTCTTTTCAATATTAGGCATAAAAGAATCAGTCTCATGCATCATATAAACACTGATGTCAACCCCCTCCAGCTGCTCATTTGTGCCAACCTCGTGAGCTTGAGGTGCCCACTCTTTAGGAAGAATATCTAATGTCCTTTCTATTTGAATTTCAACCTCCTGAACAACAGGTTGCTCCACTTATTCACTTGTAAACAAGTTGGCATTGATAGGAGACATATTGTAAGGCTCAACGTGAACCTTGGCTATGGGTTCTGATTTAATAGTGGCTCTAGTGCCATATCTAGTTCTGAACAGCATGTGAGACCAATCAGAGGATAGGTAACCACCTATCTTGGCTGTAAAATCCCTAGATAAACAAAGGGCAAAGTACACAGGCAACTCAATAATGTAAATATCCTGTGGTATTGCAAAATTGGGATAGGCATGTAGAGTTAAGATAAAAATTTTAATGACCCCTACTATGTTCACAGCGGTACCATCCAATTGCACTACCCCCTTTTCTAGTGGCTCATATTTAATTCCCAACTTATCGACAATCTGTTTGGGCATAACTGAACTACTAGCCCCTGAGTCAATCATACAATTATGAACCAGGTGATCTCCTATAATCAATGACAAATAAAAAGGAGGTGGCTTGGCCTTAACAGTTTGTCGTTTGTTATTACCAACCGTAGTGTTAGCCAACACAACCTTCTCCTTTTCTACACTAAGCTCATCTGAGACACTTAAACCTGATAAGGCAGATTGAAGCAAGTCCTTTTGACCTGGAATACTCAAAGAATCCCATATTGACATGGGTATATTAATTTTCTTCATATGCTCCAATACATTGAAAGATGTAGCAGGTCTAACTTGACCTTTGGGAGGAATAACATCACCTTTAACGGAAAGCGACTGGCTGATGAATCAGACTGTTGTTTGCCTACCAAAGGCTGGCCCCTTAGTAGCATTCAGATCTAGTCAGCTTTTGATGAGCCAGGAGCATTCTGATGTTGGTTCAACCTTTGTTTTGATTGAGTCTGGACTGTATTAGGTTGATGTCCCTCATCTATTGCCCTCTTCTTACTGTGTGTATTGTCTGCAATTGAAGAATTAGAGAGGACAACCCCACAAAACTCCTCCCCTTGCTAGTTTAGGAATGTAGACTCATGTGTCTGTTGTTCTTGCTACTGTGCTTCAGTTGCTACAGACACACTAGACTGTATTACTGAACAGTTTTGAACCATCAAGGCTTGATTAAGTAGCCCATTGACACAGGTATTCTAATTATGGGGTTGACTACATGGAAAGCACCATTCATAATCTCAAACTAAGTAGTTCTGGACAAGTGCAAGCTCTTTGGAAGTGCTTACAGTGTTGGAGTCATAAGCTTGATGTGGCCTTGGGTTAGGAGCAAACTTTTGGCCTTGATTATAAGGCTGATAAGGTGGTCTATTGGTCTGATTTTGCTGATAATTAGACTGAAATGAGGGTTGATACGGCTTAAAACTTTGATTTTGTTGTTTTCTTAGATTAACCATCTCATTTCCAAAGGTTGTTAGAAGGCCTTTAATCTCTTGCAGTTCGTTAGACTGAGCTGGAAATACATCTGATTGACTCTCAGGCTGGGTATTAGGCACTAGCAATGCTGGTGCACTTGGAATAACAGCCAAACGAGGTAACTGTATAGGGGTTGGAGGCTGAAAAGCAGGAAATATTGGCATAGGTGGTCTTGGGGCAATCTTACCAGCTTGTATAAGGTTGTTTTCAGCTCTAACAGTTACACCATATGTCGTAGGAAGTGTATCACCTCCCATCGATTGAATCATTACAAAAATATCACTATTTAAAGCTCTTAAATAGTATAAAAAGGCATGATTAGCGGTAGGCCTTACTGTCTATGGAATTCTATCCCACGTCCTTTGGAAACGGTGATTAAAATTTGACATGACTTCATGTGGAACCCTCTTGATTGTAGACAGCTGCTCCACCAATGACAAGTGGTCTAATTTATCTTCAAAAAACTGGCACAACTGACTGCCTAATTCATCCCATGTTGCTATGGAGTTGACAGGCAAGCCTCTAAACCATTGCAAGGCTTTTCCTTTAAATGACGCCGGTAGCAATCTGAGTGCAACATTCTCTTCAATCACATGGTGAACAGTGCACAGGTTAGCAACATCCTTTATATGCTCTGTTGGGGTGGTATGATCCTCGCCATGAAAATATGGCAGACTTTTTAAGGCAACAACAGGGATTTCGTTATGCTGAGTCAGGTTCAGTGGGCTGCCCTGATTAAAAGCAACAAAGGGTTGATTTTTCACTGCTGAAATCATCGTCACCAGGATATTCTTGGAAAAACCAATAGGAACTGAAGTATGGCTTCTCACAGAAGGATTCGACTTGGATCTTCTGAAATAAACGACCGTCTTTTGAACCTTCTAGATTTCCCTGCGCCTTCTTCTAGGCGTGGACAATTGCAAATACTCAAAAACAAGTGAGCTATTCCTCATCTGCACTCTTCTCATGGGCAGTAAGCACTGGAACTGCTAAATCTGAGCTCAGAGTCGCCAAGTATGCTAAAATTTGTCTCTTAAAGACTGCAATTTCTGCTGCACATACCAAACAACAGTATGATAATTTTGATTTGAGACTGAAAATAGTTCTTGGTCCCACCGAGCGTGCCAAAAACTGTTGTCAAATAAAGTTGCACCCTTGCTAAGCTATTAATTGTAGTGACCTATTGACACATGGGAACACTTCAAGGTTGTGGGTGACATGGGAATGAAGTGAACCTCCAGACTATGGGCTGGTTCCCCTTTGTGTTATCTTGAGAAAATGAAAGAATGATAAGGAAAAGAGTAAGAAGGATATACTTGAATTTAAAACCTATCACTAATCAGGTGATACACCAAAGATAAAAATATGACAATACTATAGAAAACTCACAGAAGATCTCAATAGAGCTAAACAATCTCCCAATACAGAGATTTATGTTTATAAAAACTAGTCTGTGTAAGGTTTCGACTGTTCCAATGCTTAACACATGGAAAACAAAGATGCTTTCTCAGATATAAATGCAATAGAAAGAGATCACTAACACGAACCAACTTTATGACATAATATCTTTTGCATCCAATCCTGAAGGAATCTGATAAAATAAAGGATCACACAGAATCTTATCATGCAACTCACAACCAGTCACTAAAACAACAAAGAAAATATGTGAAGGAAATGACTTTCTATTGAGAAAATAAGGATTCACTATGTTGTAGATCTATAGTATTCATGAAAATGAGTTACAAAGTCTGAATAATGCTTCTTTCAACAATCTCCTAACCAAGAACTCCTTTTCAAAAAGGAAAAAATGCCATATATACCAAAATTGTGTCAGCCCCTTAGGGCTTACAAAAAAATCCATCTTTAGAAAGATTTGCCCCTAAATCTTTTGCATGAAATTAATATTGCACCCTCGTGTCCATGTCGGTGTGGAGTCGCTCCAGGAATGGCCTCCTTGATCTTTTGCAACTACCACATTTACTTATGGTCTCTGTGTCCATCCTCGAGCTTCCATCAGAGCTACTTTGAATGCCCTGAGGCCTTTCATTAATGTCTATCGACCCTCACGAGTTGACATTCCAGCTGTTACCATGACTCATGGCCTCCTCCTCCTTTCCGCCTAACTCCCACTTCAGATTCTTCTGCAAGTTGATCTCTTCTGGAAACAACATCAAACTTTCCCCCGTAGTCGACCTCCATAGAGACAACGCCACTGCCTTCGAATCTATTCATCACCCCTAATCACAAAGTAGATCCAGGTTGCCTTCATTATGTTGATTTTCTTCAGAGAGGTCAAGCCGCCAATGGTCTACCTGTAGCTCCCCCTAATTGGACGAACATATGCCGCATAGACTCCTCGGGCGGTCAAAATCTCTTCATCAGAATCACATCTCGGTGAGACACTAGAAGTGTCTTGCTGATGCGATTACGCCCCTCTGCAACTATCGGCATAACATGAAAATGTCGGTGAGAGTTCATAGTGAGCCCAAAAGTCATACCGATATCGCCTTTACCATGCCTAGTCATCCGCTTTCGGCAAGAGCTCCATCGGGTCAGGGAGAGATCATGCCGAACTCATTTCATTTCGTCGAGCTCACTTCACTTCGGGGAGACCCCTCTTGGTTGGGGAGACATCATGGCGTATTCCCATTGGTCATATCAATATTCTTTTCCATTGGCAAATCCATTGCTGAGACCTTCACCCTTCGGTAAGACCTTTCACCGAGCACATTCCGCTCTCCTCGAGCTCCTATCATTTTGTTTCGGAAAGATCCCCATCGGTTGGTGAGACCTCCTAGCGAAGGCGCCTTGTTCTCACCGAGCTCATTCTATTTCAGCGGGACCCTTTCTGTGTCAGTGAGATCTCTTGCCGAAATCACAACCTTATACCGAATGCGACATCCCTTCGGCGAGACTTCCCTTGGTCATCGGGACCTCATGCCGAACACAAACCACTTTCCCCGAGCTCATCCTTGTCGAGACGACCACCTTCGTTTGTTGGGACATAACACCATGGGCACCTTGGTTCGGTGAGACCTCATATCGAGCTCTCTTCGTCTCAGTCGGGAAGACTTTATTTGGTCGGTGAGACCTTTCATTGATCTCCATTCCTATCGCCGAGATATCTCCTTGTCGACCAGACCACATGTCAAAGTCAACACTTTCTCCCTGAAGACGACCTTGTGAACAATTGTCGGGGAGACCCATCAGGTCGGGGAGACTTCTCCCCGAACTCCAAATATTAAACCGAAGGCACCCATTGTTGACAGGACTTTCCCCATTCGGCCAGACTTTATGCCGAAGGCAATATCTCTCGGTGAAGCTACCCTTATTTCAACGACGCTTAGCCTGGTGAATAACTGTCGGTGTGATTTCTTTCCAATAGAGGGCATTGCTAGTCGGCAGGACAATAAGGGGGTCTTGCCGACCTTCTTCTATGATGGATTTTATGCGAAATCTGACTGAGGTGAGGCTTTCCAATAGACTTCCCTGTGAGGTAGCACCAGATAAGGACCTAACCCTTGATGTAAATGTCTCCATTTGGCTTTAACGGACCTTTGAAACATAGATTGCCCAATTGATTTAGCCCATAGGTGAAAATTGGGCAACAATAACACATGGTGATGTGTAGTTGGATATAGCACATGGTGATGTGCAACTTGACATAGCACATGGTGATGTGTAGCCTGATATAGCACATGGTGATGTGCAACATTGTGATGATCTCTTAGGACTAAGTCTAAGAGAGATTATTGAAAAACATCAGGGTAAAGGAACAACAGGTCTATAGATGCTTTTTTCAACATTAAAGGATATGTTTAATGATGTGGAATCTATAGAGACTGATACTGATCTACCTACTCATGCCACATCTGATGTGACCAAGGAACATAAAGTTATGATTAATGAAAGTCACGAAGAGAGACCACTTGTATCTGTTGTGCCTCAGAGTGCACCTGTTGCATCTAGGACTTTTGATGGAACTAGTGGATCAACTAAAAATATTGGTAGTGGTAATTTAATAGAAGATGTGGATGCTTTTGTCAAAAGACAAAGATTGAGTCAAGATTTGTATAGATCTACAAAGAGGAATGCAAAAGAAAGAAAATTATAAGGTAAGAAGCCATTCTTGCTTGAGGTATCAAGAGATGGTGAGCCCACTAGGCTGCAAAGTGGGTCACTGAGTTGGTGTAATATGTAGGGCCCATTTGGATATTTATAAATCAAATATTATAGAGCAAGATCCACGAGTTGTGGAAAATTTTATACAAAAAATGGAAAATGCTTTTGAGACTACTAGTGGACAAATCTCTAGAAAATATTACAAGCAAAGGATGAGAATTTTGATGAAAAATTCTACATATAGTTGTAGAAAAATAATCATGTTGGGAAAAGATAGGTTTTACTCCAGTCTAACTCCCAAAGAGTGGGAGGCATTGAGAGAAAATATGCATTTAGAAGAATGTTTGGCAAAGAGTAACAAAGGTAAGAGAGCAAGAGATAATGTGAGGGTTGGATATACATTTGGCTGAGGCAGGTTGCACGCCAAAATGGACAAATTTGCAGTACATGTATGGATTTTTAGTTCAATTTACATTATGTTATTTATTTCAATTTTTTATTGAACTGACTATATGTTGAAATTGACATTGTATTTTAGGTGGAAAACAGTAATAGAGAAGCAAGTGCAAAAGATATTGTCAATTATATTGCAACACTAGATGCTAGTAAATCTAAGAGTAGGATGAAGTTGAAATCTAGTTCATTAACAAAGATTTCACAGCCATTAGTTCAATGCCCAGTAGGAGCCTCTGTAGATCATGTCAACTCAAATGAACTAGGGTACCAAAAGGTAATGAGTTGCATATTCAGTCTCTGTTAGCAAGTTACCCAGTTGGTTCAATCCATTAACCTAATAGTTTTTACATGTAATGAGCATAAATCCATGGATCAAATGAGGTAAGATGCTCTATTGATCTCATTTCTTCTTGTTTGGAAGTTCTATATACAAATGCCTCTTAATATGTAGATTATTGAAATTTGAGCGTAGGAGAATCCAACCCAGTTTCTTTATTGTTGGATTGATCCAAAAAAATTTCTTTTGGACAAATTTATAACTTGCATTCTTTACTTGACTATTGAATTCTTTGTAGATTTTTTTGCATGATGGTTAAGCCACATGCAAAGCAATTTTATCAAAGCAATAGGGAAACAAAAACACCTTCATGGTGTCAACAAAGTTGTCGATATTGATAGTGATGAAGTGGACAAGAATGCACAACACAATCATCTTAGTTGTCCTAAAGTTAAGGTAATTAATATAATAGTTGTTAGTTATCTGTCCCAAAGTTTTGTCATTCTTCATGCTTAAAATGTTCTTTTGGACAAAAAATTATAGCTTTTGCATTCTTTACTTGATAATCATTACTATTCAACCACATGCAAGCAAGTACTATTCAAGTAATGGTTGTTTTACTATGTAAATAAGGGTAATCTTTGCCTATTTGATAAAAGCTGGTTAGAATAGTAGTGAAGTATAATTAGCTAGTATACATAGATTGTGGAAATAAGGGAGAACATATAACTTACATATGGAAGCTTAGAGCTTAGTTGCAATAGAGTGTTTTATAAAAGCATATACAAAAACTGATTTGTTCCAAGACATAAGACATTACATGCAACCGTAAAAAACAATATAATGCATGTTTTATATCTCAATATAATGTGTATTTTTTTTGTTTTTGTGGACATTTATTGATAAAACTCCAAGAAGGGGATAAAGTTGAGGTGTTGGATCCATATGATGGTGTTGTTGTGGGAATTGGGTAGATTCACTCACTATCTATTGTATATGGAGTCAAATTGAAAGGAATAAGAGATGCAAATGTAAGTATTTTACAGGTCACAAGTAACATACCCCTTCCTCGTCCAGACAAAATAGATGGAGTTGTCTGTCTAAAAGAGAAAGAAGGGACCTTCACATGGTGGCCACTAAAATATTTGAAAAAAATAATAGAGTGTTAGCCGTAAGTGCATAAGAAACAACATAGTGTGGAGAGTGAACAAAGAATGTACTAAGCCTGAATAAGTTGAACCCAAACAAAAACCAGAAAATATGATTTGGGTGTACATTTTGTGAGTATAATAGATTTTTTTTATCTTATTGCACCTGTAATGTAAGACCCCTTGATTATGTTTTTCTCTTTTTGTGTGGGTTCCACTCATTCAAATGGTGCATTATAGAAGAGGGGATATGTTGTTGTGTAAGCAGTAGACGCAATGAACAAGGGGTGTAGAAAAAGAAGTAAATATAGAGTAGATAAAGAGGTGTAGAGAAGAGGAAAAGTTGCAGAGAGTGCAACATACACGTATGTGCAGTTGCAAATAAGTTGCAACATAGAATTGTCATCAAAATTGTAATATCTTACATAAGCCAAAAAAAGGCATTGTAACTCAGTTTTGTCAGTCACAACATTGAGAAACACACTTTGTGATAGTACATTTTTCAAAGCAAAGACACATTTATGTCTTGTATCTATTGTAAGAACACGTTTTCTCAATAAAAATTCAATATTTTTCCTTCTTAATAGTTGTTTCATTATGTGTAAATGAATGATTGATTTTTTTTTTGTGTTTTTATATATTTAAACCTCAATTAAAACATTATCTCATTTCCAACACTATGACTAAATAAACTATCAATTAACTAAATATACTACCAACTGACAAAAAATAGTGAATAAATATGACTAAATATAATGATTATGCAATTAATAAACAATGCATCAATATACCTACCAGTTGACATAAATTAGTGAACAAAAAAAATTAAATAAACTACCAAATTGAACAAAATGACGATTAAAATTAATGACTAAATACACTACAAATGGACAAAAATTAGTGAATAAAAATGAATAAATAAGTGACTAGTTAACATCAATCAATGACTAAATTAATGAAAAAATATACTAGTGAATAAAAAATGACTAAATAAGTGACCAATTTAAAACGAATTAGATTTACAGTAGACAAATATCATCTTAGCATTCTATAGGGTTGCAACTAGGGATTTTCTAGTTGGATGATCCTTTGATGTCTTAGCTATGGGTTTTATCTACCTTAGCTTCACATGCAAATAAAAAAGAGAACAAAATGGAAGAGGAGGATAAATTTTTTGATAGGGATAAAAATTTTGATAGGAAGAGTAGTTGCAAAGTGACCAACAAAAGAAAAACACTTGCAAGAATCCCTACGGTTTCAACTTCTAGTTTTGAGTATAGTTATTTTAACATTGTGAATCGTGGTGAAAAGGGTGACTAATAGTATCACTCTTCACACACAATCATTCAATAATGTCCTAGGAGTCCTAATTGGATTGACTATCAACCTTGCAATGTGAGTCAATTCTCAACAAGGAAGACCTAGGAGGGGGTTCTTTCAACTTTAAGGGTTCACCACTAAGCAAATGCTTGGAAAAGACAAATAAGCATTCAACTAACAAAATCTAATAATGCAAGCTAAATAAAAGATGTAAATGATGAAATTATGTAATAGGGAGTTAGGATGTATGTACTTGGGAAGTCTGGAGATGTTGTGAGGATTCTAGAAATGCAAAGAAGCTGCCAAAATGTGTTATGGAGGACTAAGATGCCCTTACTATTGTCTTAGTCCCACTATTGTTTTTTGGGGCAGATGCAAAATCTTCAGATGTCGAAACCAGATCTAGAAGAATTTCTAAAAAATACCCTTTGGAGGACTAAGACGCCTTTACTATTGTCTTAGTCTTGATCTAAATTTCTAAATTTTTTGAGTGTGATCCTGAGATTCAAGACCTGTTCTTCCTTCTCCACCAAGTTTCCATATCTAGACCTGTAAAATGACCTACAACACAAAGGAAATTGGATTGATTGTTTATGGGGGTTTGCCTTGGTCAAACCCCTTGTTTGTTAATTAAACCTTCATGAAAAAGCATAGATCTAAAAATGGAAATGTGTGTGTCCTAATCTTAAGTGTGTCTAAGATTATGCAAGTAGCCAAAACATGGAGAAACCCTATTCAAGTGTGTTAGAATAGGATTCCTAGAATGCAAATGAAAATGACCAGGCAGAAAATAGAATAATAATGGAAGATGGAATCAATCAAGAAACAAGTCCTTAGCCTTGGAAGAATGGCTAGTTACATGTCCAACCTAGAATCTCTCATGATCCTCCGTAGGCATCCATTATTAGTCTCTAGCAATGTTAGATCTTGACTTGAAAATAGACTTGAAAAACCTACAAAAACACCAAAAGGTTGCTCTAAGACTTGAAACTCTCCTTCACTTGCTTCAACTTAACACTTGCTTCTCACCTATTACTTGCTTCTTTCAACTTATGTGAAAATGGGGTGTGAATCTCACTTTTATAGGTACTCCTATCTAATAACCTGATTATTAGATCCCAAAGGCTGACAAAATGCCAAATAAATTCAAATATTTTCATTTCTCGCTCTTAATTCCCAAAAACAAAGCACCCAGGACTAAGATGCCCTAGGTGGCGTCTTGGTCCCACAAGGCTTAAATTGCAACTTTGAAAGGTGGGCTACCAAGATTAATGGTTGTTTATGGATTTTGGTTAGGTTTACGGTTGAAATATGCCTCAAGATGCATAAAAAGGGGTCTTAGGGGCCCATAACAAGTGACCTAAAGGGAATTTAATGCAAGGGGTGCCAAAATAGGTCAAAATTAAGTGTGAAAATGCAAAGGTATGCATTTTTCTACACTATACATTACAATGATTTAGATTCTTTCCCAAGCATGTGATAAAGATAGTAAGCTTTGAATATTGATTGATTAATGGAAGAATCAACCTTAGCTGAGCATCTCCTTATTTTTTGTATGCATCTTTGATATATGTTGTTTAGTTTTTCAACTTGGAGATTTTTGTAAAATCCTTGCAAAGCCTTTGCATGGTATCTTTTCAACTTAATAAATAAGTGTATGTATATACCTAAGAAATACTAAGTAGACTCTCTTAATATTTTATGTAACCATTTATTATTTTTTAGAATGTGCATGTAGAGCTCAACTTGCCTATAGATTTTGAACAACATCGTATTTTATAATATCTTGATTAAGATGTTACCTAAGTTTTTGATATCATATGTTTAACTGAACTCAAAATTTTTGTAGCCTAATGGATAAAGGGACTGGTATGTAACTAGCTCTCTTCCCATCATCCTCAACACACTTTAAACACATCAATTCAAACATCTTTAGTTTTATGTTTCTATGTGTTTTGCTACCATGTTTGAATGTTTATAACATCTAAGGGGTTATCATAAACTACATTTCTAGATGCTTGTATGGCAGATTATCTATTAAATATATGCTCAATCTTACATTTCCAAACTAGCACATAGGTACATAGTGACACTAGTATGGGGATACACTGTGCATCAAACATTGTATGCTATGAGGTAATACATTAGTCTTTCAACCATCAATCCAACATCTTAGGGAAAACCCCCATTGGTCTTGCAAAGCCAAAAGTGAAGGAGGTCTTACCCACCTCAAGCATTAGTCCTTAGTTGTCCAACATGAAGATAGGTTTGTGGTGATCTTCCCAAGTTTGATTCCCCTAACCCCTGGAAGATTATCAAACCTTAGGGATTTGGATCCTACAACTTAGATCACTAACAATGGGCTCATAACCTAAATCTTATTTATTTCCATCTACACCCACTCCTAGCAATCAATCCTAATCCTTATATTCTTTCATCTTCCACACTAGGTTAGATTTGTGAATGCATAGATGACTTGGGCCATTTGTGTAGTTGTGGAAATGACCCTAGAGCTTTTTAAATATAGTGCCAACCTAACCCTTCCCGACTAGTTGGTATGTGCTAACTTAAAGTGTGAAACATTTTATTTGAGACTCTTAAAGTTGTATTTGAAGGGCGGATGACCCTAATTCATTTTAAAGATTCATATCCCAAATACACATCTTTGCTTGCATTTTCACTTGCATAATTATTAAAGAACATTTATTAGAATGCTTATATTACATCATCATCTAAAATATCTATTGCATGTTTACCTATTACATTTAATCACTTTCAAAATTATTAACTTGATATCCTTTTAAATTATTAACTAATAAAATATCTATTGCATGTTTACCTATTACATTTAATCACTTTCAAAATTATAAAATAAACTATCTTAATCACATGCAAACACTCAAGAACACCAAACTAGTTTTTCATAATAGATTTAAGGTGAACACAAATAGATATTGTCATTTGTGCCTATAGGTAGTTGATTAGATAACCCCAACGTATCCATAAAAAAGGATACAAAATAATTACAAATAAACTAATTTAAATGTAAAATTTATGTTCGTTGCATCTTTCTAGCGGCCCAACGCTATTCCATGAAATTCGAAGATCCCAGCACTAACCACCTAAAACCCTAACCCTAATATTCTAATAAGCCACCATATGCATGAAGCGAAAAATTGCCTATATTGTGAGCATTGCGCCTCCTGAAACCTCAGGGTATCGGGGGATCTACTCTTTACGGCTTTGTTAATGTGTGTTGTTGAAATATTAACAGTGCAGAAGATGTTACTACTTAATTTCTTCACTTTGAACTGATGGGCAAGCTTGTCCAGCGAAGACCCAATTGTTTCTGATGCACTTTATAAGTTTGCATTAATAGTGCAAGCCTTCAAAATTGGTAGGTTTTGATGTTGCTTTGCTTTCTAAAATGTGGGCTACTTTCTTCTTCTTGAATTAAATGCTCTTTTTATTCCGTAGTCTGGATATTGAGTGGGATCATGTAGGTTTAGGGTTTTATATCTGAAGTTTTAGATTATGTGGATGTATGGACTTTTTTTAAGCTTTAATGTGGGTGTAAATGATGACATTTGAATAAACTCAGCGGTGGCTAATGCAAACTGCAGATGGGTCAGAATTTAATGCTCCAGATACACCGTACATATCATTAGGGTTTTGGGTTTTTTTGTGAGTTTATATGTTTTCTTTGTTTGTTACCTTTTGTTGATCTGTGAAACTAATTTACCCCATATATCTATTTTAGGGTGATGGTGAGATTGATGGTATTAAGGGTGATTCTTTCAGAGAATTCGTCTTAGATTTTCCTTACATCTGTTTCTGCTTTTCCTCTTATCTGTAGTTATGTCTTATCGTATGTGCTTCATTCTTGTCATCTCTTCGTTATCTGATGTTTTTTCGTTGTGAGATTTCAGGGTTAATGATTATAATTTTTGTTGAAATGTTTATTCAGGCAAATCGACAACCAACACGAGTAATATGTGTATGTAGAATCTAATCTAAGTAAATTTCTGTTATTAGTACAGTCTAGAACTTACGAGATTTATGGATAATTAGGATCTACGTTTAACATATAGTTATACTTAGGTTCTTCTGGTTCTAGTTTTGTTGTTCACCGTAGAGCATTAAAGGATTGATTTGTCCCAAAAACTTACGCCTTACACATACGGTGTCACACCAATGTAGCCGAACTAGCGTCTCTCACGGTATTTTTGAAATCTCTTGTACATAAATTGTTTCTGCAAGTCAGCTTCTTGGCTGAAGTGTTTGCTTTCACTTCAGGCACTTAATTATAACTTGCTATATGAATTCCAGTCACACTCACCTTCAGTGATCGTATGAACTGTTGGCCCTTTATGATTGGATACAATTCTTAATAATTAAGAGTTTAGTACTCCCAAAAAATAAGCGGTTTTTTCATCATTATATTCGGTCTGCAAGTGTAGCTGTCAGTACAATTGATGACTGGTTATAAATTTTTGATAAAATGTTTATTCAGGTAAATCGATAACCAGTACGAGTAATGTGTATGTAGAGTCTAATCTAAGTAAATTTCCGTCATTAATACAGTCTAGAACTTATCGAGATTTGTAGATAATTAGTATCTACGTTTAACATATAGTTAGATTTTCTGGTTCTAGTTTTGTTGTTCACTGCAGAGCATTAAATCTTTGATTAGCCCCAAAGATTTATGCCTAACAGACCTAGTGCCACACATCAGTGTAGACAAACTAGCGTTTCTCATGGTATTTTTGAAATCTCTTTTACTTATATTGTTTCTGCAAGACAGCTTCTTGGCTGAAGTGTATTTGCTTTCACTTCAGGCACTTAATTAATAACTTGCTACATGAATTCCAGTCACACTCACCTACAGTGATTGCTTGAATTGTTGGCCCTTTATGATTGGATACAATCCTTAATAATCAAGAGTTAAATACTCCCAAAAAATAGGCGGTTTTTGCATCATAATATTCTGCATGCAAGTATAGCACTCTGTCCGAGTACAATTTAATGACTCGGAGACAATTTTCTATCTTGCAAGATTAATTTTCCAGTTTATCAGACTACCAAGGGTAATCTTTGGTAGTTTGTACTTTTGGATACACTTTGATAGGTTTTCTAGTTTGCCTGTCTGGAAAAGGAATCATCCTTTTATACGTTTTGTTTGATCTTGCCCATAGTATTCAGGCTAGTGGATTCTGTGAAGATTCTATTTGATTTTTTGATTCCAGCGCAATTAAGTTCTAAACTGCAAGGCAAGCTTTGGGCAGTAATCTCAGGGAGAAATCTTTTGCTCTGATTATTCTGGTCTAGGTGCGCCACCATACAGTCCTAATTTGACAATTCGAGAATTAAATTTCTATTAGGTTAAGAAACTCTGTAGACATGGGTAGTGATGGATGTTCAAATCTCGTAGCAGGTGTATTTACTTTTGAGTGCTGCTGCTGATGCAGTGCTGAATCTTTTCTGAATCAACATTTTCGAGTGAAATTAGTTCAGACGTTTTTACATTCATATTGTTGCAGTGGATCACTTTTCTTAGAGCACCCTTTCTAATACTCTTACCCTTATGTGAAATTTGCTTGTACTTCCTCGTTTATGAGTCTTTGGATTTTCCAGTAGAATTTGGGTGTCCATGCCAACTAAATGGTGTCGTCAGTTGCATACTCTTTAAACAGAAAACGGCTGATTGGCCTTGGATTGGAGGGTGTTTTCTAGTGTTCATTAGTAGAATTGAAATACGGATTGAAAGCCAGAAGTATTTGGAAGAAATTCTCACCCTCGGCAGCTCTGAAATGCTCCTGTATGTTGACATGGAATGACCCTGATTTGGTTTTTTACTAAATGACTGAAACTTCTAATGCCTATCTTTAGAAGTATAATAAAATGTGTATATTTTTTCAGCCATCAAATACATGTTTATAGGGTAGTTCTATGGTGTCGCTTATTCAGATTCTTTGTTTAAATTTTAGTAGCATGTGATGTTATGTATTTTGTGAATTAAATATAAAATAAGCTTGTACTTTTCTTCTTAAATGGTGGAGCTTCCAGAGTTTAGGGATTGGTATGTCCTTTGAACCATAATTTAGTGATGAAAAATAATTATAGGGAAAAAATGTTTCATATATTCCCTTCAAATAATTTTCTTAAATTTATAAATATTTTACTTACAATTTTTTCCCTTCAAATTATATTAAAACTAGCAATTGGTGCAATGGGTATGGGGAAGAGGTGTGGAAGTGGGAATTATTGGTCTATTTTTTCGGTACATTTGTGCAATACATGAGATCAATTGGTAGGTCATTTATAAAATGAATTTGCACATCAATGGAGAAGTGACAAACTAGCAATTGTTTGTCAAAGGAGATTATCTTCAGAAAAGCTTGAGTTTGACCAAGCATCAGATGACATCAAACCACATCAGTATATAATAAAGATACAAACATAGAATATTACTTTAACAAAGTTTACAAAAGAACAACAAACATAGAATACTACTTTAATAAAGCTTACAAAAGAACCAGAAACAACACTCTTGGTTGATGATGGTCCTTTTGTTAGGAACCAGAAACAAAAGGAACCAGAATACTACTTTCTTGCTCTCTTTGCACAGCATCCTGATGATGGAATACTACTTTAACAAAGCTTACAAAAGAAACAGAAACAACACTCTTGGTTGATGATGGTCTTGTTTGTTAGGAACCAGAAGCAAAAGGAACCAGAATATGACTTTCTTGCTCTCTACGCACAGCATCCTGATGATGGATCATGGAGTATGATCCGAAACGTTGATGCAAAAATATGCTCACACAGTTACAATCTAGAAATTTTAACAACACTAATAGATGGTCTTATTTGTTAGACTTAAACAAAGGACCCATTGGTTAGGACCCAGTGTTAAATATGACCAATTGAGCATATAGATGAGAAGCCCAAAATTTCATTACATTTAAATGCCATTTAAATGCCACTGTTTCACTAGCCACCTCGTAGATCAACAAAATTTAGGAGGTCAAATCAAGTTCCATCGAAAAGATAGGCTTACTCACCGTGATGAAGTTGCCATAGTTCTGTCCCGCTCGAAAATAGTTATTAGTATTTTTTGTGCTATGCAGTTGCACACATGCAAAAACTTCTCGTCCATTTTTCCGAGGCTTTGAAGTCTTTGCAGGTCTAGGTTCGCGAGGTTTAGAAGGCCTTGGAGTGTCATTGGTCAAAAGGTGCTGCATTCCGCATAGGTTGTCCACGGGCAGGAGTTGCCTTTGTCGGCTTATCACTGCCAAACAGGTAACCCAAGAAGCTTTAACCACCAAAACTACTATCACCACTATCCATCTTTCAAATTAAAGATTGTGTAGTAACTGTAATCAAGCAGATGTTCCTTTCCATCAATGAATTGTAGGATTTGCACAAAACTCGAGGGCAATTAAAGAATAAAGTTATGTCAACCAAAAAATACCATATTAGCTTTATAAACGACCGAAGATACATGCTAAATTACATAAAAAAAAAAAACCAAAATGCAGATAACCCATGTAATTTAGTGCATTGGATACTATTTGTACTCTCTTATTACAGAAAAAATGCACATTTCTCAAAACAATACTGCAAATCCAAGCAGAAACAATTCTAGTTAAGAACTACTTTTTCAACTTCTGCATCAGAAACAGCAGTATCACCTGTGAGCATGACTGCTCTGATTCCAAATATCTGAAATTAGTAAGAACAAAAAACCTAATCCATCAAAATAGAACAAAAACAATGACGCACAAAATCACCAAACCAGAAAATGAAAAACAAACTTCAAAAACTGAATGCCTTCTAAAAGCAAAAAAAATCAATAACAGCTAACCTTAAGTTTGTTAATTGCATTCAAATACCTATGCATTGTATTTTCCTCATCCAGTGAGGACTTGTGCCCTAACAAACAAAACCAACGATTTTAAATTTAAACTCAGACTCCCACATGAAGCTAAGTACTATATTCTAAAGTGTAAAACCAGATAAGAACTATGACGGTGCTCCAAAGGACTGACATTTTGTCTTCCTTCAAGCACACCTTCCTCTTCATGTCTGTTAAATTAGTTTTTTTTCCTTTTAAATGTCAAATATATTGATAATATGTTATTCAATTGTGAGACTTTTATTATGGTATTAGTCACGACTTTGCTGTTGTAAACATGTAGAATATAGTATTGCAAGGGCATTGATGGCGGAGGTAGTACTGAATATTGCAAGGAGAAAAGGTGCATGTATCTACAATCTATAAAATGTTCAGAAATTTAATAAACTTTTTGTGGGAATATCCAAAGCACACATTAAATGAGGTATTTCTCTCTTTGAACTTGAATATTCTTTTCTTTATTTTCTTTTTGAAAATTAAATGTCTTCAAACCTTTAGCCTTCTTCGCATAAGTCTTATTGCTAGCTACTCCTTTTGTCTGCTACATGTAGCCCTTGTAAATCTAAAGCAACAACGAAAACTTGAAATGAATGAGTGGTGTTGAAACTTGTGTAACTTAGGAGAGCAATGAAGAAAAGTTGTGGTTGGTAGATAGATGAGCATCTTACCCAAATTTCTTTCTAAGAATAGAAGGAATTTGTCAAAATATTTTTTTTGAAACCAATTATATGTTAGGCAGCTTATAGTTTGATGTATGGTTTTATTGTTGGTAGACTTGAAAACTCATTTCATATCCTTAAATTGATTGCAAACTAGAGGGGCGTCAATTCACATAACTAAAACTTTTAAGTCTACTTTTTTATTACAGCTCAAAGCTATCTTCCAAATTATGGACATAGCTCATGTAACTTGCAGTTTTATGCATAGTTACATTGTTAATATTGTAGTCCATTCTTCAAAAGTTCGTTTGTAGCCAACTTGGTTTAGGTTTTTGTAGTAGTATGATATTGATCTTAAGTTTTATTATAGTTGGTAAATTAAATTTATAGCATTCTTTAAAAAATATGATGATAATGAATTATAACCAACAACACATAAAATTGAATGGAAAACTAAAAGTTCACAAATAATTTGGTGCACAAGATCACGAGTGAATTTGAAAGCTTTTGCATCAAACATGATAGATAGGAGAAATATTTTATGAGTTTGAGGTTCATAAAATCACAAGTGAACTTGAAAGCTTTTGCATCAAACATGATAGAGAGGAGAAATATTTTATGAGTTTGAGGTTCATGTGTGTTGTGCAAAATTTGAAACAATGATTACATGTTTTAGATGCACCCATCTAAGCTATTGCATTTGTTGATTTATTTTTTCATTTCCTCAAATATGCATCCTATTCATTCTTTCTTATCACTCTATTTCTTCTCTTTCTTCAATATTTAATGTATCCAATTTGTTTGTTGTCTAATTATTTTGGGTCTGTTTAAAACCTTGTTATAAAATGATGAAACTCAAAATATTTAGACTTTGCTTTATTAAATTGATAGACAACTTCACTTAAATTCTTTTGATATTTTAATTTCAAATATATCAAATGCTTTTCCTTTGCTCTATAGAAAATCAAAATATCATCTAAATAGACAATTGACATCGTCAAAGTCAAATGGCATTATCAACCACTTATATTATTCATCATTTGTTTTGAGTGCAATTTTCATTAACCCCTTCTCTAATACAAATTTCATGACTTCCTTTTTTCTTAAGTATTTAATGTTATTTAAATAGTTTATTAAGTCATCCATTTGGGGTAATGGAAACTTGCATTTTATTGTTATCTTATTGATGGCTATTGTAAACAAGTAATTCACCATCCTTCTTAAGTGTAAAGATTCTTAGAACAACACATGGGCCCAAACTCTTTTCTTATGAAATCTTTGTCTAGCAATTTTTTTAACTTGCTTCATTATCTTGTCACTCTCCATAAGTGTTATTCCATACATTGTCTTATTCAATAAACTAGTCATTGGAATTAAATCCATGTGGTAACTAATTCTTTTTGTAGGTAGCAATGTATTTGGCAATTCCTTCATAAGATTTAAAACATATTTCTCCAAGAATTCTTGTTTCTAATGGTTTCATCAATCTCATTAGCTATTTTAACCATCACAGGGTTAGGTGAAAGCATAACATTTCTTCTTTCTACTCATCTCTTTTAAAAATTGATTTTTAAAATCAAACATTTAAGGATTACTGAACACTTCTTCCCCTTTGTTCTTAAATGAATATAATGTATTTTTTCCCATCCTTGGTATATAAATGTTTATTCTATAGTCATGCACATCTTTCTTGTCTCATGCTCCAATTTGGAAATTAAACATACATTGATCACTTATAATGAGTTGATGTCCCTTACGTAGACATCAAACCTTATGTAAGTTTGTGTAATTAGTCTTCTTCAACTTAAAGTTGCTCACCATTTCTTGAAGGCACCATGTTATTAATATTCTTGCTATCCACAATGAACTTGCAACATTTACCTTTACATTTACACAATCCCAAATATATTTTTTTGCTTTATATTGGCTAATGCTCTTCGATACCAAGTTTCAACAAAACTCTTTTTTTATCATAAATGATTGTTTGCCTTGGTTCTTTTGCATGCCTAGGTGAAGCTACACTTGCATCATCTATTTGTGCAACATGAATCCTTGCATCATTTACTCCCATTAATTTGTTGTACCTATGGACATTTAAATGCCCTATGATCAACCTCTACACATTTGCAATAAGTGTTGGTAGATCCTTTTCCTCTACTTTTTCTATAATAACTACTCCCTTGAGATGAGTTTTTCTTTGCATTTTGATTGTAATTATTATTGTCATGTGCTCGATTCTTCTTTTCCTTGTCCTTTACCACCTTTAGATTGCCCTCTCTCTAAAGATTCTTCCTCTTCCTTTAGAGGTATTTTGTTGTTTTCTTGTTAGCCTCTCCTCTACCTTAACAACATATTGATAGGTGTCTTCTACTAATCTCACTTTAATCATACTATTCTCTAAAGATTCTTCCTCTCCCTTTAGAGTTATTTCGTTGTTTTCTTGTTAGCCTCTCCTCTACCTTAACATCATATTGATAGGTGTCTTCTAATCTCACTTTAATAATACTAAAGTTATTTTGAATTGACATTCACAACTCATTTATATACTTTGAAATCTTTTCTTCATCACCCTCTTTGCAACCAACTTAAATGTTGAGCTTATAGAATTCTTTTGTGTAGTTTTTCACATTCATCTCCTTTTGTTTTAAATTTTGTAATTTTTAGAATAGATTTAGTTTGTAATTTGTCTATAGGAACTTTTGCCTTCAATTCAACAATCATTCAATCCCAAGATTTAAGCTTCTTTTACCCTCTCTTTTGTCTCTTTGTTTGCAAATGATCCCACCATAGAGATGCATTTGTGTATGTAAATTTTATCTTCTTTGGACTTTCCATTGATTTGTAATCAAAATATTTTTTCATCTTTGATATATAATTTGTAAGTTCTTTTGGGCTTAAACTTTCACAATAGCAATGTGTACCCAATCTTAGTTTTACCTATCTTGGACATAGTCCTAAGAAGTCTTCTTTCGAGGTCATCCATATCATCTTCTATCTCCAATTATCAAACTTTTGCTTATTTATTTTCACCAACATCTTGCACATGTACTTCTCTTCTTATTGCTACCTCCATGGTATTCCTCTTAGCATTTTTGTTGTGTCAAAAACCCTTAGTCATTTTAGTTTTTGACTTTATGCATGTCTTCTTCTTGAGCTTTTGTAATTTTAGAACTTCATACTTATCCACAACAATTTTTTATATCTTTTTCAAAAAAACCCTTAGCAATTTATTGTTTTAATACAACTTGATATAGAATAAGTTAGGAAGTTTAGTTAAAAATTGTTTAAACTAGTGGCCAAACACATAATAATACAAACAATAGCAAAATATAAGTAATAAATAAATAATTTTTTTCCCCCCCTTTCTATGGCTTATTACAACATGCATACAAAAACAAAGTGCTTCAATGACTATGGGGTATTTTTAGCTTTTATCTCTTATACAACTTGATTTTAGCACAAACCAATTGTCTTGCTTTAATCTATTTTTTCGTATTTTTCCCTAGCTACCCTTGTTATTGAAATACCTTTTTTTTTTGCCTCTTCTTTTCTATTACTTCTTTTATATTCTTTGTATTTTCTATTCTTTTTCTCCCAAAGGGTGCATCCTTTTTCTCTTTCTTTTCTTTTCTATGAAGAATTGATGGTAACAACCTTGTTTGAAGTTCAAATAATTTGCAATGGTTACCAACAACACAACAGTAACTACACACTATAGAAAGCTGCCCAATCAATTAAGTCGATTACTAGCCAAGGGTGACAGGGAACATTATTAGAAACTTCCCTCAAACAAGTGGCATGGAACTAACTCATTCATAACAAAGAAGCAAAAATACACTCCATGGGTCAAACCAGAAACACCAGACTTTTAATGTGCGTGGAGTAAAACAAAACAAATTACAATGGAGTCATTTTTCAAGGGATCAATTTCCTCTTCTTTTGGACTAGATCACTCCCAACTTGGAAGCTCACGCTACTCTCCCTACCTGGACACCATTCAATGCAGCCACACATTTAAACTTCTCTCCAGAACAACAACCATCAAACCTCCTTTAGCATAATGGTGATCGATTCTCCTCTAGAGTTCCTTTTTGTTCCTGCTACCAAGAAAAGCTTCTTCCAAAAACGTTGGCCTCTCTATACATAGGCAAGACCTTTCATCTCAAAGGGAAATGGTTGATCCTCTTTTACACAAGCCGAACTCAATGCCCAAAACTGTGTCGATTCCCTCCCTAAAAATAGTTATGCGCTGCCTCCGCTTTCTTGATTAATGATAACTGCTTTTTCTATTGTGCAACAAGAAAAGACAAATACAAATCTTGTTGCCACTTAAAATTTTGCCACTTGTCAAGGAAACCACTAAAGCAAACCAAATTACAACTAAAAATCCAAAACCAAAATGTGCCAAGATTAGGCGATGCAAAAAGGGTGATGCCCTTGCATCAGGCTCCCTGAGGGACAAAAGAAGACATGTGCTCCTGCACATGAGGCCATTAATCAAAAACCAAAATGTGCCAAGATTAGGTGACACAAAGAGGGTGATGCTCTTGCATTAGGCTCCCCAGGGGACAAAAGAAGACATGCTCTTGCACATGAGGCCATTAATCAAAACTTATCTACCTCTGTTCTTTTCTTTCGCCTTTTCCACAATTGTAGATCTTTCCTTAGCTCTACACTTCTTGGATTTCTTCACCAAAGTTCTCTTGCCCACACAATCACACAAATCAATATGTCCAAATGTATTGAAAGTAAAGATCTCCACATGTTCTTCAAATATTTCCACCTTTCCCATCTTTTTGTCAACTTCATCAAAGCCATTCACAGCCTTATGTACATTTGCATTCACCATTTCATATTCTTCTTTTGTGATAACCAAAATACACAACAACAAATCATTTATGACTCCTCCATTCTCAACATAACCCCCAACGTCTCCACTAAAATCTGCATACACCATTCCAAACTCTTGCCCAAACTCCTTATCATTCATGTTGATGAGATTAAATTTCTTTCAGATTATAGTCAGAATATTGAACTTGATAAATATGAAGTTGATGCCACATCAATATTAAAATACTGATCATGAATTCACAAGACTGAAAGTTTCTTAGTGGTATTCGATCTACAAGAGCAGAACATTTATTGATTTCGATGTCTCCAATTGTGGATCGGATCTACATTAAATATATAAGGAAGAGACACATCTCATGAGCGGACATGTCTCCACAAAGTGGAGGCATGTCCGTTCATGAGATGTCTCATGAATTGTGCCTTTTCATCTAAACTAAACACCCGATCACCAATTCGGAGTTAGTTACTTAATAAACATAAATGCTTACTAAGTTTAATCTGTTTTTTATCTTGCACAAATAAACAATATCCAATCTGGAAATGATCACTGATAATGATGCTCGATCGGGATCCTATATGAAACATGAAATGCTAATAATCTGCAATTAATAACCTCTAAATGCAGATTGATAATATACTTGGAATGTAGTATATTTCGATATAAATGATGATGTATACAATTAATATATATATACATACTGACATACTGACATATATATATATATACACACATATGATCATCATTTCTATATCTGACCGAAGCTACCATATTTCAACACTCCCTCTTAGCTAGGGAAGATAACACTAACCAAGTATATAGTGATATCACCTTACTCGTGATATCAGAAGATATGGTATGCTTCTAAGAGAGTCAAGTCACTTGACATTCTTCATAACACATCTTCATTATGGTATGTGCACTGACATCAAGTCACATGATGTCTACCATAATTCATGGCATATCCACGAATATATAATTATCCACCATGATTATCTCTAAAGGATCACAATGATCTTCAAATGATATCAAGTCCCATGATATTCATCAAAAGTGTCCAAGAGATACTATCATGACATGTCCACAGATATCAAGTCACATTATATCTATCATGGTAGTTCAACTCATCATTGTAGAGTCGTCACTTTACAATGTCAAATACAAGTGTTCATTATTGAAAGATCGTCACCTTTCAATAATGTATACAGGGGGAGTAGGCCCATAAGGTCATGAAGTCACACACATGACAAAAGAGTTTACACATTAAACATCTTTATATATTAGTACAATTTATAAACAATTTGAATTTCAGACATAAATATCAAATTACATTTCAACCATACCAAGTTTCTTCCAGAAGTGTTCTACCTTGATTTGGGAGAGAGGCTTTGGTGAGAATGTCTGCAGGTTGATCATTTGTACTAACATACTCCAACTGGATCACTTTCCTTTCAAAGATTCCCACAAGCAATTTACGAAGCCAAACTGTTTCTCTTGCTCCCATAGAGGCTGCAATGTATTCAGCTTCTGTTGTACTCAGTGCCACAAAAGATTGCTTCCTGCTACACTAGGATATTATCGCAAACTTCAACCTGAAACAACATGATAATCTTCTTTAGGTTCAGTAGGCTCCCTCTGAATCTTCAAGCATTTGCATCAACCTCCTGACCTCAACGTCCAAGATTGCCTACAACACTAGCTTTAGAGAAATGGTTTCCAACGCACACCTTTGTAGAGATTCAGGGCTATCCTCTTCAACCTTATCCTAGATCACTCTATTCTGAAAAGGTTTGCGGAGCTACCAATATCAAATCCAGATGACAGACTTTGAGCAATTTTGATCTCAGTAGCTGAAGAGGACTTTCAAGGATTTAACACTTGGCCTTGCAACACTGCAACCTTCACTTCTTCTCAGTGAGTCACATAACTCCCTCTTGATCCCTGCTTCAGAGCTTGCAAAGATGACTTTTGAAAGTGAACTCCCTCTATCCATCAACTCAGTCCCATGGCTGCAAGTTGTAACTTCACGCTTGATCATTTCTTTGGTCGGCATGACTTCCTCACAAGATGCCTTGAGCTTTTCATCACCAAGCAATCTCTCATCACCTTGTCCTCAAAGCATTTTAGAGAGAGATTACTAACAGTTTATAATTATCCAAAGAAATATTAAAGCTAGAATCATACAAGGTTTACTATCTTAGGTTATAATAAGTAAATCAACCTAAAGGGAAATATATCAAAGGATCAGAATGAAGGGATATAGAAACTTATCTTTATTGAATTCTGATTTAACTTTTCCTTCCATCTTTTACTCCTCTCGATAGTGCAAATCTCAGTACAACAAAAGACAATATGCACAACACACATTATGCAGCCAACATATTCAATATCAAACCAGCCTTCTCAAGGCAACATTGCAGTCCAAACACAAAGAGAATTTTATCGAAGTGATCATCTAATCACAACGAAAATATGCAATTCTCTTTTCATCTCAGAGTCACACTCAGAGATCTTCTCAATTGCAAGGAATAGAGGTATCTCCAAAGGATCTTGTCACAAAGATCTCTTATTCAACATATGAGCTCTTGATAGCAATGTCGTAAAGACCATTGATGTTCATCAAGACTGCAAGGACGTATATTGTCCTCCAAATTAAGCTAAACCACGCCAATACTGAATTTTGCCAATAAGCCCGAATTTGCCAGATAACATGAACTTCATTTATGGACATGAAGCAATCACCCAAGCAGCACACGACATGATAATATCTTAAAGATCCAATACGTGGCAACATAGTGAACCACACTTCTCATAATACATGCATACTTCCGAACCTTTAATAGTCATATGCAACAAAATAATTCAAAGCTATCTGCAACTTTAGAAAAAAAAGTCTTCATGTAGCAGATACGAGGACGCAAGACCTCCAGATACGCATAGATTTGTTCTTTACAGTTATACAGTAGATACCAGTAACTTTTTATCCATTCCACAGATGGTAGTCATGTAAAGATACAACATCCACACTCCATCGCTCAGGATACTTGGTCTATGCTCAATTTATTATAGACGACTGTACAACTTGTCTTCACCAACCCGACTACCTCCTTCCATGACATTTATCAACAATATCAAGTGACTCTCTAGCATTTGTCTTCTGATAGTGAACAAGCAGTATGATATGGCAGCAATATAAAAATATAATTCCTTACAATACCAGATGCCAATCATATACGGCTTCAAATTAAATATGGATGCCAGATGGTTATTACTCAGTGATCACCCATACAACTATGCTGCTTCCCATCACTGTTTTGTCTTCTAGAATACCCGATGATTGTAATTTATTCAAATTTGTCTTCATTTGAAATTCGTCTCATCTAAATAGATACATGCTCGATAAACTACTTCAACGCTTATTAAACTTAGTCGATCTATCAACTGTGAATATGCCCACTAATAACCAACACCAACGATAATGCCTAAGACGCTAGACGACAAAGATGATGATGAAGACATAATCCAGTAGTTATGAATCACCCTTGATTCTGAACAACAAATAGAGTATGGAAACACTTGCACCGATATCCAAAGAATTTGCAAATGTAATCTCGATATCATAACAACAAGCGATGCCGGCAATAGATATTCCTGCTCTATGTTAAGCCCGATACATGTCTGGGTGTTCCCGTCCAAACTGGGTGTTAAGCCCGATAATTATTTCGACACCATTCTACTAGGACCTCATGTCTAGCAGTTTGGAAACTATATCAGCATTACTCACATAGAATGACTTCCTACACCACATGTCCTTCCTTTTTCCCAGCTCGACATGTCATTCAAAAAGGAGTCGCCCACATTACATCATCTTCCCACTACAATCATGTCCAACACCTTATTAACAATAATGATTTGCTGCTAATAAGGATGCGACCAGTTAAGAGGTATAGATGCCCAGGAAGAATGTGCCTCAGCCAAAAAACAATCGACCAGCCAGTGAAACCCATGCCTCTAATGCTCCGATTTTTTTTTTTTTTAACAAAATACAAACTTGAACTCACCTTCTTATGAGAAGATAGCACCCGTTGTTTCAATTCCCACGCCCAGAATTGCTTGCAGAACAAACCGTGATTGAAGATAACGATCCCACTCCGGCTGTGCAAATAAAATATCACAAATGGCACCCGACATATACCAAACGACAACTTCAAACTCCTGTGCTAATGAGAATCGATGTTCAGAAACTCTTGTGATATATGTCACTCGATTCTCGTGTAGCCTCTTCTGATGAAGAACGATTCTGGCAAAAAACAGTTACCTTAATAAATTGCCCTGCACATATATACAGGCACTCAATGAAAATGACGCTCCAGGTATGAATCCGCCAATACAATCAAAGGTAACATCATTAAGGATAGCCGATAACCACAATCCCAAAACTCCATTCATCATTGAGGATAGCCGATAACATATATAGTGGCGAAGTCAAAGCTTGACGCTGGAGGGAGATTGCGTGAATGCTATTCAAGGAAATCCGATCTCATCTCCATGTAAAAACGAACCTCGGAAAAACATGAAGACGATAGGGCACACAAGATGCCAGTGTTGCATTGATGCCACAGGCTCGCAAACTCTCAGGTGATGACGACTAACACAGGGAATTGCAAATCGAGATCTTCAGACTTCGATCCAATATATATGTGACCCGACTACTGCAAAAGATATGCTTCTTCTATATCGAATAACAAAACTGCTTTAACAAATCTGATCTCTTAAATTTAATCGGATCTTCCTTAACTTGGCTTTGATACCATGTTGATGAGATTAAATTTCTTTCAGATTATAGTCAGAATATAGAACTTGATAAATATGAAGTTGATGCCACATCAATATTAAAATACTGATCATGAATTCACAAGACTGAAAGTTTCTTAGTGGTATTTGATCTACAAGAGCAGAACATTTATTGATTTCGATGTCTCCAATTGTGGATCGGATCTACATTAAATATATAAGGAAGAGACACATCTCATGAGCGGACATGTCTCCACAAAGTGGAGGCATGTCCGTTCATGAGATGTCTCATGAATTGTGCCTTTTCATCTAAACTAAACACCCGATCACCAATTCGGAGTTAGTTACCTAATAAACATAAATGCTTACTAAGTTTAATCTGATTTTTTATCTTGCACAAATAAACAATATCCAATCTGGAAATGATCACCGATAATGATGCTCAATTGGGATCCTATATGAAACATGAAATGCTAATAATCTGCAATTAATAACCTCTAAATGCAGATTGATAATATACTTGGAATGTAGTATTTCGATATAAATGATGATGTATACAATTAATATATATATATGTACATACTGACATACTGACATATATATATACACACATATGATCATCATTTCTATATCTGACCGAAGCTACCATATTTCAACAATTCAACATAGCAAAAAAATACATAACATTCTTATGGAAGCCACTCATATTTACCTCTGTTTTAATTGTTGCACCAACTTTTTTGTTAATAGCTGCAACCTTCCTTTCTATATCCTTCGCTGTCCTACTTGTATTCATACCTTCATTAGCAATCTTCGCCCTCCACTCTTGTTCTATCTTAGAAAATTGTGCCCACAAATCATCTACACGATTATTGTTCACTGCCCCTCTTTCTAATTCCACCTCTATCATGTTCCCATCATGAATCTATTTTCCTTCATCTTTTGTAATCCCTGTTGCACTAGTATTTGCTTCTAAATTTTTTGACTTTTCTTTTCCTTATTCATTCCTCATGCCTTTATCATACCATTCTTCTATTGTCCACTCTTTCTTCCCATTCCTCTTGTCCAACTCATTCTTCGTACTTGTTCCACACCCATATTTATTCATTCTATGCTTTCCAATCTATCTTCTTTTACTTTCCTTTTTCTTCTTGTATCTTTCCCTTCTCATGTATTTTTCATCCCCAAGCCTCCACAACTCCATCTCACATTCCAATATCTCATTGTCACTATTTAGTTCCATATCCTTATCATTTTCTTCTTTAAAATTCTTTCCTTCAATAATTTCATTCCAAAATTCTAAAGTACCAACATCAAAATCAACTTGTTTACCTTCCACATTGTATGTTCTCTCCTCCAGCTTCTTCCAAGTTGCTACCTCATTCTCCTTCTTTTTCCTTTCTTCAAGCTCCATTGTCATGTCATCTTCATGGAGTGCTAATGCTTCTTCTTTCTTCTTGAGTTCTATATAAGTTCCAGCTTGTTGTACACCTTGCTGCAATGTCCTCTTGTCATCCTTTGCTGGCTTCCTAAAGATTCTTTGGTTATTGGACTTGTCCTCTTCTTCACCTTGTCTTACATTACCACGTTCCTCTATTGCTGTCCCATGCTCCACTACCCACATTTTGTTTTCCATCTTCTTGGGCTGATGTCTTTCTATTTTTGCACTCGGCCTACCTTCTTGTCTACTTAGAAACTTTGTCATTTCTTCCATCCTTTATTTTTGTTTGTTGTCACAAACTCTATCATAAGCCCCCCTATTTACATTTTATCTAATGTCCTTTAATAGGTTGCTTCTGCCAACTTGGCACCATATATCCATGGTTTTCCGATTGTCTTTTCTCTTTTTTTAACTTGCATGTTTACATTCCTATTTTCACATAAATGATCAAAATCAACATTCATACTCACATTTACCTCTTCATTGGCCTACTGTCCCCATTTGCTTCCATCCTTGGTGTCATCTCTTCCTTTTTGCAGGTTTCCTTCCTTTCTTCAATAACCCTCTCTTCATATTTAATACCTTTAAGTACCTTATGATGTATCTTTGCTACAAACTATTTTCTTGGTCTACTTGGCATACTGCTACAACTAGTTTCCTTTCTTTCTCATCTTTATCTTTGTCTATGGGTACTCTTCTTGCTCCTACTCTTATCATCTTCAAGGTATTGTTCTTAACCTCCCTCTTACCTGTATTCACAATCTCAAACATATCATTAGCAAATAAATCAAGAGACCAAGATGTCTCCTTAAGTGCCCCCTTTATGGACACTTTCCTCTCCTCTTTACTACTTCCTTCTTCAAGTGCTGCCTTTTGCACTTCTTCTCTTCTCCATTCTTTTCTATCTTTCTTTAATTCATCTACAATGAGAACTTCCTTCATCATTCCCCATACATGTTGCTCACTTGGAAACTCCAAATCTCTATAGGTTTTCCTTACACTTTATCTTTCTTTAATTCATCTACAATGAGAACTTCCTTCATCATTCCCCATACATGTTGCTCACTTGGAAACTCCAAATCTCTATAGGTTTTCCTTACACTTTTGTCCTCTCTAATTTATCTACAATGAGAACTTCCTTCATCATTCCCCGTACATGTTGCTCACTTGGAAACTCCAAATCTCTATAGGTTTTCCTTCCACTTTTGTCCTCTCTTCTCAAGGCATCCAACCCTTGCCTTCTTCCTTTCCCTACAATTAACTTTACCGACCACTTCAACCTCTTTGTCATGGGCCAATACCAATCACATTCTTTGCTTCTTTCCTCAAGCCATTGCTCACCACGAGTTTACACCTCTCTAAATCCCTTCGCAACTTTGCTATTTCTTGATCAAACTTTGCATCCTGTCTTATCTTATTGACCTTCAACTTGTCCTTCTTTTTGAGGCTTTATTTCTTATCTTTTTGCTGCATTTTTTTTATCTTTCTTCTTGGATTCTCAATACCTCACTTAGGGCATCTCTCCTTTTCCCCTGTCCAATCTTTTGGTACCCAGGTTTTCTTTTTAACTTGTCAAAGCTTTCCCAAACCTTTGTGGCTTTGATACCAAAACGATGGCAACAACCTTGTTTGAATTTACCAAACTAATGACAACAACCTTGTTTGAAGTTCAAATAATTTGCAACGGTTACCAACAACACAACAGTAACTACATACTATAGAAAGTTGAGCCAATTACTGGCCAAGGGCGACATGGAACATTATTATAAACTTCCCTCACTCAAGTGGTGTGGAACTAACTCATTTAGAATAGAGAAAAAAATTACACTCCATTGGTCAAACCAGAAACACCAGACTTTTAATGTGCATGGAGCAAAACAAAACAAATTACAATGGAGTCATTTTTCAAGGGATCAATTTCCTCTTCTTTTGGACCATATCACTCCTAATCTAGAAGCTCATGCTACTCTCCCTACCTGGACACCATTCAATGTAGCCACATAATTATAATTATCTCCAAAACAAAAACCATCAAACCTCCTTTAACATAAAGGTGATCGATCCTTCTCCTCCAGCGTTCCTTTTTGTTCCTACTGCCAAGAACGACTTCTTCCAAAACGTTCCTCTTCCTTTGTTTCATTGTCACATTAAACAAATTCTTCCAAAACATTGGTTTCTCTATACACAGGCGAGACCTTTCATCTCAAAAGGAAACGGTTGATCCTCTTTTACACAGGCTGAACTTAATGCCCAAAACTATGTTGATTCCCTCCCCAAAAACAGTTATGCACTGCCTCCGCTTTCTTGATTAATGATAACTGCTTTTTCTATTGTGCAACGAGAAAAAGACAAATACAAATCTTGCTACCACTTAAAATTTCCCCACTTGTCAAGGAAACCACTAAAGAAAACAAAATTGAAAACAAAAATCCAAAACAAAACCCTTCACCTTCTCTATGTAAGCTCTATTGCTAGCCCTTCAAGCTTCTACACTTGGGCTTAGTAGAAGTGATGCAACCATGAAGACTTGAAACAACCACAAAGTGTTGTTGAAACCTATGTGACCTAGGAAGATCATTAGAAAAATGATTTGAAAATGTTAATAGATCAACAAAAATAGAAGCTAAACACCAGAAACTCAAAAACAATGAAACAATACAACCTAAATTTTATACTAAGAATATAACAATTTTTTCACAAATCAAGGGACTAGAATTTTGAATTTAATATTGCAAAATACAATATTAGTCATCTTGACGACTTGACCTATGATGCTAGAATGGTAGATGATTTTTTTTTTCCTTTCATTAAATACATAGTCAATTGATTTGTAACTCATGCCATCTTTAGATTTGATTACATCCATGTGGGCATTAATCTGCTTTTTTGTTCAATCACTATCCAACTTTTCCTTAAAACATAAATAATTTTCAAGTATCTACATATTTTTTATATTTAAAATCTATCCAATTCAAATATAAACATTTTCCCAAAGTATGGACACAACTCTTGCTGCTTAATATGCAACTTGTAATAGCATCTTGGTTTGGGTCTATAGCATATGATATTGATCTTAAGATATACCATATATATGGTCTAAATAAATTAAGAACCTAAAACCTTTATTGTAAAATGAATATATGGTTTTGTAGATGACTATGTTGGGGCCTTCATTCTCTCGTTTGGTGAATGATTTATAATATCATTTGGAGTATCCTTTTACAATATGATTTACTTTCAGTACTTTAGCTTGCATATGTATGTAGTGTCATATGGCTACTAAAGTGGGGGCTAATTGTAGCATCATAAATTGTACTCCCTTTTATGTGTTAGTACAATTTCACACTTAGTTTGGAACTACTTTAGTGACCCTTGCATTAATGCATTTCAAAGACCCCTTAATCACGCCCTAATTTCTAAAGTTATGCATTTCATGGCCCATTTTATCATTTTCTGACAAATTGCAAGCATAAAATAAATCCATTGGCTATTGTGGACCTGTAGAAATACCAAAATAGGGGTTTGACTAAGGCAAACTCCTCTATAGCCACCATCCACCATTCCTTTTTGTAGATTTATTGTAGGTCCAAATCCGAAGATGGAAATTTACAGAGCAGAAATCAAGGAGCAGATAGAGTGTTATAGGTCCAACTTTTCAGATTCAAAACAAGCCTATGAGGACATAGGCACCCTAGGGGCCTCTTTCTTGCCAAAAGAACTTCAGATTTTTAGGACAGGTGCATAAAATTCTGCCTTTCTTAGATCCGGTGTTAAAAATTTCTGTTACAGTTTCTCTTTTGTTGAAATCTTGCATTTTCATATGAGGGCACATAGTTTAATTAGGTTAATTAAGGAAATTCATTTCCAATCAATTTTCAGGGCTCTAAAGGATTAGATCCATGTTTGATTGACTCACCTTCATGGCTAGAAGTAAATCTTATTACCTTGTTGATTTGCATCCTAATGTTCTCTTGAAAAAGGATTGATGTTAGTGTTCTATGCATTAGACCTAGGATCCCTTTTCATCAAAATAGTTTGACATGAAGGACTTGAGGGATGTTAGGTATATCTTGGGTATGGAGATAAGAGATAGAGAAAATATAATTCTTTGGTTAGGCCAAAGCATGTATGTGGATTCTATGTTGGAGAGATTCAACATGTTCATTTATAGACCATTGTGTGTTCCTATTTTGTTAGGGAATTGTTATGCCATGCATACACACCCCATAATTTTTTCTTACAAACTTTGGGGACCCCCTTTTTTGTCTTTTTTTCCCTTGTGTTACATGCCTTTGGGTTGATAGGTAGGTTTGTGGGTTCCTTTTGGACCCCCTTTTTCCTTTTTTCTTTGTTTTAAGTCTTTTAGTTAGAGGTTCCAAGACTCTCAAAATCCTTAGAATTGTTTGGGTTCTTATAGGGTCACAAGCTTCGATAGGAACCTAGTACCTAGTGATTGGGGCAAAAATATGCCATTATTTTTACCTATTATCTACTTTCACCTTTGTCATCTTTCCTAGTATTTTTTGTTGCTTCTGTCACTTTTCGTGAATGAACTGAAGATATTTTATAGAATGCAAGGAAAGATAAAAATACTTGAATATATCAAATCCTTTGGTTGTTTATTAATCATCTCCATGGTTTTGATAACAGGGAATGCTTAAGTGGATGACACATAGGCAAGAACGTAGTGGTGGAGTAAAGTTAAGGCCGCTTGGGAGTCATTTGTCACTATCATCATATTAGTGCTGAGTTGAACTAATCTGTTCTGGGTTGTTGTGTTGTTTTGAGATGTTGGCAAAAGCTTATTAGAATATTTCTGGTTATCTTTTGAGGTTGTTGGCTATAGGCCAAAACAACCAAAACTCTTGTATGTTTTTATTTCATAGATTGTTATAAGTTTAAACGGCTTACAATATATATAAATATGTAAACTAAGACTTAGCAGATATAGATAATAATAATAATATATTGATATCATTCTTTTGATATACCTTTGTTCGTAAATTGAAACACTATGATTCAAATTGAATGAATGCTTGATTAGCGTGGAATAACTTGTAGCTTCATCACCTATTAATCGGCGGAGGCAGGGCCCACTTCATCGATTACGCGGTGGTTACGATAGTAGGAATCTATTGTGTGGTAATGTATATTTTGGTTTTGTAATCATTTCAATCTGTTCCATATAAATTACTGTGTTTACTGCTAAGTGTTAAGTTTGATATTTGAGTGTGCTTAATCTTTATTAATGTGCCAAATACTTGAAAACTTGCTTAATATCGATTAGCACATTTAATGTTTATGAAGAGTGACTGAAGTAAGATTGTCATTAATTACTGTTAGATTATGAGATAGTGTTGCAGTTCACAAAGTGTTAATCGGTGTGATTGAGATAAGTACAAAAACCTATCTTAATTATACTTTCATTTAGTTGCTTAATCTTGGTTCTACTCAATTCAATTCAATAAATATTGTTAGTTCTGCTTAATTCATTTTGGTAGAGATTGTTAACTCTATTATGTTGTGTCTTATTAATCTGTTTCTTGTTGTTCGGGTTCCTGTCACATAGGTGACAGGAGGTCTAAGAACCAGATTTATGAACAAATGCAATTTGCATGTAGTTGCATCCATCCCAACTTAGCTTTCTAGGTTTAGCCCTTAGGAAAACAACCCCAATATCTTTCACAAGCCTACGCTCCCGGATTGACATTGAGGAGTAAAATGAGGAACTTGCGAAATTCCCGAAGATTGATGTCAACCCATTCAAGATAGAGTTACAAGGATAGTTATACCTGAAATATCAACCACAATTTAATCCAATCACCTAGGTTCCAGGTCCACCCTATGACCTATTTCCTTCTCTTTTCCTTCTTTCATTTGGGATTAGTTTAGGTGGTTAGCCTTGACAGGAACCTAGAACTTGGGTCCAAGTACTTGTTTTGGCCTTAACCCACGTCTTGACAAGTTGCCACCTACCCTTATATGCATTTATGGAATGTGCATGAAAGGCCCTCGATGGTTTATATGCTTCTATCTTCCCCTCTCCTTGTTCCACCCTAAATTCCCTCCCTGCTCTGTGTGCTCTCATTGTGTGTGGTGTGTGTTCATGTTTTCTTTCTTGTTCATGTGGATTTTGTGAAGTGTGCACAAGCCCTTACCTTTGTCATAGTTTCAAACTTCCTTCTTTCTATTGATCAGGTGTTTAGTTGCAAGGTGGTTCTTTCTTTATTTTGTGTTAATGTTTTTTTTCTTGATTTCTTTTGTTCCTTTCCTTTTTGTGTTGTGTTTAGCAATAAACCTAGCATTTATTTTGGATTTTTTAAAACCTTATTTTTGGCATGTGCCCTAGACATTGGCCCTGACTTTTGTTTTGTTCTATTGTTAGGATTTTAGGGTTATGTTTGGTCTATATTGTTCATTTTAGTGTTTTCTATCTCATTTTTTTGTTTGTGTGATTTCTTCAATTAGGTTTTTTTTGGTGTTATATTTTCTATGTTCTCACATTTTTCCTTTGAATAGTTTCAAACTCTTGATCTTCCTAAAACTGTTTTGGGTATTGGATCCCACATGGACTTGGGACCCATTTTCCAAGTCCACATCCACACCTATTTCTTGTGTTCACTATTTTTATTCCATATCTTGACCTTCACTCACCATTTCCTCTTGGGCCTCAAGTTTTGATCTTTCTCTCCCACTTCTTAGAACTACTTTCTCATTATTTTCTAATATTTTAGGTCTTGTATGCTAGGTAGTACCAAGGACATGGAATCTAGTTTTGAGTCCACATTTCCACCTAGTTCTTGTCACCCTCTCATAATAAACTTATCCTCTTATACCTTTTATCTTTTCATTTCCAATCGGGTCTCAAGACTTGATCCAAACTTGGAATCTAGGTTCCAAGTTTTTGATCCCTTTTGCACACTGTGACCCATAACCCACAACCCATGCCCCACTTCTTCATGATTTTTTTTTACATATATTTCCTTTCAAATGTCAAGAATTGATAAGGACTTAAGATCTACTATGAGGTTATCATTCTCTCCCCACATGCAACTTCTATAATTTGATCAAAATTTGTATTCTATACTACTTCCCATTGAAAATTGGGGCCCAATAAGGACTTTGAGCTTGGTTCCAAGTTCTTAGTCCAACTTGATTCTTAGAAATGACCTCTATGATAGAGTACCAATTTTTTTTGGTTAAAGTAACTCCCTAAAACCATAGGGAACCTTTTGGTGGGGTTTCTAGGATTAGTAAAAGTTATTTTAAATATTACCATCCATAGAAGCCTAGATAATGAAATATAACACACAAAAATGGAAACTCATTAGGTCCTTTCTATTTCATTGTAGAATGACTAATAAAGCATCTAACAAGTTGGAGAAGGCTCATACAAAATTGAAATATGAATTCTATGGAGTTACAAGGGTCTCCAAGATCACCTTTATTGTACAAGATATTACCAATATAGACCTTAGACACATTGATCTCAAAGATTTCAGATCAAGAACCTTTGGAAGTAACACTAGTATAAGATCTAAATCATAGCCAATTTTGGGCCAACCCACATTGCTAGATTATTAGCCTCTTTCTAGTGCCCTGAGCTAATCTTGTTATGTGCTAATCATTATGACTTGAAAATGAGTACATGTAGGGATCTAGATGCCAATTTTTGTAAAACAAGGTGAAGAAAGCTTGCAATATGAACTTTAATCAACAATAATTTTAAATTTGAATCCAAATATTAACCCTTAATATGAATGTAATTATAGAATCAAAACAAGAAAAGAAAACCATAACAAATGAGACCAGATCTATGTGGAGAAACCCCTAAGGGAAAAAACTCCACCACATAAAGAGAGAGGAAAGTATACTACTAATCTAAGAGAGATTACAACATCAATACACTTCTCTGAATAACTCTGTAGAATCTAACAACACCCTGTTACCTACAAAACTGAATGAATAACTCTAGCTCAAGGCCCCAATTTATAGAAACTTGTGGGGATGAATACCACCATGGTATCACCAAAAAACATACAAAAAAACCACATGAAAAAAAAACACCTACCTCCTTTCCAACCACCAAATCCACCCAAAAGAGCAACTTACAGATGCTCTTATAGCTGTCATAAGGCATCTCTCATGCATGGGCGCCTAGGGAAGGAATTTATCATAAATGCAATCATAAATAGTATCATAGCTATCATAGAACCTTATGATAGTTGTCCTAGTGTCATAGATACTCTTACAACTTATGAAGGATGCTATAACCCTCCAAAAATAGGAGATTCCAAATGGGACACCTAGCTATTTAGTACTTTTCCTAGAAGACAAACGGTTATTGTAACTCCATCTTTACATGAGCTCTTTCACCATTGTTGGTTAAACGGTTTCACTTCTTATGGGAAATTTATAAAAGACATTAGGAAAATAATTAATTAAAGGATTTACAAGGTTGATGTCACCTAAATCCTAAAATTCTCCCACTTGACATCATGCATTTTAAATTACACCCATAGAGATACATCATCATGAAATTAAGTACAATGATCAAGGCCCATGGCCTTTCTGTACCAAGAAAACTTATTCATGGTTACTGGCTTCATGAGAGAATCTACAACATTATCCAAAGAGTCAAAATTTTCAATCAAGACCTATCCATTCTCAACCATTTCTCGCACAAAGTGATATTGAACATCAACATGATTAGTATGAGCATGATACATAGGATTCTTAGCCAAAGATATGGCACTCTGACTGTCACATCCAATCCTCATTGTCCTATAATAAAAACCAATACCGATACCAAGTATTTGTAACCAAACAACCTCCTTAGAAGCATGACTAGTAGCCATTTACTTTGCTTTAGTGGTGGATAATGCAATTTCAAGCTATCTTTTACTCATCCAACTCATTGCAACTCCAAACAAAGTAAACACATACCCATTAGTGGACCTTCAACTATCCAAGTCACTTGCTAATCTGCATAAAAAAAACCCTATATGTCCAATGAATTATCCACATTATCAGTACCATGATAAACCAAACAATAATCAAAAGTACCTCATGAGTACCTAAACACCCTTTTAACAAAATTCCAATGCTCTTTATCGGGGGTAGACATAAACTTGCTTAGAACTCCCACTGCTTGGGCTATATCTGGTCTAGTACAAACTATTGCATACATTAAACTATCAATGACACTAGCATAAGGAACATTAGACATCTATTCAATATCATCATTAAAATTATGACACATGTCTAAAATCAACTTAGTACCAACTGGAAATGGAATATTTACTAGTTTACAGTTATGCATATCCTCTGCAAAATAGTATCAACATACTTACTCTGACTTAACCAAAGCTTTCTGTGAACCCGCCGATCTATATTGATCTCCATTCCAAGAATATATCTAGCAGCCCCCAAATCCGTCATATCAAATGTGCCAAAAAGCTGAGTCTTAAGCTCCCTAATCATCACCTTGCCGTTACCCATAAACAACATGTGATCAACATACAAGACAATGATTAGTATCTAATCATCAATAACTTTAATATAAACACAATGATCCTCCTCACTTCTAACAAAACCCAACTTCAATGCAAATACATCAAACTTCTAGTACCACATAATGGGTGACTATTTCAAACCATATAAAGATCTCTTTAACCTACAAACCAAGTGTTCTTTTCCTTTCACAACAAAACTATTAGGCTGTCGCATATAAATTTCTTCTTCAAGATCCCCATGCAAGAAAGCATTTTTAACATCCATTTTCTCTATTTCAAAATCATAAGCAACAACAATAGATAATAGGAATCTAATAAAAGTTATCTTAGCAACAGGAGAGAAAATTTCATTGAAATCAACTTCCTTTCTCTAGGAGTAGCCGTTGGCCACCAATCTGGCCTTGTATCGTTCTAAATGACCGTCTGCTCCAAATTTACTTTTAAATACCCACTTGCAACCAATGGGATTCCCTCCTTTGGGAAAATTAACAAGATCCAAGGTATCACACCTATCCAAAGCCATCATCTCCTCCTACATGGCTTGCATCCAAGACTCACTTTCTTCTAAAGAAAGAGTCTCCCTGTAGGATCTAGGTTCATCGTCAGTACTCAAAAAATCAAATATACAACAAAAATTGTATGGGCTATACCTATCAATTGGATCTTTTTATCTTGTGGATATTCTCAAGGTAGGAGTAAGGGGTTCTTGCTATTCTTCTTCTTTTGTATGCTCATCTTTCACATCATCTAAAATTTTTGAACCCTCTTCTTCTTCTCCATCCTCTAATCCATTTGAATTTTCTTCCAAATGTGCATATTCTTGCTTTTCAATCTTTGTTTCGAAGTACACTATTTTTGTCTTATCTTTATCCTTTGGTTGTTCTTCACTTGAGTAAGCTCTAAACTCCCTGAAAATTACATCTCTAGAGAAAACCATTTTATGGGTTAGTGGATTCCAAAGCTTATAACCTTTTACATTCTCATCATAACCAAAAAAAATGCATTTTTGTGCTTTTGGATCCAACTTAGAACGCTTCTCTTGAGGCACATGAACAAAAGCCTCACAACCAAATACCCTTAAATGTGAAATAGAAGGATTTCTACCTATCCACACTTCATAAGGAGTTTTATCAACAAGAGTTGAACAAGGAGATTTATTAACCAAATAACATGTAGTATTTATAGCTTCTACCTAAAATCATCTATCAAGATTAGCACCACTCAACATGCTCCTATATCTTTCCATCAAGGTTCAACTTATTCTTTTCGCTACCCTATTTTGTTGGGGTGTATAAGGTGTTGTATTTTTCCTAACAATACCTGCATGCTTATAGAACTCATCCCCTAGAACAATATTCACTCCCATTGTTAGATCTCAACACCCTTATCTTATAATCCATTTTCTTCTCAACTAAGGCTTTAAATTCCTTAAACTTAGTGAAAACTTCAAATTTTGCATGCATAAAATAAATCCAGGTGTATCTTGACACATCATCAATGAAAGTAACATAATAATGAGATTTTACAAAAGAGTCAACATCCACTAGTCCAAACACATCCAAATGAATGATCTCTAATAATCTCTTAGCTTTATTAGTCCCATTAGGAAATGATGATCTATTATGTTTACCAAACACACAATACTCACAAAAATCATTTTTACCAATAGAATAATCAGAAATACCATTAAGTAATTTTTTATTCAAAATGGTCTTAAGACCTTTTTCATCTATGTGACTCAATCTATGGTGCCACAACATACATGCAATTAAGTGCCAATTACATTGGCAAAGTTACAAAAATTAGAAGCATTAAGCCTAAAAAAAGTCCCAATCTGAGATCCTTTAGCTATCACAAAACTCCCTCTTACCAACTTGCAATCAAACTTGTCAAATGTCACATGCATCCCAGAATCATTCAACTTGGATATTGAAAGTAAATTTCTCACAAGTCCTAAAATATGTAATACATGATCAAGGGTTTTAACCCTTCCATCACTGAAACACAATTTTACCTTTTCCTTACCAACAATATTCTTCACGCTGTTATCACCAAGGAAAAATTCTCCCCCAACATAAGCTGAATATGAAGTAAACCACTCCTTGTGAGGAGTCATATGGTAGGAGAAACTTGAATCAGTAAGCCAAGCATCATTACTAATAGTGTCAACATAAATAAACAAAGCATCAAAATTACCATCTTCTGAGGATTTTTTCATGGAAGTATTGTTGGGTGAATATTTTGTAATCCCTTAGAAAATTGTGAAATAGGGTTTTCAACCATATTTATGATGAGATAAATCTCTCCTCTCAAAAAGGGGAGGCTCTCTTCTTACTACTTACTACAACAAAAAGTAAACTATGCCAGACTTTACAATATATGCACTATTTTAACCATGTAGGGGGTGTGTTACATTCATCATTTTCTCTTATTTCAAAAAATGTTTACGATGTTCCATGGTGTTACTTCATAATGCTAAACAATTCCAAGTAATAACCTAAGAAGTAATTCCCAATATTCTCAATTAGACATAAGAATAATCCAAGAATACCAGTATAACCAAAAGATATGTAATCAAAAAACACACAAAAGCACAAAGTATTTTTGTTGTTCCCAATGAGAGTTCTTCAATAACCGGTGATGTAAATTGGAGCACAAAGTATTTCAATCCACGCCACAAAAATATCCACGTACCAAATGAATAATTTCAAGATCAAAGTCTTGACAATTGTTCACCAAAAGATATTAATAGCACACACACAATCTTCAAGTAAATCATATAACACAAAGTCTATAAAACTTAGCTTGAATGACCTCCAATCACACATAAGGAAACACCACTTATCCAATCAATTAATAAGATAAATTAGAGAGAAAGACATAAGAACATTCTCACTCATTCAAATTTGATCCAAAATAAAGGTTGATATGCAAATTTTCCTTCTTTTTTGATTGGAATCAATATGCAATTTGAACTCAAAGTTTCAAAGTTGAAATACAATTTTGGCAACACTTCATTTCAAAAGATTAAAGGTCCCTAATACAAATGAGATCTCTCATATTTATAGATGAGAGCTAAGAGCTAATCTAGGAAAAAGTCTAACTAATTTGACTAATTCAACGACATAATCCTTTTTGACTTAGGACTATGTTTTTTTTACATGTAGTTGCATCAGTACAAAATGACATGTAAAAATGTGGATGCCTATTTACATAAAGCGTGTGAAAAAGCATAAAAAATAAATAACTCTGGAAATACAAAAAGATTATTGTTCCACGCTTTGATCTAGGAAATCCTCATATTTCTTCAAGATTTCTTGCATCACTGATTCATCCGTTCCTGAGGTGTAATCAATGATAGTATTGGCCTTAGTGATGGAATTATTTATAGAGGAACATGCCTTTTTGTATTAGCCCAGATGGGTCTTGAGGTTATCCAACATTAACTGTATATCACACAATGTGTCCATAGAAGCCACTAAAAATTCTTCATCTTCAACCTACTTTTGGATTGCTTCTTTAAATTCTTGGATTATCTCATTGGTGGGAAGGAATGAATGATCATCATCAAGAAGCTTACCAGGTAATTCTTCAACTCTATTCACTAAGTTCACATAATGCTCTTCAACGTCTTCTTGGACTTGTTTCACGTCTTTGACTAAACTCTTGATGTCATGAATGTGATTCCTAATTGACTCCTTGATCTCCACATATTTATCTTTGTTGGGGATGATGCCAACTTCAACTAACTTACTTAGTTTCACTTTCTTCAGCTGGATCCAAGACTCAAGATTTTGTTCCATCTCCTTTTGTTCAATGGAAAGTGTATTCAATGTATTTTCTAGCTCAAGTATCACCTTTGACATTTGAGCAATTCTTTCCACTACGGTAGTCATGAGCTGTGATCCCTTCTCAATCATTATGTCAATAAATTCATACATAACCTTACCCTTTGAATAGTACTTCTCTACCTTCTAGACCAAAGGTTCTTCTATGCTCATTGCAATAGGTTCTATAACCTCAGAGGATTGTGTAATTCTTTTCAACACAAAAGTGAGATGCTCAACTTTTGCTTTATACATATCCTTAGTCTCCTTTAGTTTGTCAAACTTCTCCATTAGTGCAGTCAAAGATGTTTGAGCATCTTCCTTCACACTTGCATGTGTGATTCTCTCAATTCAACTCTTGTAATGGTATATTCTTCTATGTTAGTTTCCTCGTGACTTTTACCTTTAGGAGGTTCTGCCACCTTTGTGTACTTATATCAAGACTTATCCATATGTAGCTGAGAGAGAACCTTTGGCTTCTTTTTTCCTTTAGGCTTTGATGAAACCAACTCTCTAAAGTAAAACTCATTTGGAGAAACTTCTTGCTTTTTCCTCTTAGGAGTTTGTGTAGAAAGCCATGGGGGAAGAGGTGAAATACAACTTTTTGGCCCTGTTGCCATTTCCTGAGTTACACATGTATTTTTAGACACAAAAGTAGTAGTTACAATTGAGGGAGTCTCAGTCATCACAACACCCAAAATATGCACATTAGATGCATCCTGTGGAGATTCATTCATGAATCAATCAAACTCTGACTATGAAGAAATTTCAAATGAGGGAGATGAAAAACTAGGAATATAAGAGGGAGAACCAGAAGTAGCCTCTACATTTTGCACAGGATTATTAAATATTGATCCCAAGGAAGGGGATGAATGAATTATATGTATAGAAACCTATGGTAAAGTGGTAGATGGTGGTAAAACTATGGAAGGAGGAGGAAAAGTTGCAACAACTAGGGAAGAAGTTACCACAAGAGGTGGGGAAGACACTGTGGTAGTGATAGATGAGGTTAGTGGAGAGTCTTGTGGGATATTCTCTTGAGGAGAATTCTGCACCTCTTCTGCTTTTCCTTTTTCTTCTTGTTCGACTTCTTTCGTTGATGGTTCCTCCTTTACAGGTTGCTTTCTGAGTGGTGTTGTAGATCCTTTGCATGTAAACTTAATTTTAGGTCCCTTGCGGTAGAAATGGGAACCTTCCTTATTCTTCGTATGAAGTTCTTATTGCCTACCTGCTTGTTCTTTTGGGTCTTCTTCTTCAGATCATGTATTGAATGGATTTAGCTTAATTCCTTTACTTTGTAACCATATGTTTGTGTTGGACAAGATGGGGTAAAACCTTTATTTAATTGAAACAACCTCCTTTTGAGAGCATTGGATGGAAGGAAAAGGTGTGTTTTCTATTTGTTTTCCCTCATAAGTAACATCTATGATATCATTGGTATCCACTATATCTACAAGCAGATTTGCTAAGCCAATATTAGAGATTTGCCCCATAATGAGCCTACAAGAATCCATTCTCTTGACATCTTCATCATCCATTCATTCTACCCAGATGTCTTCAACATGGTAGACATGCATATGAATTTTCCTTATCTTGCTCTTCATCCATCTCTAATAAAATTCCATCCTCCTATTGAAGGTTTTGAGGGTGACTATTTGCATTCAAATTCTATCGCTTTAGCTTTGGACACTGTTTGCATTGAGTACCTTCCAATGGTGATAGGGAATTTAAACCCTGGCTTATGAATTTCTTGTTGCTTGTTATGTACAAAAATAACCTATCTACATAACTCCATTAGTATAATTTTATTAGTAGGATACCTTGGCAGCATGTAAGGATATCCTATAAAGTAGCCAACCCTAAGATAGGTGAAAGTAGGAAATTGTAAGAAAATGCATCCATATTTTCTTACTACTTCCCATGCCTCATCTGAAACTCTTCTCTTTTCTAGTGATGGAACAAACATACACAATAATGGTACAAAGAAAGCATCATTCACCCTTCTAAAGTGTTTGATACTTCCTTGAAGGGTGATTTGAGGATAATATTTATATACGGGCACATATCTTTTGTCTCCTTCTAATGTCAGGCCTAAATATTTTCTCATTGTAGCTACAACATACACTAGGTATGAAGTCATGTAGAACTTCAAGGAAGTGTGTACCTAAATGAGTTGATCATGGATTGTGTCACTAATCTATTCACCCCAGAAGATATGTTGCTTCTTCCTCTTGATAATCTTAATATACTCATACATCCATTCCTTAAATGTTGAAGAAGTTGGAAAACCTTTTACCCTTCTTAGGAGAGTGATTAAATCATTCACATCTTCCACAAAATCACTGCGGGGAAGCTTTTAGGCCATCTTGCTAGATTAGGCCTTGGAGTCTTTAACCACTTGGTATTGATTAGTTTCTTAGTTGCATCCTGATCCTTGTCGTAAGTTGTTTGAGCATGCTCAATAGTGAGGTTTGTATAGGCTTCCATATTTGGAACTTGAAACACCATATCAAAGAAATCTGCAGCAAGTCTCATCATCATGTGGCCTAAAGAATCTCTGACACTCCTATCTTCTCTGAAATAATGAGAAGCCAATTGTAGAAAAAATTGAGGACAATGACCTGCTACTGGGAATGAAGCAACCAAATGAATGTTGCTATCAACTACCACTTTCATCTCTTGGTCTAGAGACCATTTCTTTTTTGTCTTGGTGAATTCATCCATGTCCACATGTCTTATATCCGTATCCTTGATTTCATCAATTTTAGATGAAATCACTGTGGGTGGGAAAACACCTTGGTATTTGTATTTCATGATGACCTTCTTGCTTGAAGATGGATATGTCTTAGTTGTCATTGAACGAACTAGGAAATGCTGATAACTTGGTGAGGAACCTATTAGAAAATATCTGTAATGGAATGAAGATTGCAACTGTAGTGAGACAAGGGATTTTCCCAAGTGTTAGAAAAATATCATATTGAATAAGTGCGGGAGTGGGAAAAATCCAAGAGAGTGTAATGGAGCAAGCAAATGGAAGCAATGGAGTAGAAAAATTGAGCGATTATAGGTGAAAAAAAGCTTGGAAAACATTTTTTGAAATTCTCGAGATTTAGTGAAAATTTGAGTATTTTATGCAAGAGCGTTGAGTTTAGGCACTCCTACATGCATTTGGGTAGATCATATGCTAAGTCATTGAAAAACAACGCCACTACATTCGTAAGCATGTTTTCACTTGGAAGTTGGATGTTTTCAAACATTTTGGTGCATTTGCGCTAAATTTTAGCACTTATGCACTTTAGATTTTACTAAATAAACTATAAGGGTGCTGAAAAACAACACCCCTACACGTTGGTAGGGTCATGCATGTAGTGGCACACTTTTTCAACACCCATACATTTCTTTGGGAAAAACAAGGTAAAAATGCAATGACAAGAAAAAACACTGTCGTTGCATATAGGGTGTAAACCTTCATATAATGGTAGGGAAATTCCTCGCAGTTACACATAAACTTGTGTATTGTAAATCACAGGTACATCACACCCTACATGTTATGGTGGTATTTAAATCCGCTATTGCATGTATTAAAATATGGGAGGTTCACATTTTTTTGGTGGGCGAGGAAATACTTATTGGGGTTTTATCCTCGATGAGCATATGGGTAATTCCTAGTAACAATGTGTATTGTAGGAATTAAACTCCACAATATATATTATGAAACTCGAGGAGAAATGAAACTATCAATTGATCAAAAAGATTAGTCAAGGTTTCAACCTCGACCATCAACATGATTGATAAGACAAGAAAACCAATGGCACAAGAACCCAAAACCGTCGATATTGATATATCAAAAAAAATTAGAGCATGGATAGGGTTCGAATGTGGAATGATGGTTTAGAAAGAAAACATAATGGTTTCATTAAAACAACAAAGGTTTTGCAAAGATTATACAACGATGAATATAAACATAGACAACTTCATAATTGAAAGAAATGAGAAAAGATAATGATACATAACTAAAGAGATATCAAATCATAACATGGTGCATAAAAACCACAAAAAATGGAAAATCAATAAGAGAGAAAAATGATGAATAATTGGTGACGAGGAGAAAGACTAAAAACCCTAAATCGGTGAACAATAAATTTGCAAAAGGATCTTCAAGAGCTCCTCAATCCACAAGCAATGATCACATAGAGAGAAACATAGTTGAATAAACAAAAATAAAACTCAAAATGATTTAAAAATCTTATAAAACCAATTTAATGAAAATTCATTAATGAATTTTCCATTCATAAATTCCTAAACATGTGAAATCTAGAGACATGCAATGGCACTGAAAAATAGCACTAGTGCATCTTTTAAAACATTTGACAACATGCAGGGGTGTTGAAAAATAGCACCAGTGCATGTAAAAAATTCACTCCCATTTAAAAGCATTGAAAAATAGCGCCCCTGCATGGGCTAAATTTTTTCTAACACTAGAAAAAACTAAAAAAGTGAGAAAATACTTTTTTTGAAGGTTTTTAAAAAACAAAAAGTGGTGAGCATTTGAGATGACAATTTGAGGCTCATGACCACGCTCAAAAGAAAATAAGATTATGCCTTGTTTTGGGCACTTAGAGTGCATGGGCCTATGAAATAGACAAGTTTCGTAGGGGTTATCCCATTAACCAAGTAAAAATTGATTCAAAGATAACAATTGGCTCACCTGGGGAGCTTCCTTCGGTCATTCTTTGAAATGATCAAAGGGAGAAGAATTCCAGTCTCTAAGTGCCTTCATCCATCCATTGGGCTTAGAGTCAAGTGACTAAAACAAAAAGATTCAAAAGGACTAAAAAATAAAAAGATGCAAAGACTATACAATTATTTACAAACCACATCTTTCACTTCATCGAGTAAAGTGTTTCAGATGTTTCCCACTGCGTGGAAGCAAAAATGGAGTGCCATCTTCATATACAAGCAATTTTTTTTTTCATAGTAGAGTTGATGAATCTTGAATGAACCTCTGCACAATGAATCAAATTTCTTGTGCATGCCTTTTGGTTCTCTTCTCTTGTCCCACAAGAGAACTAGATCTCCAACTTGTAAATCTCGAGACTTTTCCTTCTTTTCAAAAAGCCTCTTTACCTCTTCTTAGTGTTCTGTGATACAGTTCACCACTTGGACATGCTTCTCCTCCAATTCAGAGAGATACATAACACACTTGTCAACTAAGTTGTCAAAGGTCTCATCCTCAATGGCCTTGGCCAAATTGAGGGTGGGTAATTCCAATGTGATCGAAATATCTGCATTCAACCCATAAAGGAGTTGAAATAGTGACATGCCTATTGCTCAATTGGGGGTAATTTTGTTAGCCCACAAAGCATCATACAACACCTTGTGCCATAACCTTTGATTCTCATCAACTAACTTATGAATGATAGTAACTAGGTTCCCATTGCTAGATTCAACTTGACCATTACCTTGAGGGTAATAATATGATGAATGTGACAATATGATTCCATGTTCAAAATAGAAATATGTAATCTCACTTGATGAGAACACAAAAATATTGTCTGTTAAAATTTTGTTTGGTACACCAAACTTGGAAATGATATTCTCCTTCAAGAAACTACAAACTTCCTCTGAAGTAGCATGTTTCACTGGTATAGCCTCCATCCATTTTGTGAAGTAATCAGTTACTGTGAGAACATAAACATGTCCCACAATTGAAGGTGGATTTACAGTTCAAATGAAGTCAATGCCCCATTTCTAAAAGGGCTCCTCAATGACAACTGGCTTGAGTTGAAGAGCAACCAACTTAGGCTTTCCTATGAACTGCTGACATAGTTCACATCTGCGTACCCGATTGTATGCATCTTGAAATAAGGTAGGCCAATAGTACTTAGCTCAAAATTTTTTGTGAGTTGTAATCGGTGCAAAAAAATTTCCACCACATGCCAAGTTGTGGAAAGATTCCAATAACTACTTTGTTGATCCTTGTCAACACAATGTAGAAAAGTCCCATCCAAGCTCCTTTTGTATAAACCATTTTCCCATAAGACAAAATTTTCTGCTTTAATCTTGACTATCCTTTTCTCCTTATGTTTCAAATGCTCCAGATATTATCCATATGTTAGAAAGTAAGCGATATTGGAATACCACTCGTCAGTTGTACTAACGAATAGAAAAAATGAAATATCTTTAGAATTTACCTCCTCAGAATCAAAAACTTGATCAGAATTGTTATCAGCAATAAGATGGCACAAACCTTTCCCATGAACCAACTTGGTGGGATTTATATCCATGTCATATTCTTGAATTTTACAAACTCTTGTTGCATCAAGATTGACTTGACAACAAAATCAAGCACTAGTGTAGTGACATGACTGTTAAGTATGTAAAAAAAAAAATGCTTTAGTGCCTTAACCACAACTAATGCATGCCTTTTCATTTGAGAATATTTTAATTCATGAGATTTTAATGGAAAACTCATGAATACGATAGGGGACTCAAACACCTCATTATTTTGCTATACCAAAATGGCTAAAAGTGTATGCTCGGAAGCATAACTATACATAATAAGCTCTTTAGTGTAATCTAGGTAGACTAACATTGGTGCATGCACAATAGCTTATTTAATATCATTGAGTGCAACTTTACCTTCTGCAGACCAATGAAAAGTAGTATTTCCCTTCATCATATTCACAATATGACGTGTCTTCTCCACGAAGTCAGGGACAAACCTTCGCAGGAAATTCACCTTATCGAAGAAAGAGCGAACTGATTTCTTACTCATTGGTAGTGTAAGAGCTTGAATTGCTTTGATCCATTCAGGATCAATTTTAAATACCCTCCTTGGAAACAATATGACCAAGTAGTTTACCCTCTGTAACCCCAAAAATTGACTTCTTTGGATTCAAAGAAATTCCATGTTGTCGGCACCTCTCTAAGACTTGTCTCAAATGATTGAAATTCTCTTGAATGTTTTTAGAAAATATTGTAAGATCATCAAGATAAACTACAATGAACTTACCCATGACATCATGGAAAGCTAAGTCCATTGCTCGTTGAAACATAGCATTGACATTAATGAGACCAAATTACATTTAGCAGTAGGAAAAATTACCCCATGGTGTGGTGAAAGTGGTCTTATGTTGATCATTTGGATTGACTTCCACTTGGTTGTGTCTTGAGAAACCATCTAACATAGAAATCATCCTAGACCCAGTTACCATTTGCAAGATGATCCATCATTGGAAGAGGATAATTGTATTTCAACGATAATTAATTCAAATTTCTAAAATCCACACACATGCAAATTTCCCCATTCTTTTTATGAACTGGAATGATATTGGCTATCCACATTGAATGGTGGATAGGAAATATGATCTTGACATTTAACATCTTTTAAATATTTGAAAGAATGGTTCTGGAAATCTTTAGATTGTATTGCATTTTCTTTTGTTTATAAGGAAATGCTCCCACCTTCAATGGAATCTCATTGTTGAACTTCCTTTGGGTGGAAAGACTTCAAATCCTCATATGAATATGCAAGTACATCAATGTATTTCCATAACAATTCAACAAATTGAATTTTCTCCTCAAGAGTACAACAACTTTCTGATGTTCACCATGTTAGGATCTGCTTCAATTCCCAAGTTGATTTGTTCAACCTCATTAGATGATTCATAATTATACTGTTGTTGCTTTTTGACATAACGGTCATGTTTGTCAAAAAGTATTTCTAGGGATACCAACCCCTTGGGAATCTTATTCCCTTTGAGCTACAAAAACTCTTCACCCATAATTGGATCAATTTCAGAAATAGATTCTCGAGGTGGAGAATCACTACCTTCAAAGTACAATTCATCAATTTTTTTTGCCTTCTCTAGAAAGGCCATGATTTGGTGATCATCATTGAAAATTTTCCAATTGTCCGAATTATCTAGAACACTTGGAAGAAAAACCAACTCAATGGTATAGGTGGAACCATGAAAATATCTGTGGAATTAAGAGATAACTGATACTACCAACAAATTCATTTCATCATTATACTCTCTTGGGACAGTGAAAATATTAAAAGCTTCAAAATCCTCTATATTGTTCCAAACCAAGTTACGGTAATACCTTAGTCATTCATTATTTTTTTAGTACAAGTTTCTCACTTGAAAAATGACTAATTCAACATCTCCTTGAACATGTAAATTTCTTATCCTTTTTCTTTGTGCAACTTCCATTCCCAACAACAATGCTTCATACTCTATAACACTGTTAGTGTTGTCAAACTGACGTTTAAAAGAAAAAGGAAATAATTTTCCTTGAGGAAAAATAAAAACAAATCCCACTCTAGAACCTATGGAAGAAAAATCCATCAAACTCAATTGTCCAAATGTCGTTTGAATCACCAAGACTGATAGTTTCAAAATTAGTAACTTCATCATTAGTTGAAGTTTCACCATCTGAAAGAGACAAATCATCTAAAGACAATTCATTTTCCGGTGAAGATGATTCATTACTTTTAGATTCTTTCTTTGAATTTTTAGAAGAAGACTCGGTATCTTCATTGGTCTGCAAATAATAAGTCCCCATACCCAAATACTCAAAAAAATTTGAGCTCTCGGATCATCTGACTTAGTCACTAAAAACTTGGATTCCCTTTTAGGAAGCAACTTTTACATTACGCCCTTTACAGGTATCCTAGCCTCATACATATCCATATTCAACTCTCCTCCAACATCCTTAGAGAAATTTTGTCCAAGAAAAATGCCATAGGATGCTAGAACATCAACAACCAAGACCATCATCTTGATTTTCTTATCTGGGAATGCAACAAACACAAACTACACATCTTTTATTTGTCCGATCAAAGGTACTTGTTTGTTCTCCATAAAGAAGAAACAACCAAAAGTATTCATAAGATTCAATCACAAAGCAGTAGCCACCTTGGCGGGCATGACATTATTAGATGCTCCAAAATTTATTACACAGTTTCTCAACTTGAAACCATTAACAAGCAAAGAAATGTATAACGAGTCTATTCTTCCAAGAATAGATGAAGAATGGAGACTAAGTTAATATGAGGAATTTTTTTTTGGAACAATAGGAATATCTAAAGATGAATCTCTACTAGGGTAGGTTCTCTTATCTTTAACAAATTCAACTAGTCTATCAAACTAGTCAAGATTGGCCTTTAGATATTCAACTTTAGACATTTGCATCTTTGTCCTCTTTGCATGATCAATTATGTCAAAGGATTGGAAATAACCTTGCAAAGAGGATGGGGTAATCTCATTGGTAGGTTTTGAGAATGGAAAACTGGTCTTTGGAACCTAAATATTAGCCTTTGGTGTTGAGGAAACTATAGGAGGATGAGAGGTACTTACTTGCTTATTGGTTGTTGTATCTTTCAGTTGCACTGCCAAAGGGGTTCCTCTTTTAGCAATAGTCATTGGTGGTCATGAACTATCCTTTTCTTTCATCACATTAGCTTGAGGTTGATCAAGTTGATTTTTTTGTGAACGTGTGAACACAACATAAGAATCAGTCACAAGATCCTCCTCATCCGACTCATTCTCAACATGTAAATAGCCAATGCTTGAGTCACCGGCTAGATTAGTTTCCTCCTCCTAGAATTGATCAACATTTTCTTCAGTAGGATATTATGGTCATGCATAATCATCTTGCACAACTTAATAATATCCCATGGCAACATTGGTGGGAGGAGCCTCAAGAGAAAGTCTTCCTTGCGGTGCAGGAAGTCTATTCTAGTTTCTATTACCGAAATAGTTGGAAGAATTTGGAAAGGTCCTCCTTGGAACATCTTTGTATGGAGAATTAGATGAACCTTGAGAAGCCCATTCTTCAAAGCTAGCAATTCATTTTCTAATTTCTGTATCATAGGATCAATACTTGTGTTGGTAGATGAAGATGAAGATGAAGATGCTTAGCCTTTATTCCTGTTTTTCTCATTTCTAATTTTTCCAGCAAGAATCAAATCGTCTTCGAAGCTAGTAGCCAACTATTGTGCTACTTCAAGATCAGCTAGAACCACTCTCCACAACAAGCATGTTGATGAAGAAACATTTGAGATTATGAGTTGTTGGCTTAGCCTCAACAGGAATCCTTGTTACCAACTTATTGAATTTGGCCATGAACTCATGCATGGGTTTATGTGCTTCTTTTCTTATAGTTGTAAGTTGTGCTAACAAGGAATGTGCATCTTCTACAAGCTTGAAAAATTCTTCAAACTTAGTATGAAGAGTAGCCCAATTGGTAACAGTGCCAAGAGAAAGAGTATAAAACTATTCCATAGCTACTCCTTGCAAGGTCTCAATGAATAACCTTACAAAAACATCCTCATTCTCAACGCCAGGAACACCACAAACATTGTAAAAGGCAGTAATATGTTCATCAGGATGTTACTTACCATCACCATAGAATTTGGGAATTTTCTTGCAAGAAACACGAGGAAGTTCATGCAAAGGGGCTACCAAATTTAAAGGTCCAAAAGCATTACCCCAAGGTCTAGCAAGTGGAGGTTGAGCCATAGCACCTTGAACAATTGTTGCTAAACTAGTGTGATAGGGAAAAATTCCAACAAAATTAGAAGATTCGCTTGGAAGCGGTGATCTGATTCTTCGAGGTGGATGAATTCCTGTACGCTGTAATGGTGACCTTGCTCACAGAGGAGAAGGGATAATATTATGGCATTGCAACAACTCAAAACATGGATCAACTTGACCTTGTTCCTTTTGATTGCGAGTATATCTTCGTATGCCAGAATGTAGCCCTTAAAACGAAACAAAAATCAGCAATAAAAGATATTCACAAACTTCACAATAAGACATTGGAATACTTGTCTACTTCAACCGAAAGCATGAGGCTTTGGTTGCATGCTCATATCCCCAATAGATTCACCAAAAAATTGTTGGGTGAATATTTTGAAATCCCTTAAAAAATTATGAAATAGGGTTTTCAACCGTAGTTATGGTGAGATAAATCTCTCCTCTTAGAAAGGGGAGGCTGCCTTCTTACTGCTTACTAGAACAAAAAGTAAACTATGCTGGAATTTACAATATATACATTATTTTAACCATGTAGGGGGTGTGTTACATTCATCATTTTCTCTTATTTCAGAAAATGTGTTTACAATGTTCCACGATGTTAATTCGTAATGCTATACAATTCCAAGTAATAACCTAAGCAGTAATTTCCAATATTCTCAATTAGACATAAGCATAATCCAAGAATACCAGTATAACCAAAATATATGTAACCAAAAAACACATGAAAGCACAAAGTCTTTTCGTTGTTCCCAATGAGAGTTCTTCAATAAACGGTGATGTAAATTGGAGCACAAAGTCTTTCAATCCATGCCATGAAAATATCCACGTACCAAATGAATAATTTCAAGCTCACAGTCTTGACAATTGTTCACCAAAAGATATTAATAGCACACACACAATCTTCAAGTAAATCATATAACACAAAGTCTATAAAACTTAGCTTGAATTCCCTCCAATCGTACATAAGAAAACACCACTTATCCAATCAATTAATAAGATAAATCAGAGAGGAAGACATAAGAACATTCCCACTCATTCGAATTCGATCCAAAAAAAGGGTTGGTATGCAAATTCGCCTTCTTTAATGATTGGAATTGATATGCAATTTGAACTAAAAGTTTCAAAGTTGAAATACAATTTGGAAACACTTCTATTCAAAATATTAAAGGTCCCTAATACAAATGAGTTCTCTCATATTTATAGATGAGAGCTAAGAGCTAATCTAGGAAAAATTCTAACTAATTTGACTTATTCAATGACACAATCCTTTTTGACTTAGGACTAGTACTATTTTTACATGTAGTTGCATCAATACAAAATGACATGTAAAAATTTGGATGCCTATTTACATAAAGCATGTGAAAAAACATAAAAATTAACTAACTCTAGAAATACAAAAATATTATTGTTCCATGTTTTGAGCTAGGAAATCCTCATATTTTCAAGATCTCTTGCATCACTGATTCATCTGGTCCTGAGGTATAATTGATGACAGTATGGGATTTAGTGATGGAATTATTTGTAGAGGAACATGCCTTTTTCTATCGGCCCAGATGGGTCTTGAGGTTATTCAAGGTTAATTGTATATCACACAATAAAAGCCACTGAAAATGCTTCATCTTCAACCCACTTTTGGATTGCTTCTTTAAATTCTTGGATAATGTCATTGGTAGGAAGGAATGAATTATCGTCATCAAGAAGCTTACCAGGCAATTCTTCAACTCTATTCACCAAGTTCACATGATGCTCTTCAATGTATTCTTGGAGTTGTTGCACGTCTTTGAATAAACTCTTGATGACATGAATGTGATTCCTGATTGACTCCTTGATCTCCACATATTTATCTTTGTTGGGGATGACGCCAACTTAGAATAACTTAGTTTCACTTTCTTCAGCTAGATCTAGGAATCAAGATTTTGTTCCATCTCCTTTTATTCAATGGAAAGTGTATCACTATCTTTTCCAACTCAAGTTTCACCTTTTACATTTGAGCAATTCTTTCCACTGCAGTAGTCATGAGTTGTGATCCCTGCTCAATCATTCTATCTACAAATTCATACATAACCTTACCTTTTGAATAGTACTTCTTTTCCTTCTAGACCAAAGGTTCTTCTATGCTCATTGCAACAAGTTATATAACCTTAGAGGATTGTGTAATTCTTTTCAACACAGAGGTGAGATGCTCAAATTTTTCTTTGTACATATCCTTAGTCTCCTTTAGTTTGTTGAATTTCTCCATTGGTGAAATGAAAGATGTTTAAGCATCTTCCTTCATACTTTCATGCATGATTCTCCCCAATTCAACTCTTGTAATGGTATATTATTCTATGTTAGTTTCCTCATGACTTTTTCCTTGAGGAGGTTTTTCCACCTTTGCGCACTTATATCAAGACTTGTCTATATGTAGCTAAGAGAGAACCTTTGGCTTCTTTTTTCCTTTGGGCTTTGATGGCACCAAATCTCCGAAGTCAAACTCATCTGGAGAAACTTCCTTCTTTTTCCTCTTGGGAGTTTGTGCAAAAAGCCATGGGGGAAGAGGTGAAATACCACTTTCTATCCTTGTTGCCATTGCCTAAGTTACACATGTATTTTTAGACACAAAAGTAGTAGTTACAATAAGGGGAGGCTCAGTCATCACAACACTTGAAATTTGCACAATAGATGCATCCCGTAGAGATTCATTCATGAATCGATCAAACTCTGACTGTGAAGAAATGCCAAATGAGGGAGATGAAAAACTAGGAATAGAAGGTGGAGAACCAAAAGTAGCCTCTACATTTTGCACAAGATGGGGATGAATGAATTGCATGTACAAAAACTTGTGGTAAAGTGGTAGATGGTGGTAAAACTAAGGAGGAAAAGTTGCAACAATTAGGGAAGAAGTTACCGTGTAGGAGGTGGGGAATAAATTGTGGTAGTGATAGGTGAGGAGGTTAGTGGAGAGTCTTGTGGGATATTCTCTTGAGGATAATTATACACCTCTTCCTCTTGTCCTCCTTCTTCTTGTTTGACTTCTTCCGCTGATGGTTCCTCCTCTATATGTTGCTTTGCGAGTGGTGTTGTAGATCCTCCACATGTAAACTTAATTTTAGATCCCTTGTGATACACAGGGGAACCTTCCTTATTCTTCGTATGAAGTTCTTGTTGCCTACTTGATTGTTCTTCTAGACCTTCTTCTTCAGATCTTGTATTGAATGGCTTTACCTTAATTCCTTTACTCCAGAACCATATGTTTTTTTTTTCCAAGATGAGGGAAAACCTTTCTTTAATTGAAACAACCTCCTTTTGAGACCATTGGATGGAAGGAAAAGGTGTGTTTTCTATTTGGTTTTCCTCATAAGTGACATCCATGATATCACTAGTATCCTCTATATCTACAAGAAGATATTCTGAACCAAGATTAGAGATTTGCTCCATAGTGAGCCTACAGTAATCCATTCTCCTGACATCTTCATCATCCCTACATTATGCCTAGATGTCTTCAACATGGTAGACATGCATATGAATTTTCCTTATCTTTCTCTTCATCCCTCTGTAATAAAAGTCCATCCTTATATTGAAGGTTTTGAGGGTGACTATTTGCATCTTAGATTATACCACTTTAGCTTTGGGCACCGTTTGCACTGAGTACCTTCCAATGGTGATAGGGAATTTAAACCTTAGCTTATGAATCGTCTATTGCTTTTTATGTACAAAAATAACTTGTCTACACAACTCCATTAGTACATTTTTATCATTAGGATACCTTGGCAGCATGTAAGGATATCTTGTAAAGCAACCAACCTTAAGATAGGTGAAAGTAGGAAATTGTAAGAAAATGCATCCATATTTATTTAATACTTCCCATGCCTCATCTGAAACTCTTCTCTTTTCTAGTGATGGATCAAACATACATAATAATGGTGCAAAGAAAGCATAATTCACCCTTCTAAAGTGTTTTATACTTCCTTTAAGGGTGATTTGAGGATAATATTTATATACAAGCACATATCTTCTATCTCCTTCTGATGTCAGGCATGGATACTGTCTCATTGTAGTTGCAACACAAACTAGGTATGAAGTCATGTAGAACTTCAAGGAAGTGTGTACCTTAATGAGTTGATCATGGATCGCGTCACTAATATGTTCTCCCCAAAAGATGTGCTACTTAGTCCTCCTGATAATATTAATATACTCATACATCAATTCCTAAAATGTTGAAGAATTTGGAAAACCTTTTACCTTGCTTAGGAGAGTGATTAAATCATTCAAATCTTCCATAAAATCACTACAAGGGAAGCTTTTAGGCCATCTTTCTAGATTAAGCCTTGGAGTCTTTAACCACTTGGTGTTGATTAGTTTCTTAGCTACACCCTGATCCTTGTCGTTAGTTGTCCGATCATGCTCAATAGTGAGATCTGTAGAGGTCTCCATATTTGGAACTTGAAACACCATATCAAAGAAATATACATCAAGTCTCATCATCATGTGGCTTGAAGAATCTCTGACATTCCTATCTTCTCTGACATAATGATAAGCCACTTGTAGAAAAAATTGAGGACAATAAGTTGCTGTTGGGAATGAAGCAACCAAATGAATGTTGCTATCAACTACCACTTTCATCTCTTGGTTTAGAGGTTGTTTCTCTATTCTCTTGATGAATTCATCCATGTCCACATGTCCTATCTCCGTATCCTTGATTTCATAAATTTTAGATGAAACCATTGTGGGTGGGAAAACACCTTTGTATTTATATTTCGTGATGACCTTCTTGCTTGAAGATGGAGATGTCTCATTTATAATTGAACAAACCAGGAAATACTGATAACTTGACAAGGAACCTGTTAGCAAATATCTGTAATGATATGAATATTGCAACTATAGTGAGACAAGGGAATTTCCCAAGCATTAGAAAAATATCATATTGAATAAGTGCGAGAGTGGGAAAAATCCAAGCGAGTGCAATGGAGCAAGCAGATGGAAGTAATGGAGTGGAAAAAACTAAGTGATTATGAGCGAAACGGAGCTTGGAAAACATTTTTTGAAATTCTCAAGAGTTAGTGAACATTTGAGTATTTTATGCAAGAGAACTAATTTTTAGCGCTTCTACATGTATTTGGGTAGATCATATGCTAAGTCGCTGAAAAAAAATGCCACTGCATCCGTAAGCATGTTTACACTTGGAAGTTGGATGCTTTCAAACATTTTGGTACATCTGCGTTGAATTTTAGCACTTCTGCACTTTAGATTTTGTGAAATAAAGTGTAAGGGCACTGAAAAAAAATGCCCCTACATGTCAGTAGGGTCATGCATGTAGTGGCACACTTTTTCAGCAGCCATACATTTCTTTGGGAAAAGCAAGGTAAAAATGCAACGATGGGAAAAAACACCGCCATTGCATATAGGGTGTAAACCTTCATGTAATGGCGAGGAAATTCCTTGCCATTACACATAAAATTGTGTATTGAAAATCATAGGCACATCATGCCATACATGTTATGGTGGTATTTAAACCTGCCATTACATGTATTAATATATGGGAGGTCCACATTTGTTTGGTGGGTGAGGGAATACTTGTCTGGGTTTTATCCCTAACGAGCATATGGGTAATTCCTAGTAACGATGTGTATTACAAGAATTAAAATCCATAATACATATTATGGAGCTTGAGGAGAAATGAAATTATCAATTGATCAAAATGATCGGTCAGGATTTCAACCCCAACCATCACCATGACTGATAAGCCAAGAAAACCAATGGCACAAGAACCCAAAACCGTTGATATTGATATATCAAGAAAAAACAAAGTGTGGATAGGGTTCAAATGCAGAATGATGGTTTAGAAAGAAAAAATAATGGTTTCATTAAAAACGATAATGGGTTTGCAAAGATTATACAACAATGAATATAAACATAGAAAACTTCATAATAAAAAGATTTAAGAAAAGATAATGATACATAACTGAAGAGATATCATATCATAACATGGTGCATAAAAACCACAAACAATGAAACCCTAAACAAAAGAAAACGAAAAAATCAATAAGAGATAAAAATGATGAATACTTAGCGACAAGGAGAAAGACTAAAAACCCTAAATCGGTGAATAATGAATCTATAAAAAGATCTTCAAGAGATCCGCAATCTGCAAGCAATGATCACACAAAGAGAAATGTAGTTGAATAAACACAAATGAAACTTAATTTTTTTTTAAAAGCTTATAAAACCAATTTAATAAAAATGCATTAATGAACTCTCCATTCATAAATGCCCAAACGCGTGAAATCCAGAGACATGCACTGGCGCTAAAAAACAATGCTAGTGCATCTTTTAAAAATTTTGACAACATGCAGGGGCATTGAAAAATAGTGCATGCCAAAAATCCACTCCCATGTAGAAGCGCTTAAAAACAATGCCATTGCATGGGCTAAATTTTTTTTAACACTGGAAAAAAAATAAAAAGTTAGAAAATATTCATTTCAAAGGTTTTTGAAAAATGAAACGAGGCAAGCGCTCGAGAGGATGATTCGAGGCTCATGACCATGCTCAAAAGCAAATAAGATTATGCCTTGTTTTACGTGCTTAGAGTGCACGTTCCTACGAAACTGACAAGTTTCGTAGAGGTTATCCTGTGAATCAAGCACAACTAGATTCAAGGATAACAAGTATCCAAACTCTTTTTCTTATTTTTTCACACCTTCTTCACATACCCTCTCTTACCACAATTCCAACAATTTACTCTACTCTTCCCAGGGGTTGTATAATGTCTTTTAGACTTGTCTTTCTTCTTGTCCCCTTTAGGCCCTCCTTTTTCTTTGGACCTTCCTCGCACATGCAAGGCATCTTGGGAGCCTGCATTCATGTTCTTTCTCCTCATCTCTTCTGAAATAAGTATAGAAATGACACTATCCATCTTCGGTTCTATATCACCACCACTTATGGAAACAATTAGATTTTCCCAAGATTCGAGTAAAGAACAAAGCATAAAAATACATTTATCTTCCTCTTCTAACTTAACATCTATAGATACAAGCTAACTTATAATCATATTAAAAGCATTTAAATGTTCTGCAACGGAATCGCCATCCTTCATTTTCAAAGAATATAAATTCCTTTTGAGATATAACTTATTAGTTAGAATTTTAGTTTGATAGATATCAACTATCCTCTTCCACAAATTGTATGCAGTAGATTCTTCCGAAACATTCAAGAGGATAGAATCTGTAAGACACAATCAAATGGTTCCTCGTGCATTCTTTTTCATTTTATTCCAATCTTCATAGTCACATTTTCTGGTTTCTTTTCATTCAAAACTGCCAACCACTGATCTCTCTCTTCAAGGAGATCCTCCATGTTCAACTTCCACATCTCATAACTAGTGCCATTGAACTTCTCAATATCTAGATGGGAGGTAGACACCATGGTTTACAATCTTTCAAAAATCTGCAAAAAACCCACAAAGCAAAAGCTCCCACTGCAACAAAAAACCTTCAACACTCAAGAGAAAAACATCCCTTTCTCAATAGAACCGTTAGCTCTGATACCAAATTTTGTAAAACAATAACCCTTAATATGAATGTGATTGCAAAATAAAAACAAGAAAAGAAAACCATAACACATGAGACCAGATTTACATGGAGAAACCACTAAGGGAAAAAAATCCACCACAAAAAGAGAGAGGCAAGTATATTACTAATCCAAGAGATATTACAACAACACACTTCTTTGAATAACTCTATAGAATTTGGCAACACCTTGTTACTTGCAAAACTGAATGAATAACTCTAGCTCAAGGCCCCAATTTATAGAAACTTGTGGGGATGATTACCACCATGGTATCACCAAACAACATGTAACAAAAAACATGGAAAAACCCACACCTACCTCCTTTCTAACCACCAAATACGCCTAAAATAGCAACTTAAGATGCTGTTATAGCTGTCATAAGGCATCTCTCATGCATGGGTGCCTAGGGAAGGAATTTGTCATAAATACAATCATAAACGGTGTCATAGCTATCATAGAATCTTATGATAGTTGTCATAGTGTCATAGATACTCTTACACCTTATGACGAATGTCATAACCCTCCAAAATAGGAGATTCCAAATGGGATGCCTAGCTATTTTTTCCTTTTCCTAGAAGACAAACAGTAACTGTAACTTCCTCTTTACATGAGCTCTTTTACCACCATTGGTTAAATTGTTTCACCTCTTATGGGTAATTTACAAAAGACATTAGGATAACAATTAATTAAAGGATTTACAAGGTTGATGTCAGCTAAATCCTAACACCAATATTGTGCTAAACATCAACCTAGATTTCATAGCCTATGTCTTTTCTTTCCATTTAGGGAAGTTTTGAAAACTCTAGTAGAAGTGGAAGAACAAAAGGATTTTGATGAACACAAAGAACACATTTTCCAACACTTGAATAATTTTTGGCTAACCAAGGAAAAAAAAACCATAACCAAGATTCTCAAGAGTCTCACTAGAGTTGACTTCTAGGGTGAGATTGTTGATATCATCACATTGTTGAAAAGAGTGATGGGAAAACCAAAATATATGGATTATCATACTTGGATGTACCAATGTATTTATGTCACTCTCAATAATTTTGAGTATATTGAATAGGCACAACTAGTCAATGCTAATCTAAACCATTAGCTAAGTAATATACAAGTAACTAGGAGATTATTTATGACTTCTTATGTTGTCTATCTACTTGCAGGGAAAGCCACATTTCTAGATTATTTATGAATTATTATTTCATCTATCTAATTGAAATGAAAGCCACATTTCTAGGATTAACAACTAGTATTTTGATTTTTGGGAAAGAGGATTTTGTAGGTTGACCTTGAAACAAATGGAGGATATGGGGATTGTCGTAGGAATTCTTGATGAAGTAATAGATGATGGAAGCCTACTGAATCCAACATATTTTTTAAATAATATAGATAGTATTCCCCTTCCAATGATAAATTGGGTAATAGTAAGAAGATCATGATCAAAAGATCATAAATCAGAAGGTAGATAAATACTCCTTAAAATGGCTGCAACATTAGAAAGACTAGATGGGAAAATGTTAAGAGAGGAAAAGGAAAATGAAAGGTGATATTTCGTCAACCTACAAAAGAGTCAAAGTTGAGTCAATACAAAAAATTTAAAAAAGGTTGACAAAGCTTTCCAAAAAGATAAGAAGACTAAGGAATTTTTTGAAGTAGGTGTAAGGGTGGAACCTCTACAATAAGTCCATCCTAGTCAGCTTGAGGTCATTAGTCCTTTCTATCATTGTACACCAGGGGGTGGTATATTTGCATCATCCCCTTCTTCTAAAAGGACTCCTTCTCCTCCTCCTAATAGGTGACCAACAAAGACACCTTATTCTATAAATCCAAGCACCTCAAAGGTTTAGAAGGATAAAAATCCTAAGGATACCGCTAGAGATATATTGGAATAGGTAGAGGAAGAACTCAAGAGAGGAGAGAATATACTACAGACACCTTAATTTCCTCACAATATGACTAAATTATAGCATGATACTATTTTCATAAAATGATATTGAGGATGAGGATGAAAAATAGATCAACAAGAAACTTAGTCCCCTCCAATGAGTCCCCCTGAATACAAAACAATGCAATCACCTCTAAGGAGCCATCCTTACCAATAGGTAGCTTAGTCTCCTATTTCTCCACCACAAAAACACCAGAATTTTACAAATTCAGTTGTATAAAATATGCTTATTGTCCCAACTTGGCTTAAGTTGGATTTTGTTTCTAGGAAAAGGATTGCATAGGTACAACCATTGGATCTAGTGATAGTAGAAACTATTATTAGTAAACAAAATCTTAGATTAAACCCAAGGTTATCTCAACAATCAAGATGAACCAAAATAGAGAAAAAGCATTGAAATAACAACCCCTATTAGAAACATATGCTAGATACATGATCCATTAGGATTACCAAATAAACCAAGTCAATTTAGGTATATTGACAAAGGAAGAAGAGGTGGCCTGTCTAGACACTTCCATGGAAACCTTGGAATCAAGAGTTGAAAAAGACATAGAAACCAAAAGAAAACTCAAGGAATAGTTATAATAATTGAAATTTTTGTAACAAGTTTTCTAAATTTGGTGAATTTTGTACTAAATACCTTTATAGATAATATGATTTCAATATCCAAGAGTGAAGTGGATGAATTTCAAAAGCAATAAAATAGAAGGCTTGGGATTTGAACAATTGGATATATACAATGGTAAATGAAGCCTACAAGTAGATAGAGCTGGGTTGTAAATATCATCAACAAACCGTTAACTTAGATCAAAGCATGGATCAATTTTTTTATCTAATAAGGACTAAGGATGCAATGCATGAACATAAATTACCATTACTCTGAGAAATGACGATAATACCTTTTAAGGTGTTACTTGATAATAATTTTTTTCAGTCAGATGATAAGGATTTTATTGAGAATACCCTCAAGGCCAAAGATTTTAAGAGAGATTTATTGGTTTGCTATATGCAAAAGGTACTTGGAGAAAGAGATGAACTTCACAGAATTAGAGATAAATTTGAAGATTTTGTGGGTTAGATAGTTAGTTCAGATCTAGTGGATATGACTCATCATACAATAGCATCATCACATGAAATTTAGCAGGTAATCTAGGGAGATATAGAAAAAATACACAAGTTGGATCAGGATGCAATGGATCATCTAATATATCTTAGGTTAAAATTTAAAACCTTGGATAATGGTTTACAAGAAATGATCAATCAAATTAATTTTTCCTACAAAATGTGTGAAAATCCAAGTTCATAATCCATATTCTAAAGGGCCCAGATAATGAGAAGTTGATTGAGTTCTTAAAAAAATATATGGAATATAAGAAATAATGGTCAATAATATTTTTTTGAATTCTAAATAGATTTTGGTGCTAGCCAAAACTAGTAGTTCTTGTTCGACAATTATTCTTTCATTGATTGTTTAATTTGTAATATGATAAACAATTACTAAAAGTGGGCCCCACTCAATGAATAAAGTGGTCCATATTTTAAGGCAGTTAGTTAGAAGTTTTGTTTCATTTTTAGAAGACATGCATAATTGACAAAAATGCATGTGTTTTGTTTATGAAAGCTTAAACAAGATGTTATTTTTAGACAATTTATATAGTTGAAGATATTTGCACAAATTTTTTACCATTGCTAGTATATGTTAACTAAATTTATTTAGTCCCACCTTTTCTCTATAAAAAAATATTTTAAAAGGGATATCTCTTTTGATATTAAAATCTATAGTGAGATAGTGCTTGGTTAGATTTGCAAGACTTAGAGAAAGAACTTCTAGGAGTGATAAAATTTTGGTGTAGTAAAACCTTGTTGAAGTTGATAAAGATCTGGCTTCATTCAATTGTTTATTGTCTCTAAATGGTAGAGTGATCAAATCAAATCTTTATATATTGAAATTTGTGGAAAATTTGAGAATACCTATATTAAAAATATATTATTTTGATGAATTGTTAGAATAATCATTAAATCTATGTGTGAAATACAATGGTTTGATGATCTTTAATTTTGATTAATTCTAAAATTCCTTCCTAAACCACCATCTAACCCCATAATCCCAAACCCTCTAAATCCTTCACTTCCATATTACTCCAAGGAACACCCCTCTCCCACTATACCATCCAACAAAATACTACCATGTCAAGAGATTTTCATAAAGCATACTAAAATATATTCACTTCTAAATCAAGATGCTACCATCTCATCTAATCCCCATCATGATCCCTTACTATCTCCTATTGAGACCATCCCAAAATAATCACCTTATCCTATTGTTTCCCTCACCTCTACTTGTGGTGGTTTTCTCACTACAAAGGAACACAAAATATCCACTACCCACCCTCCACCTCAACATGGGCTCATATCTTGTTTCCAAACAACCAACATCCATTTTCCAACCAAATACTCAAGATCATGAGCTATCAAGTCAAAGGATTAGGCATCCATGAGAAAGACATATTGGTTAATGACCTATTTTGATAGTTGGATTTTTCAATTTATTATGGTTAGTGTGACACTACCTTCCATAATAGAACCTAGAATTTTGATATTTCTTTAGTTTTGTTGCTTCTACCAAGAGACCTATTAAGTGTGTTAGCCACAAATTTCCCACATCCCTTAAGTTATCTCTTTGATCATTAGACTACTAGTATTGATTGTGAAAGTTATCTATTTGTATCTATAGGTTTCCATCCAAGTCCTTCATTGTATCATAGGTTGTAGAATCCTATATAATCTATTTTTTTTATATTTTCTAATTGAATAATGAATGGCTTTATGGATGTTATCCAACCTTAGAAAAAATGATATAATAGATTTACATTATTGCAAGTTCCCTACATGCTATTCGCTTCTATCTCTAACTTGGTATGTGAGATAACACTCTTCTTCCTTATTTCTTCTAGTTATTTCTTTCCAAGTTTAATGATCAATTCTTGTGTACAATGACATCCCTCTAAATACTTTAATTTTATAATTCTATTGGAATCCCACTTATTACCTCCAATAATTATTATATAATGCTAGTGTTGTGTTCCTAATTATTTTTGGTAATTTAATTTATATTATAGCGAGTGACTCTTCAAGGGACTATTATTTCCACATGTTGAACAATATATCTTCCCTTACAGTGTCATGCAAGATGTCTCCAATCTAAATTTTTTAAATAGGAGATATGCATGAAATTTTGATGTGTACACCATAAGTGGATGGTGTGAATAGTGTTTTGGTACTCTAACCATTGGTTGTAGTTGCTTATGTTGATCCTAAATGATTTGATCTTCTACATGGGGTAAAATGGTGAAGATACTAGTGGATGGACTAGTATTTTTTCTACTGGAGATTTTTGTATGCTTGATTCCCCTATAACTAATTTTCCTCTATTTATTTTCATACCTTCTTCCTTTTCCTCAACCTATTTTTCTTATTTTCCTTGTATTTTTTCTATAATTTTTATGGGTTCCATTGCACCTTGTGTAGTATTTATATATAGGTTTGTTTACAGATCCTCGTCACTTATACCTCCTTGTTCTTTTATTTGTATTAGTTATTCTCTTAATAATACATATTAGGCCATTTGTGTAACCTTCAAATTTTCTTTCATAACTCTTTGCTTAAAGGCCTTTGATTTTATAGAAGAATGTCTACTCTATATTTTGACTTAGCTCTATAGATTGTATTTGTGCCAAAATTTCTTTTTATGTAGGTGATAGATCTAGTGTAATCTATTGAAGGGCCTCCTTTATTATTTCTTCCTTCAATAATTTTGATTCTTCTCTTTTCTCCCTTAATTTTATCACAATATCTTCTAAAAAATATTTTATTATTTCCCCCATTGAGTGATAACTTCTTCCTATGAATCCAAGTATACCTTCCAAAATGACTTAATTTTTTAGTGGAGAATACCACATACATTTATTTCATCTATAAGGTTACTCTTTGTGAAATAAAAATATATATGATAGTCAATAATTTGTAATACATTCCTACTTCTCCCCAATTCCTTATTCTCTTGTTTCCCCTCAAATTATTTTGGTTTTACTATAGAAGCTTCTTCCTCCTCTTCCTTCACAACCTATGTATATTTCCTTTTATATTTTTAATTTAGCCTTATATTGGGCTACAAAATTCCTTCTTTCCCCTTGATTTTCTATACATTCATTTGTAAGAGGGTTAATGTGGATTTTGTTACTAGAGACAATACCCAAATTTCCAAGTTACATTACATTATATTATTTGGATTCATTTAAAGTTACAAAATCCACATTAACCCTCTTACAAATGAATCCCTTGTAATGTAATGTATAGAAAATTTGGGTAATGTGGATTCTGTTACATTATTTTTTAAAGTTCTTTCTCTTCAAGCTACTCATGGATTTTGTAATCCCTTGTTTCAAACCTAGTGGATCCATTTCTTAATATTTATGATTAAAATATGTGTTTCCTCCATTTTTAGTGGTATTAGTGAGTCAAAAATCTTCATTGGAGTTGGAGGTTTTTGTTATTTATTTAACCCTCACTTTTGGTGTAGTTTCTCCTCCCTTTTCTCTAGCTTATCCTATACCTCATTCTTCATATTTTATCCATATATTTATCATATGTTCCAAACCTCTCTACCACAGGGTCTTTTGGTAGTGAAAATAGCTATTTTATATTAAAATTTACTAATATATCACTTATTCCATTAGTCTATATAGGTACCCATGAAGTACATGGCTCCAATTATATGTATATAAAGTTTGTATCTTCTACACAAGTTATTTCCTTCTAGTATTTTTGCACTATCTTGTAAGATATGCAATCCTTGTTTTATATTTCTAATTATAAATTCTTGAAAAATCCCCAATTAAATTTCTAAAATGATGTGGCATGTTGGAATCTCTTCGTATGTTTTTTAATTTGGGATATCACTATACTCTTTTTAGACCAAACTCAAACCCATATGTTAAAGATTATCACATGAAATAAAATTCAAGATGGATGATTAATGAATTATAATTGAATTGATAGTTTATGCTCTTTTTCCTAAGTTCTCTAGCAATTTCTCCCATAGTACCTCCATTAGGTCAAACTCCTTGCTATTGAAAATCATCGCATAAGCAATGTTAATAGTGGTCTCTATTGCTAAATTCTCTCTATTGGTATAATAGATTTTATGAACTATTCCCATCATCACATATCTACAAAAAGGTTATAATATATTCCACCATCGGATTTATACCATTTGGTGTTGTACCAATTATTTTCATTACTTTCTTGTTTTTTGGTAATTCCTTCTTGTCACATAGCCTTATTACTACTTTAATACCCTGGTTGATCTAGGTACATATACTATATGTGCATTTGGATCATTATCAATATTACCCATGCTAGTTCCTCATAAAAAATGGAGAGTTTTACCATGTATCTGATTTCTACTCTTCCACTCTTTTATATTAATTCACCTATAGTTTTATTGACTTCCAAAATGAGGCATTGGTGTCTTTAAATTTATAATTGTTGATCTCTGAAAAATTGGTATATATATTTCCTTATGTCCTCTACATAGAGTACACAAGTTGGGATGTTAGAAAAATCCCCATCCATGTTTACTTTCATCACCTTCCACGAGAACTTATATTTGGGTTTGGGTTTTTTCTCTAGTTTAATTAAAACCAATGATATTTTCTTAGATGGGGTTTCTTTTCCCACCATTCAATTCTTCCCTTTTTGACACAATATGTGCTTCAACTCACACTCATCCAATACTTCTTACATTTATGTTATCACCTAGATGTGCACCCTTGTCGAGTTGCAAAATACTCAGCCTACTGGTGAAACATGGGATCTTTCCAGGTTCGTGGGTTACCTATGATGGAAAGAACCTCAAGAGAGGGCTAGTTCCCTTGGTACTCACCTATCCTAACTTAAACTACTACTTTTGTTGATGGAAAAGGATAGAAGGATGACATGAATTGAAATCTACCTACATGGGTGATGCACCAAAATGGTTGTAACTTGCACTGTTGTTCTATCACACATTTTCCTAAATTCTCAGCTAATATTCACACAACCCAACTATTTAACATGCTCATGCATAAGTATCTCATAAGAAAGTTGAAATGTTTACAATTTTTTATAAGGAAACTAGGTGTGTTTTCACAAATAAATAATGTAAACCTTAGTAACATAACTTATGACCTATATGAGACATGCTCTTCTACCTAAAGGTACTGGAATGAGAAAATATATTAGAGGATTTTCACATTAAAACTACAAAAATATGTATAGATCACTCATATACACACAATAAAATAGCTATTGAGAAGGAAAGATCATTGAATTTTATTGAAAAAAAGTATTCTTACAGCTGTATACAAGTCTGAAAATGAGCTTCATTTGCTGCTCTTACTATAAGAACTTTGAAACAAGTTACAATACAGTAGTTGAAAATAGCTAGAACTCAATTTCCAAGTTACATTACATTATATGACCTGAAAGAAACTTTTACAAGTTACAATGCTTTGCCAAAAATGCAAGAACTAACTACAAATGAAAGAAAGACCTCCTTGCTACGTGGGTAAAAAAAACTTGTATTCTTCCAAAGGCAAAGAAACTTCACTTTTCCTCCTTGGATTTTGGTGCCCAGCTATTCATTGCACTAAATTAAAGACCTTTGACAACATGGAAGACTATTTAATTAGAATTGACTAACACTTTTTGCAACTTCTATAGATGTTTTACTTGCTAAAACTGAGTAACCAACTGCCTTAGACAATCCATTGGGCATAAGAGTCATGAAGAACTTGAAAAAAACCTAAAAAAATCAGACTTTGTATGCTACTGTAATAGACCCTTTACAATGCTTGACAACCTTCCAACTTATTCAACCTACCTAAGAAGACTCAAAACATGATTGAAAGCAACTGACTGACTGTGCATCAACACATGAAGGAATGAAAATAAACCCAAAACTTATGTGCAACAACACTTATTGACCCAAAGAACCTAAGCTAATATGTACAAAAGACTGATCATACCTCAAAAACAATGTTTGAGGTGAATCCCATTGACTGGGATTGGCACTTTTTCACCTTCCATGTTGGACAACTAGAAAGCATTATGCTGTTTACACTCAGAAATGATGTAAGGTCCACTCCACATTGCATCAAACTTCATGTGCTTTCTAGGTCTGCTCTTAAGTTCATCCCACTTGAGAACTACATCACCTTCCTTGAACACTCTAAGAGCTGCCCTCTTATCGAATGACCTCTTTACCTAATTTTGATGCAATTCCATTGTCTTCATTGCTTTATTTTCAATTTCTTCTAACTCCAAAAGCTATGCATACCTGATTTCCATTGAGTCTTCCACCTATAACATTTCTAACTAATTAGCCAACTCAAGACCTAGAAGTTCAATTGACAAGGACAACCTTGCTTCTTTTCCATATACCATCATATAAGGAAAGTTACCAATGGACCTTTTAGGTGTGATTCTATCCACCCATAGGGCAGATTTTAACTTGGTATGCCAAGTTATTTGGTTATCTTCCATAGTCCTCTTGATGATCCTTATTAAGTTATTGTTAGTGGACTCAACCAAACCATTACCTTGAGGATAATAGTTTTATGAAGTACTCAAGTAAACACCATTCTTGACAGCCCATTCACTCAACTTTATACCCACAAAAGCTAAGGCATTATCGAAAATAATAGAATCAAGGACACCAAACCTTGTCACCAAATCTTCATAAAAAATTAGGACAACACTTTCATTAGCTTCTTTTAATGCCACAACTTTCGTCCACCTAGTGAAATAATCAATAGCAATGAGAAACCACTTATGACTTGCACTAGAAGGTGGATTAATAGCTTCGATAAAGTCAATACCCCACTTCATGAAGGGTTGTTCAACTTGAATAGGTTGCAAGGGAAGGGATTCTAGCCTTTCCTTACCTAAGAAAAAGGCACATTTCTTACACTTCCTTACCCATTTATGTGCATCCTTGAATAAAATAGGCCAATAATAATCTGCTCTCATTATTTTTAACACTGTAGTTCTAGGTGAAAAGTGTCCACCAACTGCTCCATCATAAAATTTTCAAGTACTTTGTCAACTTGGTCAATATCAATGCATCTAAGCAACACACCATTGAAATATTTCTTGAAAAGTACACCATTTAAAAGTACATAGGGAATAGATTGCAGCCTAAAGCACCTTATTTAGCTCTATCCATTTCTTGTGAACACTCACCAGTTTGGAGAAAATGAACCATATTTTACACCCAACTTGTTGGAGAAGTGGGTGCAACTATTTTGGATTGTTCTTGGATAGCTAGGAAAAACTCCATAACTTATTCTTTGTTGTTTTCTTTATCACCAGATAGATGTTCATATAAACCTTTACCTCTTACTAGTTTTGTGACTTTGATTTCTACATCATACTCCATAACATTGGTAATCCAACCTACTCTTTTCTCATTCAAATCCTTACTCAAAATAAATTCTTTGACACTAGGATGAGAAACCATTAAGTGAACTTTGTTGTTTGAAATCAAATGTCTAAATTTCTTTAGACTCCTAATAACTGCAAGAACATGTTTTTCAATGAAAGTGTACCTTTTCTCATACTCTTCCAAGCCCTTGCTAAAGAAAGCTATTAGCTGTTCCAAACCTTCTTCATTCTTCTGCACTAACATAGCTAAAATAGTGTCAAGATTACCATAAGCATACAAAGTAAAATCTTTGGAAAAGTCAAGATTCAAGAGAGTAGGTGTTGCTGTTAATGCTTCCTTTATGCTCTCAAAAATTCTCTTCCCTTCCTTAGTCCATTTAAAAACTATATTTTTCTTTAGCATAGTTGTTAGTGGCTTCAATAAATCAACAATATCTGGTATAAACCTCCTAACAAAGTTGATTCCTCCTATGAAAATTTGTAAACCCTTTTTATGAGATTAAAGGTAAAGCTAAGATGGCATTCACCCTTTCACCTAATCAATTGCAATACCATGTTTGGACACCACATAACCAAGTAGCTTACCTTCATGAACAACAAAGATACTTTTCTTTGGATTGAGGGATACACCATACTCCCTACACCTGTCAAAAATTTTCCTTAGATGAGTGAAATGTTTCTTTGCATCTTTTGATAAAACCGTAATATCATCCAAATATACAAGGGTAATATTTTTTATGAGGCCCTGAAAAGCCATGTCCATGACTTTTTGAAAGGTTTTCCCTGCATTAGACAATCCAAAAGGAATTTTCTTGTATGCCATGGTACCCCATTTGGTAGTGAACATTGTCTTATATTGGTCCTCTTCTTTAACCAAGATTTGGTTATAACCATAAAACCCATCCAACAATGAGAACCTCTATGAACTTGATACAACCTACAATATTTTCTCCAGAGAAGGCAATGGATAATGATCTTTAAGTGAATCTCTATTTAAGTCTCTAAAGTATACACACAATCTGATTTCTCTATTCTTTTTCCTCATAGGAACTAAATTAGATACCCATGATGTGTGTTTAATAGGGAAAATGATACTAACTTCAATCAACTTGCTTAATTATTTCTTCATGAGGTTCTCAAGCTTTTGTTTCAAAGGTCTTTGCTTCTATCTTATTGGTTTTGCATTGGGTTCCAACTCTATAGTATGTTGTGCCAACTCAAGGTTAAAACCTTTCAAATCATTGTATTCCCAAGAAAAAATGTCATCATATTCTTGACAAAGTGAAACAAATGCATCTCTTTCTTCCTTAGTACAAACCTTGCCAAGTTTAAGAAGTTTACTTTTAAAAATATCAATAGATTCATAATGTTCCTCTTTAACCAACATGCTGGAATTATCTTTTCTTACTTGGTCATTTTTGCTTAAAATGGACTCTAAGGTCACCAATCCATTTGGAAACTTATTTGACTTCATATGTAGAGTCTGATCACCAAATTGTTGTTGTAACCTTTGTTGATTACTAGTTGAAAACTCAACTTCTTCAATAAAAAGTTAACAATTTGTTTATCACTGTCAAAAACTTGCCAATGCACATCATTGTTAGGAATTGATGGCCTTACAAACACCTTAATATGTTGCTGTTCACTAACATTTTTAATCTCTTTTGGGATATCATACTCAGCTCCTATAGTAGCCAACCTATCAACATGCTTATTTTGGCTTCTTGGTATGGACAATAGATTAAAGGCATCAAATTCCTCTATCATATCCCATACTCTATGCTTATAAGACTTAAGTAAATCATTCTTGGTTATGTTGATACGTCTTACCTAATTTACAATCAATTCATTATCCCCAAACACTTGCAAACAACTGATACCTCTTTTCCTCACCCATTCCAAGCCATGAACGAGAGATTCATACTCAACAGTGTTATTAGTGTAGCTGAAACAAAATCTAAATGTCGAGTATACTTCTCACCTTGAGGAGAAACAAGAATAACACCTCCACCAACACCATTTCTACTTCTTGACCCATCAAAGAACAATTGCCAAAGCTCATTAGAATGCTTCCCATACTATTGTTTTTCACTTTTTTCAAGATTAGGGATAGCTGGGTTTTGTTCATGAATCATGTATATGCCCATTCCAGCTTCTTCTACATGCTTAAAAGGATCTACTTCATGGTTCTCAGCTACCTATTCATCTAAAAGGAAGTCAGGAATGTGTTCTACATGGGTGTTAGATTCTTGGACAATAGGATGTTCTTGTTCATGAATGGTGAGATTAGCATTAACAACACTAGGAACATATGGTTCTACATGATCCTTGGCTATAGGTTTTGACTTTATAGTGACCCTAGTGCCATACCTTGTCCTAAAAAAAATGTGACCAATCAGAAGATAAATAGCCTCCTAACTTTGCAATGAAATCCCTTGAAAGACATATAGCAAAATATGGTGGCAAATTTGACATGCATATCCTATGGTATGGTGAAATTCAGAGAAGTATGCAAGGTAAGACCCAAATATTTAACCATCCTAGCTGTGTTTATGGTTGTCCCATCTAACTGAACCACTCCTTTAACAAGGGTTTCATATGACAATCCTAGCTTATAATGCTTGGCTTTTGGATTCAACTGTGTGTATTTTTTTATTGATGTTTCAGATCACACTCAGTGATCCATCATTAGGAAGAGGATGGATCACTGAGTGTGATCCGAAATGTTGATAAAAAAACACATAGTTGAATCCAAAAGCCAAGCATTATAACTTCATGGATTGTGGAAAAATCATGCCAACTAATCCTAGCTTATCAACTATCTGTTTAGGCATCACCAAACTACTTGCCCCTGAGTCAATCATGCAGTTATGAACATGGTGCTGGCCAATTATTAAGGACACATAAAATGAAGGTGGTTTGACAAGTTTGGTCTACTATTCACCCTTATCATGAGGGGTATTGGCAAGTGCAACACTAGGTTGTTCTTTTGAGGCTTCACTAGGTAAGGTGATATTGGACAAGGCCTCTTGTAACAATTCTTTTTGACCAGGGAGTGATAAGGAATCCCACATTGACATATTAACATTGAACTTTATATGCTCCAAAACACTAAATGGTATAGTACTAACCTTTTTTCCATTAAGAAAAACATCTCCTTGCATTTGTGATGGTTGTGGTTGTGCTCTTGGATGCTCCTTGCTTGCTACAACCTACCACCTTGGCAAAATTTGAACATTTTGAGAAGATGAAGAACCAACAACACCTTGGTGACTTGCAAGACTTTGCATTTTACCTTTATCAACTTGTTGTCCCATATCAATAGCTCTATTTTTAGCTCTTGTATTCACTGCTATAGGCTAGGAAAATTGATTTTTTCCTTGAGGATGATTTACCCCACAAAAATCCACACCTTTCCAATTCATTAGAGTAACCTCATGATGACTATTTTTAGAATGAAATGTAGAAGTTGTCAAAACCAACTTTAGAGTCCAAGAACACCTACATGCAAAGAGATACCTGTCACAGGGAAGAGAATGGAGAAAAAAGCAAGAGAGGGTTTTAAGCTCTGTAATATGAAAGATGTATTAACAAAAAAATAGATTGAAATATTTACAAAGATCAATCCTTAAAAGGAGATCATGCAAAACCTAAAAGTAACCCTAATAGGTAGACATTTAATAATTAATATAATTATTAAATGTCACAATATGCAAACTAAAGTGAAATCTTAAGAAAGGAATAAAGGTAACTTAATTAACATAATTAAGTTAAAACCTTTACTCTAACACCCCCCATTAAGATGAGAAAGAGTGCCACTACAAACATGTGCAAGAAAGCAAAGGTAACTACAATGCATGAAAGAAAACAAGGGTCTCGACAACTAGGCCTAATCAGGTACCTAAATACAACCAAATCTCTATAAAGCGGAGTAAAGGAGAAGACCCAGAGGGAAAAAACTCCTCTCCAAAAAGAGATAAAGAAACATGCTGAAAAAAAAACATGAAGGAAGGAAGGCCTCACTAAGACCCCCCAAGGACAACTTCCTTGACCCCAACATGGAGTGCAAGTGAAGATAGCGTGATGATGCCAAAGGTTTAGTGAAGATGTTTGCAACCTGCTCCTCTATAGGAATGCACTCCAAGATGAGAGAAACATCCTGAATCAACTGCCTGATGAAGTGCATGTGGATTTCAATGTTCTTAGTCCGTTGATTCTCCACTGGGTTGCGGGAAATGTGAATGGAACTCTGATTGTCACACCAAAGAATAGTGGGACTATCAAGAGGAAACCCAAACTCTGTCATCAATTGTCGAAGCCATAAAACCTCCTGACTAGCTAATACTATAGCGTGATACTCAGCCTCTATAGATGATAATGCAATAGTAGACTGCTTCTTGCAAGACCATGTGATAGAACCATAACCAAGGAAAAAAACAAAGCCAAAAGTAGACTTTCGATCATTGACATCACCAACCCAATCTGAGTTAGTGAAGCCAATAATGTGAGGGGATCTTGAAGTGTAGTGAATGCCATAATGAGTGGTGCCCCGAATTTACCTCAAAATACATTTGGCTGCTTGCCAATGGCTCTCATGAGGATCATGGGAGAACCAAGAAACAAGGACAACCACAAAGGAAAGATCAAGACAAGAATGTGTTAGGTACAATAAACTGCCAACCAACTACCTATATAAAGTGGGATCCACTGAAGGAGTAGAAAAAGTGGAAGACAAAACAACACCTGACTGAAATGGAGTGGGGGCAGGCTTGCAATCAAGCATGCCAAATCTCTGAAGCATATCAAGAGCATACTTCTGCTGAATTATGGAAATCCCATCCGAAGATTGAATAACCTGTAGACCCAGAAAGAAGTGCAGAAGACCGAGATCTGTCATCTCAAACTGCTCCATCAAAGCTCTCTGAATACTTTGAATCATGGAGGATGAGCTACCTATAAGAATGAGATCATCTACATATAGCACAATAATTAAAAGACCACCCTCCTAACGCTAGATGTACACTGTGTGATCAAAATGATAGTGTGTGAAGTGAGAGGAAAGCAAGAAAGAGTCCATCTTCTCATACCAAGCCCGAGGGGCTTGTTTGAGACCATACAATGAATGCCAAAGTCTGCAAACCAAGGAAGTGTTTTGCACAAATCCCTGAGGCTGCTCCATATAGATCTCCTCATGTAGGTCTCCATGCAAGAAGGCACTCTTCACATCCATCTAAAACACTATCCATCCCTGTGAAGCTGCAAGGGAAAGTACAAGGCAGATAGAGTTCATCTTAGCGACAGGAGAAAAGGTCTCAGAGTAGTCAATACCCTCTACCTGAGAAAACCCCTTCGCAACAAGACGTGCCTTATACCTATCAATTGAACCATCTGCAACATACTTGGTACAATACACCCACTTGCATCGAACCAAATTTCTTCCCTTAGGAAGAGGACAAAGATCCCAAGTATGATTCTTCATCAAAGAAGAATACTCCTCATCCATGGCCCTATCCCACTCAAGGTGACTTGTCACCTCTAAAAACTTCTGAGGATCATCATAAATGACATGACTCAAAAGATTAGAACCAAATGTCTGAGCACAAGTACGATGAGTATCAAAAGGATCACCTGCCAAAGAACTAGCTGCTTCAACAGTAACATAGGCCCACCTAGGGAAATGTTGAGTGGCTGGTGGTGGTGGAGATGATGGATCATCATCTGCATCATCCTCAAGAGATAATTAATCCTCAAGAGATGAAGAGGGAGGAGTAGGCATTGAGGGAGAATCTGGTGATGGAGAATCCATCTGAGGATAGCGCTCATCAAACTGGACATCCCGCCGAAACAAGACCTCTCTGGAATCAAGATAAAACAACCTGTACTCCACATCCTCATAGTAGCCAACAAATATGAGTGGTCGGCTCTTCCTCTCCATGGCTTTCCACTGAGCATCAAGAATAAATGCCCAAGCCTCACTACCAAAAACTCAGAATGTAGAAACATCAGGCTTGACATGGGTCCAAGCCTCCTCAGGAGTCATATGTCATAATGCCTTATGAGGCATCCGATTTTGAATATAATTGGCACAATTGACTGCCTCAACCCAAAATGAAGAACTCATAGCTCAAGAGTATATCATACAATTTTCCATCTCCCGTAAGGTTCTGTTCTTTCTCTCAGTGACACCATTCTGTTGAGGGGTATAAGGTACTGTAAATTGATGTTGTAAACCATGCTCAGTGCAAAAATCCCTAAAAGCCTGATTAACATATTCCCCCCCATTATCTATGCGTATCCTCCTGATAGAAATTCCAGATTGCTTCTCCACAAATGTCTTAAAGGTCATGAATGAATCAAAGACATCGGACTTGTACTTAAGAAAGTATACCCATGTACATCTGGAGAAGTCATCAATAAATGTGAGGACATATCGGGCCCCTGAAAAAGATGGAGTTGGAAAGGTCATAAGCTCACTGTGTACCAACTCTAGGGGTGCCTTAACACGTGTGACTCGACCCTTAGGAAAAGGATCCCGGTGATGTTTTCCAAGAGAACAACCTCGACATACACCATCAGTACAGGAAATATGAGGAAGCCCAATCACAAGTGCCTAAGTACTCATCTGCTGTAGATATCTGTAATTGACATGGCCAAAACACTCATGCCAAAGCCTGCTCATAGAGTCTGCATGTGCTATAAGAGAGGAACCTATAGTGTCTGAACTCTCAAAGCCATCAAATCTGTATAAGCGAGATGCAAAATCAACACTCCTAATAGCCACAACCAAGTTAGGATCATGAAGGTCTCAAATAACCACATCATGTGGTGAGAAATCAACTGTCTTACTAGAGCCAAAGTGGCAAATCTGATAAACAAAAAGAAGGTTTGTCAAAATTTCAGGAACTAGAAGCACATCCTGAAGAAAACCACCATCCAATGAAACAGTACCTGAACCCTGAACTAAAAGATGTGCTGAGTCACCAACGACAATATGTGTAGTGCCAGTAGGGGCAAGTGCGGTGACCAAATATTGTGTGTGTGTCATATGGTGAGAAGCACTAGAATCTAGAATCCAAGTGGATCCTGAGGACAATGCTTGTGCATAAAGAGCATGACCTTTCCCTGTGGGTTGGGAAGGAGACTAAGGTGAGGTGATATTATGCTGCTGCATGGCTTCCTCTAAAGCCTCTAATCGTTTCCAACACTTGGAAACTGGATGTCCTTCCTTGCCACATAAACTGCAAGGATCACCTGATTTCTTCTTAGTCTTGGAGGAAGACTCACTAGACTTCAAAGATTTTCCCTATTTAAAATTGAACTATGGTTTTGAATCAGTCTTAGGAGGTGGCTTGGAGGAACTCTCATTGTCTACTGAATTTGTCTTGGGCTTCAATTTTTGCTTCTTTTTCCCTTTAGATGATTGAGCTACTAGTGCTTGGTTCTTAGATCCAGTGAGAGCATCCAATTGTGATATCTTGGCCTGTTGTCATGTCAAATGATCACAAAACACCTCAAAAGTAGGCATGGTAAAGTGGTTGCCCAATGCATCCATGGTGGAATAAAATGTCAAAGAGAATATCTAAAAAGGACCTCGAATCTTAGAAAGAATCAGGTAAATACACTCCTCATCTGTTTTGTTCTTACCACAACCATGTAGAAGAGATATCTGTTGTTTGAATTTCATCAGAAAGTCCTTAATAGAGGGAAAAGAATTAGGTACAAGTGAAGTCAACTCTGCCTCAATCTGTATTGCACGAAATTGATTGATGGTACCAAATAAATCATTGAACTTGGTCCACATTTCAAGAGGACTGTTACACCCATCAAGATGAAACAACAAGCTATTTGAAACATGTAAGGAAATCAAACCCATAGCCTCATCCATCTTATTTCTATGTTGCATAACCTCAAATGGCCATGTCAAAACTGGTTGAACAACATCTAAACAGGACCACAATCCCTTTGATCTGAGAAGACATGTCATGAATGCCTTCTAAGTATGATAGTTATGAGGTGTGAGAAGTTCAATAGAAGAAGGGTTTTCGACCATGTTTGGAGAGGTTTAATGAATGTTTAATGTGAAGAGTTTCTATTTTTCTAAAGTAAATGATAGAAAGAAAGAAAGAAACTCCCCCCATAATGCAAGATACCAAACCCTAGTAGTGATTTTTCAGCAAAAAAGCAGGAAAAAAGAAAAAAAGGCTTCAGACTGAATCTTGTGTACCTAGTAATTTTTCTAGAAAAAATAACAGAAGATCTAAATAGAGTGTGAGAAGAGATTTTTGACGCCTATTCGTTTTCAAAAGATAGAGAAAAAATGACAAAGTTATGCCCCCCAGAGTGCAAAAGGAATCATCTGACTTTGACTGCGAAAAAGGCAACCAAACTACAAAATTTTGAAAAAAATCTTGTACCATCACGACGGGGTCGGAGCCAGCTTTCCAACACCTATTTTTGTTTGAAAATTCAAGCTAAAACGCCTGAGATACGCCTGTTTTACTGAAAGTTGGTTAAAAGGCACATGCAATGGTCTTTGAGCCCTCAGGGGCTAAAAATCTTTGGCCCCTGGTCACGTGGTCGACCAGGGGGTTGCGGATTGGCTCCTAGGCGGAGCCCACAGTCCTCAATATAACTGGGGCTTTGGGAAAGGGCGGCTGCTGGGTCTAAATGTAGCCCCTAGTTGTTTATAGGATCGGGGTTGGTGGCTTCAAAGCCCGCGGGGGCTAGTCTATTGGGAGAGCGGCGACGAAGGCCAGAACCACCGACAGTGGTGGTGAAGGGGAGGCCGCTTGGCGGCGAACGTGTGGCCACCGGGTGGCAGACCCCTAATACATTGTGGGCACAAAAAATAATTAAAAAAACCTTTGGTTTTTTATTTTTATTTTTATTTTTGACCTCGAAAATCGTGCCCTTAGGCCGTATGACCATGGGGCCAATTTTTTTTGCCCCCTTGATCAACTGTGGCCAAATTGGACAAGCTTTATATGAAAATAGGGGTTTTCAGGCACTACGAATCCAAGGGCGAGGTCCATTTGGGCTCAAAATGAACCCAAAGAATGAAGTATGCCAGATCCACAAAAAAACAAACTGAAACCCTGTGAAAGCCAGATAAAACCCTCGTAGCTCCAAATTCTTCAAAACAAGAACAGGCTACAACAGGTCCATACTCTGATACCATGTAGAAGCTGTCAAAACCAACTTCAGATTCCAAGAACACCTACATGCAAAGAGATACTTGTCATAGGGAAGAGAATGTAGAAAAAAACAAGAGAGGGTTTTAAGCTTTGTAATATGAAAGATGTATTAACAAAAAAATAGAATGAAATATTTACAAAGATCAATATTTTAAAGGAGACCATGCAAAACCTAAAAGTAACCCTAATAGGTAGTCATTTAATAATTAATATAATTATTAAATGTCACAATATGCAAACTAAAGTGAAATCTTAAGAAAGGAATAAAGGTAACTCAATTAACATAATTAAGTTAAAACCTTTACTCTAACATGAAAGGCCTACTATTCTTGAGTTTCTTATACCATATCTTGTTGAATAGTAGTGTTGTTTTGCACCATAAGGGCTTGATTTAGCATTCCATTGGAGCATGAGGCCTAATTTTGGGGTTGATTACAAGGAAAACACCATTCATAGTCTTGTGCCATGTTGTTTTGGATTGGAACAAGCTCCTTGGAAGTGCTAGCAGCATGTTGATTGTAAGGTTCATAAGGTCTACATTGAAATTTCTCCTTTGACCTTGAAAATTAGCTTGGTAGGGAGGCCTATTAGGCTGATTGGGCTGAGATGGGGTTTGATAAGGAAATTGGTAAGGTCTAAAATTTGAATTTTGCTACTTTTCTATATTTACCAACTTATTCCCCAATGTTTGAAGGATGCCTTTTATCTCTTGTAACTCTTGAGATTGAATTGGGACAACCTTATCTTGAGTAGGAAAAGATAGTATGGGGGCTATTTGTGGCATTTGAATGGGAAATGGTGGTTGTATGTTAGGGAAAAATGGAATTGGAGGCCTTGGTGCAATCTTGCCAGCTTGTATAAGACCATTTTATGCCCTTATTGCAATATCATAATCTTGAGGAAGTGACCCTCCCCCCATTGATTGGACCATCACTAAAATATCGCTATTCAAAGCTATTAGAAAATACAAGAAAGCATAATTAGTTGAAGCCCTTACTGTTTGAGGAATCCTATCCCATGTCTTATGAAAATGGAAGTTGAAGTCTATTATATGCTCATGAGGAGCTCTCTTTATGGTGGTCAGCTACTCTACCAATGAAAGATGGTCTAATTTGTCCTCAAAATGCTTACATAATACATCATCCAATTGGTCCCAAGTCGTGATAGAGTTCACTACTAAGCCCCTAAACAACTGTAGCACTTTTCCTCTAAAAGAAGCATCTGGGAGTCTAATAGCAACATTCTTAGCTGTGATGTTATGTACTGCACATAACGAAGCTACATCTTTGATGTGTTCAATGGGAGTAGTTTGATTTTCTCCATCAAAGAGATGAAAAATCTTCAATGCAGCCATGGGAATGTTGTCATGCTACTGCAAGTTAAGTGAGATTCCTCCATTAAATAGAACAAATGGCTGATTTATTTGTGCAACCATAGAAATCAGAGGAGTCTAATTTATGAAAATGTGTGAAAACGGCCTCCTAGGAGGGGGTGTTTTTGATTATATTAGCAGGGGAAGGGCCCCAATCTCATGGTTATAGCAAAAATTCAAAAGAAGAAAATAGGGTGGATAAACTAGCACCACTAGCCAACATAAAAAACATGTCCAAGGTGGCACACATGCCGAATAACAAAACAATAACCATAGGACCACTATACTTAATAAAAAATAGAAGATTACTACTAGAGTACTTAAAACTATGAAGACCATTTATCAGGTCCACCATATAGTAGCAAGTCTGTAACCATAATAGAGCTATTTGAAGATAGCAACCTAGAATATTAAAATAGAATGACAAAAAAAGTAGGGTAGTCATAAACAAAAGCAAGAAAAAATTCATTACTTAGTTTTTCCAAATAGGTCCCAGTAATCTCCTATTAGGGAGATATAATTTCTCTAATTAGGTCCCTTAGTCTCATCCAGGTCCTTCAAGTTGTCCATCTTTCCCATCTTCTTCAGCTTCCTAGTCATCTTGTTTTGACCAGACACTGCACCTACCATTGCATTGCACATTAGGCTGTTCGTCACCTTCATTAGTGTGACAATATATTTTTCCATATTGTCCATTTGAACTTGCATATAGGTCAGTCTTCTTTTTAGATAGTCAATGCTAGAATCTTCAATAGTAGTTTCATTAGAAATATTCCTGGTTTCAGGAGCAGTCAGGGTTTCATTCTTTTTCTCTTCAATTTTGGTCTCTTCCTCCTCGTTATCTTCATTCTCCTCCTCAATTTCCTCTTCACCCATGTCATAGGAAATATCTTCAAATTCCATCCTATCACTTTCTTCATCAACTTGGGCTTCAAATTCTTCCACCTCCAATTCTTTCTCCTCATGAAAAGTGGCTTTTTGTTTCCCCTTCCTGTCTTGGGAGGTAGCCTTGGCCAGGCGTGTGTATCTACAACCTCCACTACCCTGACACAACTTCCTATCCTTCAAGTCCTCGGTTTGAATTCCCTCCTTTTCTTCACTAATGGTAATGACTTCACTTTGAATTTCAAGCTCTTTTTTCATCTTCTTTGACTTAGGTAGTTCCAGGAGAAATGGGGAATGCTTGCATTTCTCAGGACTCACTTTAACCAACTCAAGCTTGATGGAGCTTTTAGCAAGATTCTTCACACCCATAGGGGTTGAATGATTTGAGCTTTTGGCAGTAGGGGAAGGGATTTTAGTAGGGATTAACTCATTTCTTTCAACAACAATGGGGGGTGGTCTAGGGTTAGGCTCTTCAACAGGGTTAGCTTCCACTAAAGGTTCCACATTTTCACCAGCATTACGGTTCACATTATCCATTCTAGCAACTAAAGGGTTTCCATGAGGGTTCAAAGCTAAGACATGCTTGTAAAGGGAAAGCATTAATCTTTGATGCAGGGGAGGGTTCACTCCTTTTTTAATATTAAGTTGCAGGGAATATAGTAAATAAAAGGGAAAATTGATTCTCTCATTATGTCAAATATGATTCAACAATGGAAAGTGGTACGCGTGACCTGTCATATATCTTCCTTCAAGTGTAAAATTACGCATCACAAACATACTCACCAAGGCATAAGGAGTCGGAAGCTCAAGACACACATACCCATTTTAAAATATGGTTAGATCCTCGCCGTCATGAAGAAACTTTTCAACAAATGACTGGTCGTCGACACCACTCTTTTTAGCCACCTTGATTCCCTGGTTTTGCAAACCAGTAGCCTCTGCAATAAACTGCGTCGTCACCTTGAATTTAACCGCTCCAATTTCCACATTCCCCTTCCTCCATGAATTGGTAAATTTTGCAGGTAGGCTTTCATTGTAACCCTTCATGGCCTCAAAAAATGGGACCATACCAACTCTATTAAAAAGTCTTTACATGTCCGTATTTTTTCTAAGTGTCTGGAAATTCAGAGTTTTGTTCATTTATGCGACCCACCCATTTTTGTGCTCTGCAAATTTTTGGATTCTGCAGACTCTTCTTCATAACTCCACTCCACTTCAACTTCCTTCCAAACTTGCAGAAAAAACTATTACAAACAATTTGGAAATAATCACTTAAGGATGTAAGATTCAAGAACTTTCTTTTAAAGACAACTGATAACACATTTCTCGAGGGCTAAGAGTTCATTATTATTTTTACAAATAATAAATGACTCTTTATTGTTCATTCCAAGAAAATCTTCACGATGGCAGATGGAATTGACATAGGACGCTTCATCACACTTGGATTTGACACCATTCTTCAACTTGATTAATGTCATGTGATCCTTAACCATCTCGAGAAAGAAATAATTATTACCTTTTTCTCCTGAGGAGATCTTCTTGCTCAAAGTCGTACCATTTTCATCATCATTATTCTGCATGCTCTTTATATCACAAGATCACATATACTTCCTCTACCACCCCCACCCATAATCTTTGTAAGTTGTATACATATTCAAAATTTTATTTTAGAACCTTGTCCTTCAATGACAATGAAAATTGGTTATTATCCTAGCAGGTCCATCCATTACACTTCAAGGCGCTTCGTTGGAAACACAATCAATGGAAATATTCCCTTCTCTAAACACATGTTGCACTTGGCTATGAGTAAAGAAAATCATAAGGGACTTACATTTATCAATGATGTCTTTTAATTCCCAAGGGGTCACAACACTTCCATTCAAAATGTTCACAATTAATTTTGAATCTCCTTCCAGAATAACCTTTTTAAAACCATAATATCTTAGAGTCTTTATACCCCCCCACACATCCATAACCTCTACTTTATTCTTAGAGTAGACTCCCAAATTAACATGTAACTCACAACGCAGTCACCTAAGTGGTTTCTTAGCAGACCTCCCACCCCAGCCGTACTCGAATTACCTTTAGAACACTCGTAAAAATTACACTTAATCCATTCTCTTTCAGGAGGAAACCACTCAAAAGCCTTCCTAGCCATAATCATGGTCCAATTAAGATTAGTGAGATCCTACCTTAGACCCTAGACCTGCTTAATTCTCATCTCTTTATAGTTCGGCCAAAATTTTGAGAAGTTGCATCCTCCCACATCCATATTTTCCTAAACCTACGCTTTTATGATCATACAAACCTCATAGCTGCTTCTCTCAGCTTCCCTAAAGATCCTATTATTTCTTTCCTTCCATATTCCCTAGGTTAAGAAGGGGGGAAATTTGGTTCCAAATATCCACAATTACCTTATGGGAGAAAGGGAAATTGGACCAGTTTTCAACAAAAGACTTCATAGTAGGAGGAAACACCCAGTCAATGGATTGCAAAGGGAGGAAGAATGACCACACTTCTCTAGAGAATTGGTAGTGAAAGAAAAGATGCATAATAGTCTCTTTATCCTGCTTGCAAAGGATGCATCGATTAACAAGTTGAAACCCTCTCCTAACCAGATTATCAATAGTTATAATTTTTCCATGTGAAGTAGCCCACCATAAATAGTTGATTTTTGGCACCAAGTTTTTAATCCACACTTTATCCTAGTGATGGTCTCTATTGTCAATAAGGGGTTTTATCAATTCATTATAAGCAAGTTTAACAGAGAAACAACCTGAAGATCTCCCCTTCCACACCCATTCATCTTCCCTTTCAATAGAAAAATAGTTCGCCTCCCCTATGAGATTGCAAAAATTTAATAGAATTGGATCTCAATTGATCTATCTCTGACCTATCAAGTTAACACTCCTTAACAACAAGTTGAACTCCTTCCATTTAGGTTCTTCCACCTCCCAATTGACATAGTCAGACACCTTTTTGCCACATATCCTTGTCAAGCTTTATTTAAGGGGATTAAAGCCATCAGTAGAGGAGAGAGGGGAAGCCTCAGTCCAGGGGTCTTTCTAGAAATCAATGTTTTTACCATTACCAATCCTTTTTCTAACCCCAAATTTCAACACATTTTTAATTTTAATAAGATGGTTCCATACGACAAGCCCACTAGGTAGATCAGTTGCAGAGAGGAAGCAGCTAGGATTTTTGTTCTTCAAATACTTAGCTTGGAAAATCTTCACCCAATCCTTAGACCCTTCCAAAAGGATCCATCCCACCTTAGTAGTTAGGGATTTGTTAAGAAATTTGATTCTCCTTATCCCCAACCCTCCAACACTTTTTGGAGTACACACTTTCTCCCTACTAACTAGAGAGTCTATTTTTCTCTTCATTTCCTGACCACATGAATCTTCTCTGAATCTGTTCTATTTTTTCCCCTATGAAGGCTGGGATTTTGAAGAGAGACAAGTAGTAAATCGGGATATTCTATAAGAAGGCTTTTAAAAACTGAATCTTCTTAGCTAAGCTAAGAAGTTTCCCCTTCCAACCAACCAAATTCTTTTGAAATCTCTCAATCAGATGATTCCAATAATTATTTTCCAACTTTCTAGAAATTAGAGGTAGCCCAAGGTAAGTTGCTGGTAAGATAGCTTCCTGACATTCCAAGATCTTCACCACTCTTTCCTTCACAACTTGGTCAACATTAAAGAAGTATATCTTTATTTTTTCATAGTTAATATACTGGCCAGAGACATAAGCATAGTCATTTAGAACTGATTTCTAGGGGCTAGCTTCCCCCACTGAGGCTTCACCAAACATGATTGTGTCATCAAAATTTTTTTGGTGAGAGTTTGGAAAAAGAGATGAAGCAACTTTTACGCCTTTAAGGGATTTAGAGTCAATTAGCTTTTGGATATTCCTTCTTAAGACCTCAACAACTATTATGAAAAGATAGGGGGAGAGGGGATCACCTTTCCTCATGCCATGACCACAAGAGAAATAACCTTGGGGGACACCATTAACCAAGACATATCACATAGGGGAGGTAACACAGGTTGAGAGCAACTTTAGGAATCTTCCCTCAAACCCAAATTTCCTAAGAAAAACAAAGAGAAACAACCAGGAAACTCTATCATAAGCCTTAGAGATATCAATTTTGAATGCCATCCTAAGGTTTTTACTGAGGTCCATAGAGTGGAGGATTTCATGGGTAGAGATAACAACATCAAGAATGTTTCTGCCTTGGAAAAAACCTTTCTGGTTTGGGGCAATCATTTTGCATAAAACAACTTTAAGTATGAACACAAGGATCTTAGAGAAAATTTTAAAGACAATATTACAGAGGCTAATGGGTCTATAATCCTTAATATAAGAGGCCTCATCATTCTTGGGAATAAGAGCAATAAAGGTGGAATTAGTTGGTTTAGGAGCCTGCCCGACTTGAAGAAATCTCTAGCAGCATTAAATAAGTCAAATTTGACAATATCCCAGTAAGTCTGAAAAAAGTAGGAGGGAACCCATCAGGACAAGGGGATTTATAAGCCCCAAAAGAGAACACAACCAGTTTAGCTTCTTCTATAGAAACAACATTAGTCATATTCTTTAAGTCTTGTTCAAAAATAACTTTAGGGATCACCTCAAGGAAATCGTCATGTACCTGATTAGCATTACCTTGGGCATTTTGGAAAGAGGAGAAGAAGTTAACAAATTCCCTAACAATTTCTTTTTCAGTTGAGATGTGGTACCATCATCTTTCTTGAGTGATCTAATCTTGTTCCTGCTTCTATGTTTCAAGGTAGATTGGTGGAAGAATTTAGAGTTGCGGTCTCCTTCAGTAATCCATTGAACCCAAGACTTTTGTTTCCAAAATAATTCCTCCTTTTTATTGACCTTAAACCATTGGGATCTAAGGTCACATTCCTTTATGTGTATCTCTTCATCCACAAGGCCAACTTCCATTTTGTCCTGAACTTCCTTTAAGCTGTTATAGTAATCAATAGAAGGATAACCCACTTGGAAACCCACGTGATCACATACACCTCATCCCACCCAGACCAAATCAACCAATGATTTATCAGGGAATGCCACCTGCTCCTAAAAAAGTAAGATCGATTAATCATTAATATTAGAGTGATTCCTCCACTCCTAGAGGATTAGCCTTTGAATAGACTTTGACAAAACTTCAATTTTTCTCCAACACTTGTAAATCTGCCAGGCGGACCCCAGGTTGGCGAAGTTGTCAGCCACCTGATTACCTTCCCGAAAAGTATGAGATAGGTGATACCTATTAAACCTTAAGATTAAAAAATTAATATCCAGTAGAGTGTCCTGTAATTTCCAACCCAGCTGGCGGCCCTTATTAACAGAGTCAATCACATTTTTAGAATCCCCCTCAACCTCTAGGAAACTAATGCCCAGAGTGACAATAATCTCACCACCCTTAAGTAGTGCATGAGCCTTCACCACCATAGAAGATTGGAAACCAATACCACCAACAAACCCTATGACCAAGTTGCCCCAACAATCCCTTATAACTCCACCAATACTAGCCAAACCAGTGTTCCCCTTGGCCGTGCCATCAAAGTTAAGTTTAAACCAACCATGAGGTGACTGTTTCCAAATAGTGTTTTTCCTAACAATAGATTTGGAGTTATCAAAGGAATCAACCCCAAGATAAAGATTCCAGGATTTAGTCATTTTGATCTCCCACTTAGTTGGGGCTGTGTTAGGTGGCTTCTGCTTTAGTAAGGAGATAATTTCAGAGATTAGTCTTGTGCTGCACCCAAACACTTCCTTCAGGATCTTCTCAATATCATATAACACTCTATTGTTCCTTTCCTTCCAATTGCACCAATAGATAATAGGTGGAATTTTTCTCCAAATTTCTAAGGGCAGGGGGTGACTGAAAGGCCCTTTCCACCCCTCCACAAAGGAAACCAAATCTTTATTCAAAGTCTAGTGTGTCCCTAACTTTTGAAACACCCTATCCCATACACCAACAACAAATGGACAGTGTAGTAGCATATGATCCACAGATTCTTCATTGTCTTTGCATAACATACACCTATTCAAGATTTGAAAAACCCTCCTTCTTAGGTTATCTTGGATAAGGATCCTGTTGTGGCAAGCTATCCACCAAAATAAATTTATCTTAGGGATCAGATGACGGTTCCAAACCTTTCTCCATAACGTACTTTGGATACCCCTATCAATTAGCATACCATAAGCCGTCCAAATAGTAAAATCACCTTTACTATCTGAGGCCCAAAATAAATCATCCTCAATAGGAGACAAAGGTAGTTTGTACTAAGATAACAAGACCTGTAAGGAAGAAGCAAGACTTTACAGGTTAGGGGAGAGAGGGCCATAGGAGCCAATAAATTTCCAACACCTATCCCCCTGAGAATCAACAATGTAATCCTCCACATTCCTACCAAAGAATCTAGAAGCAGGTTCCATCAAATTTTTGAATTCAGAATTGGCTAAAGGGGAATCCAAGAGCCAAGAATCCTCCCAAAAATGGATTTTATTACCCTTTCCAATCTTCCATTTAAGACTAGACAATAGTAGCTTCTTCATTTTGCATATATCGTTCCAAGCTAGAGACCCACGGGGATGATCATTTTCCATACAATTGATTAGCAAGCAGTTATTTAGGTATTTGAATTTCATTATTCTACACCAATCCTCACTATCTCTTAATTGGTCCCAACCCACCTTTGCAAGCAAAGCCTTATTGGAAGCCAGGACATTCTTGATGCCAAGCGCCCCTGCAAGCTTAGAAGGAAAAATTTCTCCCAGCTAACAAAAGACATCTTTTTATCTTCAGTCCTTGACCATAGGAAGACATGCTGGATCTTCTCAAATTTCTCAGCAATATAACTAGGAATTTTGAACATGGACAAAAAATAAACAGGGATACCCTGAAGGGAAACAGTGAGGAGCTGAAGTTTTCCTACACAACTCAAGAGAGAGCTTTTCCAACTAGCAAGCTTTCTCTATATTCTCTCAAGGACAAAGTTCCAAATATTAGGTGTGACTTATTTGGAAGTAAGTGGGAGGCCTAGGTAGACCGAGGGAACCGAGGCACTCACACAACCTAACACAATAGTAACCCGATCCTACAAACCAGGAGAATAGTGGAAGAAATAAATCATACTCTTATTATAATTGATGCATTGACCATAATAGGCCGCATAAAGATTGAGACACCCCTTCCATTTCCTGCTTCAATCACCGAAGCTTTACCAAAAAGCATGGTATCATCCACAAATTTTTGGATGGACACAGGAGCATAGGTGGATGTCGGTTTGACATCCTTGATGGAGCCCATCGAAAGTAGATGAGCCACATTCCTGCTCAACACTTCAACCACCATAATGAATAAATAAGGGGAGAGGGGGTCACCCTGTCTGATTCCCCTTCGCCTCAAAGAACCCTTGGGACACTCCATTGACTAGGACAAAGTATTTCACTATGGAGACACATTCCATAATGATTTTAATAACTTTTTGATTGAAGCCAAACTTACCAATGACTTTGGGGAGGAAGTTCCATATAACTTTATCATATGCTTTAGAAATATCAAGCTTGAAAGTTATGCTAGGTTTGTTACAACGATCCATAGAATGAAGGATTTCATGGGTTGATAAAGCAACATCCATATTATGCCAAACAAGAACAAAACCTTTTTGATAGGGGCTAATCATTTTCTCAAGGAGGGGTTTCAACTTATTCACTAAAATTTTGGAGAAGACTTTATAAACAATATTGTAAAGACTAATAGGATGAAAATTGGACATGGTCAGAGGTTCCACAGATTTGGGGACCGACACAATGAAGGCGTGGTTCAACTGTTTGAGGAGTTTACCTGAGTTAAAGAAATATTTAGCAACAAGGGTAAGATCCACCTCCACATTCTCCTTTGGAAAAAAGCCGAGGGGAAACCATCCGACACAGGAGCTTTAAAGGCTCCCATACTAAACACAATAGAATGAACCTCCTCAAAAGTAACCACCCTAAGAATAGAAATATTATCCTCATGGAAAATTGGAGTAGGGAGGGGATCCAACAACAGATCCACCAACCTAGGGGTCAGAGCCTCATTAGGGAGAGAGTTCAAGCCCATTGAAAGTGTTTAGTAGCTAAAAGAACAATATGAACAAGATTAGAAACTTCAAACCCAACCTCATTTTTCAATTTTTCAATCTGATTCCTTTTTCAATGTTTAAGGGCTGAAACATGGAAGGAGGTATTCCAGTCCCCCTCAACAAGCCACTGAATTATGGACTTCTGCTTCCAAAAAACCTCTTCTTTCTTTAATAATTTCCCCCATTCCACACGTTCCTCCTTCTCCTACTGGCTTGTCAGTATGCTATTGTCACCTTCTTCCATTTTCTTTTGTAACTCACCAAGCTTATCTGCCACAACCCGTTTTTGATGGAACACATCACCAAACACACGTTTATTCCACCCTTTGACCATATGTTTGATATGTTTAAGTCTTTGAGAGAGTCTGAACATAGGGGAACCCTGCATCGGGATATTCCACCAGACAACAACATTATTCCAGAAATCCATATGGGAATTCCACATGATTTCAAATTGGAAATGGAAGGGACCAATAGCAAAGTGATCAGTAGGGAGTAACAATAGAGGATTGTGGTCTGAAATAGTCCTAGGGAGAGCTAGAAAGTTAGCATTAAGGAGAGCAGTCCAGTTGGGGGAGAAAAGGAAATGATCAAGGCAAATTTGGATTAGGTCAGCCCCAAGGTGATGGTTCGATCTTGAGTAAAAGCCTAGCCCTATAGACCAATATCAACCAGTCCAATACAATTTAGAAAGTCATCCAGATCAGACATACTGTTAGAATAATCAATTAGACCCCCACTCTTCTCCGATGGGTAAAGGGGAGAATTAAAATCCCCTGCCACCATCCATCGATCATCCTTATTAGTCAAAATCTGATTAGAAATCTCCAACCAAATGGATTTCCTTGCATTCCTAATATTGGGAGCATAAACATTTATCATGAATTTTCCAATTTGTTAACTCTCTTATCGTGGTCTTATTCTTCTCCTAAAACTTTTTCTTTTACATACATTATTTCCCTTTAGCAACAATTCACGTCTATTTTTTTATTATCTTACCCTAGCTCAAATTTGTTTAGTTATAAGTAGGGTGATGTTCACTATAAGAGCCTTTAATAAATTTACTTGTTAATTGTGCAAGTCTATATAGATTTTGAAAATCAAATTTGAATTTATTGCATCATATACCTCTTATTTTTTTATTAAGGGGTAAACGCTTTTGACTCAGAGCTATGAACTGGTGAGGTCACAAACAAGAGACCTTGCCCCCAAATTAAATATTCAACAATAACAACCCAAAGGGGTTTGAACCTTGATGGAAAGAACAACACCACAACAACTTAACCATCACACTATGCTACTATTGGCTGCACCATATCCTTCTTTCCCTCCATTATTTCCATTAGGTATCCTTTGTGATTTGTCATTTTTGCATCTATTATGATATAAATTTTCACTTTTATCCTTATCCACTAATATACACTCGTATGTTTCCCAATTTCGTTTCTCTTTAATCAATATTTCTTTTTAACACTAGTGGTTCCCCTTCACTTTGTCATTTATATTGTGTATTTGGTTATATATAATAGTATATAGATTTCTATAATATTTAATATTCTTGTTCTATATCAAATATTGTTTTATCTAGTATTGTAAATTGTTTGTGAATAAGACTTACTCCATATTATTATTGCATTATAATTGTTCTTGTATGTACCTTCTTGATTTTTTATTTTATATTAGCACAATAAACACTATTATGGGTATGTGCATGAAAATGGGGGATGAAAGGGGCTCTTAAGTGACCACTTTTTTCTTTTAAATCAAGAAAAAATAATCTTGGATGAAAAAGTCAAGATAATTACGCTCAAAATCTTAAGACACAACAAGAACAAGAGTTGTAGTGCTCTGAATTCACTTTCTAAAATATTAATTTTTTTTGAAAATGATGGAATTTGTTTTATCAAAAAAACATAACATAGCTTCTAGTGTGCTCCCCCTAAAATGTTAACCCTTTTTAGTATTTCAAAAATCACTTTGGTGAAAAATTATCTAACATATATAGTTTATGTCTGATTTTTCTACTAATTTTTTAATGAACATATGTCTTTTACTAATTTTCAAAGTGGAAACATCCTAAAAAATAAAAAATAGAGTGTGCTCCCCCCTAGTTTTTGGAAACTAATTGATTTTTTAATGTGTATAAAATAGAGTCTAGTTTGTAAAAATTTAATTTGTTTCAAATTTCAATGAATAGGTAAAAATGAAACTAAAAATACCATACATAAGTTAAATTTGATAAAAAATAACACTAGAAAAATAAATTAAATGTTCAAAACCTTAACATATTTGAAATGTAGAAGAAATTACATGGTTAGAAAGCTAAGAGAGCTTAATGTTATTGTGGTATTTTTTAGTTTGAAATTGAAAGATGTACAACCTAATAGAGAGAATGCTCTAGAATTAGGTGTTTTTCAATATTTTTTAGAAAATACATCTTTGGGAATTGACATGCAAGTCCAACCCTTTGGGTTGGACACCCAAGGAAAATCCAACTCTAAGAGTTGGCAATACCCAAAGTAGATACAAACATGAGCACATGCTCATGTTTGTGTGATGAAAATATATTTCTCTCCTTCTCCCTCTCTCCCTATATCTCCATCTCTACCTCTATCTTCCTCTCCCTCTCCATCTCTCTCTTAGTAGACCTCTATATCTATATCTCTATTTACCTCTCTATCTCTCTCTACATATTTCTCCTGATATATATATCTTTATCTTTATCTCCTAATCTCTCAGTCTCTCTCTAGCCATAGCTCTCTCTCTCTCCCTCTTTGGATCTATATCTCCCTCCCTCTATCTCTATCTTTACCTCTCTTTCTATTCCACATTTCCCCATCTCATCTTTCTCTCTCCATCTCTATTTGTCTTTCTCTACTTCTCTCTATCTCATCCTTTATCTCTTCCTATCTCTCTATATCTCTCCCTCTATATATTGTGCTCTCTCTCCATATATTTGTCTACCCCTATCTCCCTATCTCTTTATCTAAATATCCCTCTCTATCTCTCAATATCTCACTCTATATATCTCTCCCTCTCCCTCTTTCCCTTATCTCTCTCTCTCTCTCCCTCTCTCTCCCCCCCTCTCTCTCTCCTCTCTCCTCTCTCCTCTCTCTCTCCCCCCTCTCTCTCTCCCTCCTCTCTCCCTCTCTCTATCTCTATTATCTTTTATCTTTCATTCCCTTATATCCCTCTCCTTAACTATCTCTTCTCCTCCTTCATCTCCCTATCTATCCCCCCCTCTCTCTCCATATTTCCCTATTATCGCTCCCTCCTCTCTCTCTATCTCTATTTTCTATATCTAGACCTATCTATACCACTCTCTCTCTACCTCTTCCTCCCTCCCTATCTCTATCTCTATATCTCCCCTCTCTCCCTCTCCTCCCATATTTCCATATCTCTCCCTCTTTCTCTTCACATATTAATCTATCCCCCTTTCTCTCTACCTCTCCCTCACTCCCTATATATCCTTCTATCCATTTCTATTTGTTTATCTTTATACCTATCTATTCCTCATCTCTCTCTACCTCTCCCTCCCTCCTATCCCCTCTCTCTCTTCCCACATTTCCCTATGATCTCTCTATCTCTATTTCTCCCTCTCTCCATCTCCATTTATCTATCTCTACACCCATCTATCCCCCTCTCTCTCCCCCATATTTTATTATCTACCCCCCTCTCTATATCTAATTTCATAGATCTCTCTCTCATTTATCGTTAGCTCGACAAGGTTTGACCGTGCCAACAATGAATGCATTCTTGCAAAAAATATAATTTAAGAGTAATGAGACTGTGAAAAAATAAATATATTAATTTCTAGTGTGGTGGGGCTAAACCAGCTATACCAACATATCTAAGTGAGTGGGTGAATGCTAGCAAAGATGTATGTTCATTCCCCAAGTCACCCAATCCTTCTAGGCTACACCATTTCATCATAATCTCTTAAGAACCTTAAGAGAAAAAAATACCAAACTATGATAGAGTATTTATAGGAGCTCATGGCACCTAGGGATATTTAATTTAGACATACAAGTGGATATGGGGTCCCTCCACATTAAACTCTCTTGCTTTTGATTAACTCAACACTATTTGACTATGCCAACAATGAATGCATTCTTGCAAAAACCATCAATTAAGAGTAGTGAAAACATGGAAACATGCATATCTTGTGTTTTATACATGGTGTGACCAAAATAGCTACACCAAAATATCTAGGTGGGCAAGTGAATTTTATCAAAAAGGAATTTAGTTCCCTAGGTCACCTAATCATTGTAGGGTATGTTATTCCGACATAGTCTCTTAAAGAGCAAAAATCTACAAAACAATGATAAAGTTGTTCTAAGAGCTTGTGGAATATATGAATTTTTTGTATAAAATTGTAGGTGGCTATGGAGTCCCTCTACAGTAACCTCTCTTGGTTTTGGTCAACTCAACACCATTTGACTATTTCAACACTGAATGCAATTTTGTAAAAAGCATCATTTGAGAGTAGTGCAACTGTGGAAATAGGAATATTTTGCATTTAATTTATGGTGGGGCCAAACTGATTGTGCCAATTCATTGGTGTGGGTGGGTGAATTCTATCTAATGCCTCTATTTGTTCCTCATATCACTCGATCCTCACAAGCTATGCTATTCTTATGTAGTTTTTTAAGAGCCCTAATAATTAAAACCTGCCAAACTATGACAAAGTAGTTATCAAAGGTCATTCAATTTGACCATATTCTATTTGGAACTTAACAACATTTGATCATTGCAATAATAAATGCATTCTTACTAAAAATTTCATTTGAGAGCAGTGCAACTGTGGAAATAGGAATATTTTTGTTTCATTCATGATGGGGACAAATAAAATACACCAAAACATTGAGGTGGGTGGGTGCATTCTATCAGAGGCCTCTATTCATTCCTTGGGTCACCCAATCCTTGCAGATTACAATATTCTAACATAGTCTCTTAAGCGCCCTCTATATTTATTATATTCAAATTGACATCATTTGACCATTCCAACAATAAATACACTCTTGCAAAAAATATCATCTGAGAGTAGTGAAATCGTGGAAAAAAGCATATTTTTTATTTTGTGTATGGTGGTGCCTAACTGAATATGTGAACATGTCAAGGTAGATAGGTGAATGCTAATAGAGTAATATGTTCATTCTCTTAGTCTCCCAATCCTTGTAGGCTACACTATTTTTACATAGTCTCTTAAGAGCCCTAAGAGCAAAAAATTTCTAAACTATAATAGAGTAGTTTTGGAGCTCATGGCACCTGCAAATATTTTGTCCAATACAAATTTTCCTAGGGCCAAGAGTTTCCAAGCTATAGGAAACCCCCTATATAGGAGAAAATTTTCACCCCTTGTGTAAATTCCCCTTTTGCATACCCTCACCTTAGAAAATCAAATTTAAAGGTGAAATTCCACATCACCCATCCATAATGCATCCACTTGGTGTTTGTCCTATGTGTCGGTGAGAGAATATTTGTCAAGGATGCAAGCGCAATGTGCAGACATCTGCACGACACGCTGCTATCCTTGATGGATTCCTGTGTCTAAAGTTGGCAAAGACATTACACTTCTCATTAGGGATGAATTGTAACATCCTTCTATCAACAAACCGACCCAAAAATGACTTATTCCTTCTCATCCCATCTTCAAAAGCATCCATTTCACATTCACTTCATCTCCCTTGGAAATTCATTCAAACTTCACATTCTCAAGCATTTCACTTCAGTTCTTTCATTCTTCATCATTCTAGCACTCCATTTTTGAGCATTGCAGTAGCTTGACACTCCATCAACTCCACATTGCACATGTGAGGCCACCATAAAATTTGTGATCTTAGAGTTTTGTGAGACCTCCCTTCACCACAGTTGCAATGGTGGTGACTTTTCCAAGTTCATTGCTTGCATTCTCCCTTCATTGGCCTTGAGAGACTTTGGGTGGAGGTGGTAACGCTTCATTCCTCTCCTTTGTGATTTGATAGAGTGGTTTAGTCTTTTATAGTGTTCATTGTAGTACTTCCTATCTTCTTTATTGCATATTCTACTCCGTTGCTTTCTTGGTTGTCTGTGGAGGTGGAAACACCAAAGCAGGGGTTTGACTAAGGTAGGCCCCTATACAGCCCCAATAATTTCCCCTCTTGCTTGTGTGCAGGTGAGCATGTGCGTGGATCTAATTGGTGAACTAATACTTTTGTGAGATAATATTTGTCACCCTAGTTGTTATTTACTTGCTTTATCATCTTTGCCTTTACTTTTCGTACTTCATCATTTTATTTACTTCATTAAAATCAACTAGCTAGGTTTTTAGTAGGCTTTTGGTAGTTTTCCCCACTATATTTCACATTTTTTGACCGTATGGATTCCAGTGCGCCAGAGAGACACCAGTGCACTGCATTGTCGTCCCAGACCCGCACTGCCATTATAGTTCAAGCAATAGAAACTGAATCATCTAGCCCCAAAGAGAATTTCGGGTTTGTAGAGTGACATAAGTATTTCATAGTTCTCTTCATTCTCGATCCCCATCCCAAAACATCCCTTTAGAGTGAGGTAAGTTAAGGTAGCCCTCCACTCTCGGCTCTCCATGACTTGGAGCCTTGATGTGGTTGGTCCACCTCTCTTACATTTTTGGTTAATGTGACGTGAACAACATCTATCCATTCGCCTGTGTTGAGAATTTTCCCCCGCATCTAGTGGTTTTCGTAACCTTGAGTGCTGTGAAGGTTTATAACCATCACAACCCATTCCACATCTTCTAGGTACATTGTTAGGAGAAGTGTGCGACACTTATCGATGGAGAAGACAAAGGTCACTTCCAGTGTCACCTCTAGTTTTTCCACTGATATAGCTACTAACTGTACCACTGGTCTTCCTATGAATTATGCTGATGAGATGGGTTTCACAAAAGAAATAAGTCATGTTCCTACTCCTCCAACATCTCCTACGCCTTCGTCCATAGAAAAGGATGATGTTGTGTGTATTCCCATGGAAAACCATATGGCATTAGATAATAGACTGTTATATCTTGTAAATCATTTGGAGAAAGTACCAAGCATGGAAAGAGTAAGCTTACTAGCGAGGTGAGACATTTGCTAGGGAAGGATCAAACATGCATAGATTTTCTATGAGGCCTTACTCACCTAATCAAAGCTTATATCCCCTCATATAGGCCTAGATCAGGTACCACCTGAGGAGAAGTGCTCGATGCCTATGAAAGATAGATAGTAATTTCAATGCCCACTATGTCCATGTGCATGGATGAAACAAGGTGTTTCAATACCCACTACGTCGGTAGCAATCTTGAGTACTCCCTTCCCACAAGGAATAGAGATTCCTAAGTTTGAGAAGTATGGCACAAAGGGGACCCACAAACACATGTTTCTACCTTTAATTCCATGTGTACAAAATTATTCCTTCATGATGCGTTGATGGAAAAATTATTTCCTCGATCTCTCAAGGATACAACACTTGAGTGGTACTGTTCCTTGCCTGAAAACTCCATATTTTCATTTGATTAGCTTGTAAATCAATTTATTTGAAAGTTACAATCCAACATCAGACTGAAGATGACCTTTTCGGATCTCGTCTGATGTAAGCAAGGGGATAGCGAGAAGATAACTAATTTCATAGTGCGATATGAAGTGCTCTTCTCACAAATCTCGTACCTGCTGCCTGATTTTGATGTATAGAAGGTGTTCATAGGAAACATGTAGAGGCCTTGGCAAGAAAAAATTTCCCTCATGGAATACCCTTCTTTTGCACATCTGTGTGCCACGTTATGAGAATATCAATAGACAGTAGTTCAGTTCAGGGGATCCTCCTCACATTCCTGTTTAGAAGAAAAATCTATCATATCAATCTCAGGGAAAGGTAAGGCTATTGTGAATGTAGTTGTCATGAAAAATGATAATGACCTTAGGAACAAAAGAAAGTTTACAAAGTTAGCGGAATCTTATTCCTCCATCTTTCAAATGTTGTTGAGGGATAAGATCATAACCTTGGAAAACCCTCGACCTCTCAAGGAACCTTATCCCGATTGGTATGATGCAAATGCCTCTTGTCAGTACCATTGAGTCAATGGACATGATACCAAACATTGTATGTGCCTATTTCATGAGATACAAGATCCCATCGATGACGGTACTATTTGTCTCGATGGAATGAAACAAAATGCAAATAAATCAGTGGAAAAAGCCAATAGTGAGTTGCAGATCTACATGGACCCGTTTCTACCTCACTTTGCTAACTTAATTGTTGACTCTTTTGATTCTTCTACACAACCCTTAGTGTACATTAACATGGCCACAATTGTCGGCCTCCTACAAGGATCTCATAACTGGGCTTCTATAGCCATAATTCAGAGACTAGACATCTAACTTGAATAGCTATTCGATCATCGTGGAGGTGCATTTAACTTGTCAACGCAGGGACGTAGAATTGAAATGGGTCAGCACTGTATGTGTACTAGGAATTCCTAAGTAGCCATCTCTAATCTACAACTAAGAAACACAGTATTGAAAGTAAATTGCAAGAAGGAAATAAAGAAAATGATAAACATTAACCAATGACTATGCTAAACTGAAATGCATAACAAGAATAAAGATCTAGGTGAACATACAGGAAACTACTCTGTCTGCTTTGGCTGTAGGAACATACACATAATGAACTTCTAGTAGCTACATGAATAGTCAATGCCAAATTTTGAACTAAGTACAGATCAAAAAATAAGAACTAAGCTAATTACTCTGAAGAAAGGATTACTCACCAAGTGGGCCCCCTTGGATGAGTATCCACTAAAACTAATACAAACTCAAATACTTAAATTTAGACTATCATCTCTTTCATTGAAAATTAAGTAAATAGAGTAATTAGCATGGTTGTATTGAAAAGTAGTGAATGCTCAATACATTAGTATCATCTTTCAACAATAAACCCAGACTAAGAACTCTCTCCCCAGGAGGAGATTCATATCCATAGTTATTCTACCAACTAAACAGGGTGGTCCCTCCCACTAACTGGGAGGATGCCATTTAGGGAAAGCAAGGAAAAGAGTGGCAGAGCGATTATGCTTGCAGGGAATCTAGTCAGACATGCATGCCCAAATGTGGACTCAATGCTGTAGTAACACCCGCGATTGCTCAATGCCATAAATATAAGGAAATTACAATTGATTGCCATGGGGAATCTGTCGCTGTCGTCCTTTAGTTGACTCCTTTGAATGATTCCCTTGAATGATCATATATCAGTTTCCTTTCCCAACTTAGCATCCACCAATTGTGTCCTGCATGGCAATGTCAGCACACGTAATAATTGCACATCTAAAATCACCTTAGAGAACATTCATCAATCACACACAAAATTAATATAGATAATCTACATAATATGTTAATGTCATTGAAACTTCACAAGGATAGGATAAACCCAATGTCAATGGTTTGAGGGAAACATTATACAAAATATTAACATTTGACGACTAAAGTTCATGACAATGCCAACAAATGGACTATAAACTCTACCCAAGATTTAACCAAAAACTAGGCTCATCATCCCCCTAGCCTAATGTCTTGCTGGTCCTCTTGTAGTGGAAGGGCTGTTCTTTTGTTTGGTTAAGGCTCTAAAGTTTGCAACTGCAAGCTGACCAACATCTGTTGCTACAGTACGTGAATCTGGATCCCAATAAAATCCTCCTAGTCTGTCAAGTCTGTTCCACCTTTTCCTTTTTGTATTAGCACCATGGCAGTAGAATCTGTAGTTTGGTACAGGCCACATAAGAATGGGTGGCTGGAAGGTTAGGGGAAGCCAAAATCTCCCCTTTTCTCTACCAAGTTGGATATACCTGTCAATTCTCGTCAATGCTGCAATATAGTTGTGAATAGAATGGGGCTCAACTTGTTTTAGCCCATCTGTTAAACTATTCCATCACTGAGCTAGATATCCTCTTACGAGCTCCTCTTTTGCTATTGTTTTAACCTCATATTCAGTATAGAAAAATTCAATCCAGGGTATGATTTTGTTACCATAGCTTGGTCTGAGGAGCATCCTATGCCATTCTCTACGGATATCCCTTGGGTTACTCGACTCAACCCTAATGGATAAGGGGATATTGGATTCCATTCTTCTATAAGCATTGTTCTGCTCACCCCAATTAATTTCATTTTGTGCCCAAGACATAAATGCTCTTAGCTGAACATCCCCAACATATAGCAACAAGTTCCAATCGCGATCCTATGTGACTGCATAATTGTGCAAATAAAATTCACATAACAAATTTTTCATCTCAAGGGAAGCAATTATGTAGGCATTGAAGAATTCAACAGGAGTTTCAATGGAGGGATTCAAATCTGAAACAGTTTTTGATAACTTGAAAGAGATATATTTCTCTTTCAAGTGCAGGGCATAAACCCTTGTAGGAGCTCTGCATTCAAGAATTTGTGGCACTAGGGTCACAATGTCATCTACTTTCTTCTTTAAAGTAGCAATCTCCTCATTTTTCTCCTTAATAATCTCATCCCTCTCTTGGATTTCCTTTTTCGGTTTCTTTTTCTCCTGTTTCCATTTTCTCTCCCTCCTTTCTATTTCTTTCCATAGATTTCAAATTATTACATGAATTGTAAAATTAGGAGGGTTGTGAATTCCTAACAATGTTTTTGTTGATGTCTGCTCCCCATACATCACTATCTGCATGAACTCGGGTTGCTCAGTTGTCTGTGGCTGCAGGGGTGCTATTTCTTCTCCTTCTTCTTGCTGCAAGACCTTTTGTTCCTATTCCTAGCCTTGTTTTGGATCTTGTTGTGCTTCTTGTTGTGGTTGAGGAACTCCTACCCCTGTTCTTGGTTTTGCTGCAGGAACCCCTACTCATCCTCATACTCCTCTGCGATACTAGCAAGGTCTACCAATGTCACTTTTACTGCTTCCTCAGAGATATCTTCTTTCTTTTTCTCAACCTGTTCTTGTTCCACTGAAGCTTCAGTGTCCCCATGTGATGTCTCATCATGCCTAGGGTTTTCCTGTGAAGGTACATAAAAAGCTGGTCCAGCTGGTTTTGATTTCCTAGAGATGCTCTTACATTTTCCTTTGGATGCAGGATGAATAGGGCCAGCCTTTCTTTTCCTAGCACTTGGCACCTCTTTTTCTACAGGCTGGGTTTGGCCTTTTTCTTTTTCTTTTCTTCCTTCAGCTTCTTTCTTTTGTTCCCTGGTTCTTATTAAGGTTTATAGGGGGACATCATCATCAAAATCAGATGAAGAGCTAGCTTTTCCTGAATGTTCTGTTTCAGAGGAACTAATGTTTATGGCCTCCTCTGCTGCTGCAGGAGGATTCATACTAGAAATAGCACCAAAAATTGAAGCAATAGGGGTGCCTTCAGCTATACTTAATCTTCTACTAGACCTACAAGATTGAGGTATAGCCCTAAGTGGAAAATGCTCAACATTGGGAAATTCTTCTTGACAGTAATTTTGATTAACTTGAACAAATTCCTCCCAAGTCATTCCAGACACATCATGCAAAGATTTCTTAACTAGCAATTTTATCAAGCAATGGTGGGAGACAAAGTTATCCCTACCTTTTTGGGTCTCGACACCATGATGGAGAGAAGATTGTATAAGACATTGGGCACGTTCATCCTCCTTCCGTGCCTCATGTGACTTAGGAGCTTAAAATGTACTGAATGCAAATTTGACAATCGTCCCTCACAAGTGATATACCTTATAATGTGAACAACTGCCTGCTTCCATGGTTCAAGCAGAGACATTATTTTCGCGCCCTGCTTGTCAATTCTAATTAGTGGGTCACCATGTACTATGAATTCTGCTCTAGCCAATCTAGCGTCCCTAGAGGCAGGGTAATGCTTGCCATCAGCAGGTAACCCTGAAATTTCTGCAATTCTCTACTCAGTTGCCACCACTTCTAACCCTTTTACCGTGGCTTTGCCTTCTGAGAATTTTTGGGAAAATTCAAGTGCAATGCCCTCATCAAAGCCATCCAACTTTGTGAAATAATCAAACCATCCATAGTGTTGAAATTCTGCCAGACATTGTGCATCTTGCAGCAAAGCGTCATGAATTGAGGGCTCATTCTGAAGTAAGCCACACCCCATTGTCTGAAATTACTATCACTCAGCGAAATTTCCTTTGCAATTTTTTTTTTGAAAACTTCCACCTTTCTTGCTAAATTTTTACTACTAGTGTCGACTGAATTCCCTTCTTTGTCTCTGGCTTCTACCATTTACTGCTTATACTTAAGCTTATGATAAGGAAAATAAGGCAAGGAAAGGGGTGATAAATGAGAGTGATAATGGAAAGAATTGGCAACTCAGTTAACAATACTTCACACATGCGAGCTAGATTTTCAAATCAACTTGTTTAAATTTTCTGACGTAGCCATGTTATGATTTGATGTACGAGCAGTTTATTTGCATTTTTTTATTCCCCCCACCCTAATTTTGGACATGTGTCAACATATGTGGGAAGGGAGTGGTGGCTTGACAGGAAATAATGACATATTACACAATCACCTATAATAAGGTGTGATGATTAAATAAATGTGCTCAAAAGGTAATTAAGAGATGAGAATTACCGCGTACATACCTAAGTGTGTGAAGGATGCTTTGCAAAGATCGAGGAGAGAAAGTACCAATTTTCCTTTTTTGAAATGATTGAGTAATTAATTAAGAGTGAAGCGAAGTGGAGTGAGGTGAAATGAAATGATGGAAGAGAGAGAAAGGTGTTACAAATGGACGGATGGGCGGATGGGTGAAGAAATGGATTTCCACTAAGGTGGAAATCGTTGTTATGAAAAAAATACATACCTTAATTTAGCCAAAAGGTGGGATGCTAGGTCCACCAACTTTAGCTACAAGAAGCTCGTGTACTAAATCCTGGGTGAATTGCTGCAGGGGCCCTTCCTTGGAGGCTAGCTCAAGCAACTTGATTCTGTCAAGGTTAATGATGGTGGGCTGAATAGCTCCATTAGGAAAGACCTCAGAAATGTCGAATGGTCCTAACCACCTTGTCCACAACATTCCTACATTTTCCTGATGCTTTAGGTCATATGACAATACCCAGTCACTTGGTTGAAACTCGTTTTCCCAATCATGCCATCTCATCCTCTGATTTTGCACTTCTTCAGTGTGGTGCAAGGCTACCCTTCTCAGTTCATCCAAAGCATTTGGCTGCATGACCAAAACAAGAATATGGGTCAAGGCTACCTTAGAAAATGCTTTGTAACAATCTTCTATCCATTCAACATCTCTTGCTAGGTGAGTGTACAATGGCAAGGGAAAATGGTGTTTCTGAGTGGCAGTGTTAAGTTTTCTGTAATCAACACAAACTTGCCACTTCCATCCTTTTTTTGGCACAATTTCTAATAAAGACATCCACTGGCTATCTGAAATGAGATAGATAAATCCAACAGCTATCAATTTCTCTAGCTCTATTTTAATAGCTTCTCTTAATGCAGGGTTGATTCTTTGTTGAGGCTGCCCTACTAGTTGAAAATTGGCTCTGATGTAGATCTATCAAACGTAGAACTTAGGATCCGGTCCCTTCATATCATGGTATTCCCATGAAAATTCATGCTAATGAGACTTCTGCAATCGTTTGAGTCCATATGGCAACATAGTATGGAATATGCCCGTTGCTGTAGGAAGTTTCTTTGCAGACAGAGTGGCTGCGAGAAGATTGCCTGCAGGATGAGTGGCTTCAGGGAAAGTAGGTGGAAGTGTCCTAATGAAAGTAGAAGATGATGCTTGCCCCACTTCATAACGGTTTTGGATTATACCAGATAACACTTCATCTTGAAATTGCAAGAAAGGACTTCTACCTAGCATCATGAGTTGCACCACCGAGTTAACTTCCCTGGCTTCCTCATTGACATGTGGCCATAGAGAGAAAATCATGAGGTCTGCTGGATGCTCCCAAGAGTCTAGAAGGTCTATATCATCAGGATCCATAGTGGAACTATTAACAAGCTGCAGGATAGTAGGAGGAGGCCTCATACATGCAACATTTAGTTGTTGCAGGATGTGCTTAGTCATCTCATTGATTGCTGCCCCTAAATCACTCAGGGAATTCTTTACTTGAATCCCATGGATAATGACTGCTGCTACATGATTATTTGGATCACTGTACTTGGGAAGGGTCACTTTTCCAAGCATGATGTCAACAAGCTGTCTCATCACATGGACTGTAGTCAAGTATTTCTTCTTCTTTTTTGACTTCTTAAGATAAGCTTCCTTGACTGTCCTGCCATGTATAGGAACATCCTTTATGGCCTAAAATAGGTATTTCTAAACACATATATGCTTTAGCTGACCCATGATGTCAAGAGTTGCATCTTCCTTTCCTTTCTTATACTTGGCAACTTCCAATTCTTGAGGGAATAGTGGCTCTTGTTTAGGATGTTTAGGTACCGTTGGCTGAATAGGATCATTCAAAGGTTCCTATTCAATGATGATGGGTGTGGAAGGAGTGGATACAATAGCTCTTGAACACAAGTGAATATAACCTACAATCATAACATATGTAGGGAATTGATTTGAATCAACAAGGTATATTGGTTGCAACTGTGGTGTGTTATTTAGGTAGGGTGTGGGCTGAGTTGGTAGCTGAGTAAATTTGTGTGCATTAGTAGGTGGATGCATTATGACAGGCTACTGGGGTTGAGAGGATGGGCACATAGAACTGACTGCCTGGTTTGACCCAGAAAAAGATAATGGAGCTGGTAACATACCTTGTTTTGGAACCCAAGGCTTCCTCTGTGCACCAAAGTGGACTTGATCTTCCTTAATCTGAATTGGTTTGATCTCAGGTGGAATCTTTTTGTCAATGTTAGTTATCATCTTGCATATGTAGTCCTTTTTTCTGTAATGAGGGCAATATTATACTGATGTTGCCTCTACCTCCTTATGTTTTTCTTTGGCTTGAAGTGTACCTAGCTGAGTAGCTAGGTTGTTTATAACATCCTGCTTGAAATTTGTTAACACATCAACGATTTCCATCCTTGGAATTCCATCGTAGAAGATTGGTAAGTTATCTCTTCTTTTGAAGCTGTTCTAGAATAGTCCTAACATATTTCCTTGATATCTTCCCAAGAGACTTGAGTGATATCTCCTCCTGTCATCAGGTCCAGAGCATCAGTGTAACTCTCATTGATTCTTGACAAGAAAATTAGCTTATGAAATTCTTCATTGGGTGCATGGTGTGGAGATTCTTGCATGCAGGACAAAAACCTTGAAATGTAATCTTCAAAGCTCTCATCTTCCTTCAGCTACATCCTAGAGGCATCACTTCCTTTTGTATCACTGTCCCAACAATATTCCTTGTATTTTCCAAATAACTTTGTCTTCATGTCCTCCCAAGTTTCCATGGTATTTTTTCCTAGACTCATAACCATCCTAGTGTAACTTCTTTTAAAGTGGTAGGAAGTAGCTCAAGCCCAAGAGCATCAATGGTGTAGTCATGATCCTGGTAGAGTAGGTCATACTCAAATTAGAGGCTATCACCAATGTTTTCTTGATATATTTTCAAGGCAAAGGGCTATCAATTTGATTTTGGTCTTTAATGGAAGCTTCAGAACTAGTCAAATGGTTCTTCTTCTTTGTTTATGGGTAGATTTGGAATCTCAACTAGTTGCGGCATCAACTTAGCTTCAGCTAGCTCACACAAAGAATGAGCAAAAGAATAACAGATCATTACTCGCCTAAACAAGGGGTATTCTAAGAACAACCCGGAAGAAATGCTATAACAAAGAAACTATCAATGACTTCAAAGAACCTCCTAGCTTGACACCATTCGTGGAAACGACGCCAAAAATGTTGGCCTCCTACAAGGATCTCATAACTAGGCTTCTATAGCCATAATTTAGAGACTGGTCATCTAACCTGAATAGCTATTCGATCATCTTAGAGGTGCATTTAACTTATCAACCTAGGGACGTAGAATTGAAATGGGTTAGCACTGTATGTGCACTAGGAATTCCTAAGTAGCCATCTCTAATCTACAACTAAGAAACACACAGTATTGAAAGTAAATTGCAGGAAGGAAGTAAAGCAAATGCTAAACATTAACTAGTGACTATGCTAAATTGAAATGTATAACAAGAATAAAGATCTAGGCGAATAGACAGGAAACTACTCTATCTGCTTTGGCTGCAGGAACAAACACAAAATGGACTTCTAGTGGCTACAGGAACAGTCAATGCTAGATTTCGAACTAAGTACAGAGTAGAAAATAACAACTAAGCTAATTAATCTAAAGAAATGATTACTCACCAAGTGGCCCCCCTTGGATGAGTATCCACTAAAACTAATACAAACTCAAATACTCAAATTTATACTATCATCTCATTCATTGAAAATTAAGTAAACAAAGTAATTAGCATGGCTATATTGAAAAGTAGTGAATGCTCAAATACATCAGTATCATCTCTCAACAATAATCCCAGACTAAGAAATCTCTCCCTAGGAGGAGATTCATATCCATAGTTATTCTACTAGCTAAACAGGGTGGTCCCTCCCACTAACTGGGAGGACGCCATTTAGGGAAAGCAAGGAAAAGAGTGGCAGAGCAGTTACGCCTGCAGGGAATCGAGTTAGACATGCATGCCCAAATGTGGACTCAATGTTGTAGTAACACCCGCGATTGCTCAATGCCATAAATACAAGGCAATTACAATTGACTGCTGTGGGGAATCTACCGCTATCTTCCTTCAATTGACTCCTTCGAATGATTCCCCTACATGATCATCTGTCGGTTTCCTTTCCCAACTTAGCATCCACCAATTGTGTCCTGCATGGCAATGTCAGTACACGTAATAATTGCACATCTAAAATCACCTTAGAGAACATTCATTAGTCACATGCAAAATTAATATAGATAATTTGCATAATATGTTAATGTCATTGAAACTTCACAAGGATAGGATAAACCCAATGTCAATGGTTTGAAGGAAACATTATACAAAATATTAACATTTGACAACTAAAGTTCATGACAATGCCAAAAAATGGACTATAAACTCTACCCAAGATTTAACCAAAAACTAGGCTCATCAACGGTTACTCCTTCCCTGCAGCCTGACTAACTCGCTAGACGTGACATTCACCTCACAGGACATGCCCTTGAACAACAAGCCCTCTCCCCTCTACATTCCCACTCGCCTCAATGGGAACATTGTGATGGGGGTCTTAGTTGGCCCCATGAGCCGAGTGAATGTTATTACAGAGGGACACTATGGCTGAATTCATTGCAAAGGGAGGAGTATGAAGAAACAAATTCTACCATTCGTATGCATGATGGCCTCTCTCTCAAGCCGTGTGGCTCAAAACTCTTTCCATCCTAGTTGGACCTAGGGTTGTGAACATAACCTTTGATGTTATCTCAGAATTTGATTTTTTTAGGGTGAAGTTAGGCATGCCTTGGATAGCTTCCATGAACAGAATCTCCTTCGTCATTCATAAGTGTTTAAAATTCTCCCACAAATGCATTGTGCATGTTGTGCATGACGCTGAATATCAGTCATTGGTGTCCCGTGGGGGTTATTCACTGGATCATTTTTGGCCCACCCCTGTTGGTCTGCTTCCCTCAATAAAAAGATATACTTTACTAAAACTACGTGAAGTATAAGACTAGGGGTAAAGGACAACCAAAAGTGACTCCTCTAGTAGTGCAAGAACAAGTTACCTGCTCTTCTCGAAAGGGAAAAGAGAGGCATGCCCGTCCTCAAGGTGCCCCTTCCGCTCCTCTTTTTGAAGAAGAGTTTTGGATGTCTACTCCTGGATTCCACATGAGGAGTTTTATGGTGCTTTCTTGGTGCAAGGAAAAGATTAGGATATAAGATCTTCCTACCGTGTCTCCTGAACCTTGGCCCTACCTTTATGGTAGAAGGAAAGGTCCCTGCGGGGAATCCTCTATGTCTCAACCTCTGTGTCCTCCCACCACTCCTACTCCTAAATCAGTAAATGGGAAGAGGCTCACCGTCGAGGCGCTAGAGCTGATTTCTCCCCGTTGTCTCTCAACCTCTTCCTCCTACTCCTGTTCAGGAGTCTATCCCTCTACTAGAGATGGCTATGATGGACACTCCTATGCTTAAGCAGGATCCTTTTACCCCTTCCCAACACCCAACCTCTAGCTCAAAGAGTCATAGAAAATGCCTTGTGCGTGAGTGCAAGCACTGAAGAAAGGATTTGGCGGCTAAGTAGGCCACTTTTTAGAGAAAGGGAGAGGAGTTGACCGCTCTTGTTTCAAGGCCTCCTAATGCGTCCTCCTCTCTCCTCCCCTTTACTTATGTTCAATAAAATCTAGTCTTGCTTCCAACTCCCACTATGAGCGTGGGTGCACCTGATCCTAAAAAGGTGCAGGTGTTTATCACTCCTTCGGTTGAACCACCTCTTTTGATGTCCCTTCTAAAGATCCCACCATTCCCTAAACCCGTGGAAATGTCGAACACCTCAGTGGTGTTCACCACAGTTTTCTCCTCCTCTTTTGCACCTCTCGCCTCATCTGTGGGGAGTTCATATCCCCCGATCAAGCAAAAAGTAGAGGCTGACCCTTCTAGCAATGAAGGGAATAAGAGGAGTCCACCTTCTTCAAAAGGTGGTCTTGCGCTAGCTTGTTCCATCCTAGTGATGGAGCCAGTTCCGGCTTCCCCTGACTTTTTCACTGCTCCCGAGTCACTTGGCGAGCCAAGCAGTGCATCTCGGGTGTCGTCTTCCCCGTACATTGAGGTACCACGTGGCACTCTCGTGAAGTGCATGTTCAACTCTTTGGATGAAGTCCCGACCTTGTTAGTGATCTTCACAAAGTCGCTGACCATCGCTCCACAAGAGCCTAGTGGAGAAGACCTTTTGAGGTCCCCTTCCTTGGCCCTTGTTGTGGGAGGCTCAAAATCACCTCCCCTTAATATTCCACTATTGCAAGCTCGTCTTCCTTCACCTTATAATGATTTAGATTAGGAAGCGGATGACCTCTTGGTCAATGAGTGTTAGGGGGAGGCCTCTTCTTTACCTTTAGATTAGGTGTGTGTGTGTTGTGATGTGTTCCCCCGTTCTTGCGTTATGTGTTCTTGGATGACCCTTTTCACCCTTGTAGGTGCTTGGAAACAAGAGTGATTATGTGTTGTAAACTTCCTCTGTTTGTTCCATCATTTTTCCTCTATTATGTGTATTGATTTTCAGAAAATTGGGGACGATGCAAAGTGTTGGGGGAATTTAGGATTCCCTTCCATGTTGACCCAATTTTTTATTTTTACTTTGTCTTCTTGTGCATCCTTCACATGGTATGGTATAGTAGGGGGATGATGACAGTTCATCTATATACTACTACTATACTTATATATATATATATATTTATGAGTAGCTCTAACCCCAAAATATCAGATCACCCCTGTGTCTCTTGTTTGTGATGTTGCTATTTCTCTTTCACTCTTTTATCTTTCTTTCCTCTTTGCTTGAGTTGTCCCTCGTATGTGCAACAATGTTACTTTCACAATGTTTTGATTTTCAGAAAATCCATTTGTTGTTAACAAATATTTTCTCGAAATTCCTTGCAACCTCTTTCAAGAAATCACATTCTCAACTTGGACCCCTAGCGGAACGTGTTTCCTTCATCATGGGTTCGCAAAGAAAGAACTTGAGAAATTTCCTTTGAGGAGGGAGAAACTTTTCCTTCGGGAGAAGCCTTGACCTTCCCCTCGCAAGGGGGAATTTTCTTCCTTTCGAATTCCTTGATGAAGTGAACATATTTCAAAAGGATTCCTTGATGACTAAATCGATTTACAAAAAATATTTTCTCACTTTCAAATAGTGTGTCCCTTGAGTGGACCCCTCTTTTTTTGAAGGGGTCCTGAGGGACCCCTTTGAAAGCCTTTCAATTTGTTGACTGTCTATGTGACTATCCACTTGCTTTCCTGTATGGGTGCTTTTTTCTTTCTGGCACGTTTTATCTGCGGATTAACATGGTTCTTTGCAGGTGCGCCTGTGAATCCACTTTCCAATCTAAATCTGCGGAGTCCCCTTACACTAGGATTTATTCATGAGAGTACTTGGGGGAATGCCTTCTTGCAAGTCTGCGGGCTTGCAAGGCGCTTACATCCTGTGAGATTTTTCCATCGTTGGTCTGCGGGCCTTTAGTGTACTTTGTGCAACTTCATAGTTTTGTAGGGCTATGGAGTCATTTTGTTCGAAACTCCTCAGGAGAGAGTACTTGTGGGGTCCTTTTCCTACCCTACACTTTCGGGTTCACCAGATCATGGTCTACTTCCTCGACGGTTCAAGTATACATCTCTATCTCTTTGACCTACTTTATTGAACACTCATCGATATTTGTGCTCGCTAAAGTGGGGGAAAAATGTTTAGTAGCAAATCTTCAGCCCTTGTGTAAATTCCCCTTTTGCATACCCTCACCTTAGAAAATTAAATCCGAAGGTGAAATTCCACATCACCCATCTAGAATGCATCACTTGGTGTTTGTCCTATGTGTTGATGAGAGAATATTTTTCAGGGACGCAAGCACAACACGCGGACGTCTGCACGGCGCACTACCATCCCTAACAAATTCCCACATCTAAAGTTGGCAGAGATGTTACACTCCTCATTGGGGATGAATTGTAACGTCCTTCTATTGAGCAAGCGACCCAAAAATAGCTTATTCCTTCTCATCCCACCTTCAAAAGCATCTATTTCACATTCACTTCATCTCTCTTGGACATTCATTCAAAATTCTTCACATTCTCAAGCATTTCACTCTAGTTCTTTCATTCTTTAGCATTCTAGCACTCCATTTTTAAGTATTGCAATAGTTTGACACTCCATCAACTCCACATTGCACATGTGAGGCCACCACAAAATTTGCGAGCTTGGAGTCTTGTGAGACCTCCCTTCACCACGGTTGCGGCGGTGGTGACTTTTCCAAGTTTGTTGCTTGCATTCTCCCTTCATTGGCCTTGAGAGCCTTTGGGTGGAGGTGGTAACACTTCATTCCTCTCCTTTGTGATTTGATAGAGTGGTTTAGTCTTTTGTAGTTTCTTTATCGCATATTCTACTATGTTCCTTTCCTGACTATCCGTGGAGGTGGAAACACCAAAGTGGGGGTCTAACTGAGGCAGGCCCCTATACAGCCCCAATAATTTTCCCCTCTTGCTTGTGTGCAGGTGAGCGTGTGCGTGGAGCTAGCTAGCAAACTGACACTTTTGTGAGATAATATTCATCACCCTAGTTGTTATTTAATTGCTTTATCATCTCCACCTTTACTTTTCACACTTCATCATTCTGTTTACTTCATTAAAATAAAATAGATAGGTTGTTAGTAGGCTTCTTGTAGTTTTCCCCACTGTATTTCACATTTTCTAGCTGTATGGATGCCAACGCACCGCATTGTCATCCCAGACCCGTGCTATCGTCCTCAAACAGAGAGCTATCTGAGGTATAGTTCAGACTCTAAAAATCAACTTGTCTAGCCCCAAAGAGAATTCCAAGTCTGTAAAGTGACAAAAGTACTTCATAGTGCTCTTCATTCTTGATCCCCATCCCAAAACATCCCTTTAGAGTGAGGTAAGTTGGGGCAACCCTCTACTCTCGACTCTCCGTGACCTAGAGCCTTGATGTGGTTGGTCCCCCTCTCTTACACCCCCCAAAACTTGCAACTATGGAGAAGTGCATTAGAAAACCTAAAAATTATTAAAATGACATGTAGCAAAGGATTCCCATACCTATTAGGCATTTTTTCTCCATGAATTGCACATGGAACCATGGCCCAAGAGGTCTAGCCATAGGTACAAAGAATGGATGAATATTTTATGATATAAAAATTATCATTACAATAATGGTGAACTATTTCTATGAAATTTTGTGTCATAGAAAAAATACATGAAGTTTATAGGATAAATCCTTGTAGGAAATACACCATTATTTTTAGTTTTTGTATTATCTTGGAGTGTGAGTGAGTAAGTGAAATAGTATGCAAAGGTAGGATTTACTATTTAATCTAGGTGTGTGGTGGGATTTGAGGTCTAGGAGGGACATATGGATGTTGTCCCAAGGTGAAGAACAAACCCAAAAATCAACAAAAAGGGAATGAGGGGGTAAAATTTGTGGGGGTAAAAAGGTTGGGTAGATTGATTAATAAGGAAGGAGGTTTGAGACACAAGGGTCATATGAGGGTATGTGCCTCAAAGATGAGGTAAGGAAACTAAGATGTAGGTCTAAGATGAGAGAGGGTTCAAGGATAAAATTAATGCAAAGAGCTAGTAAACATGAATTGTTGGGACAAGGGCATCAAGGGGAACACATATCTTGGAACTAGGTTCCAAGGTCCTATTTTCACTTAGAGGTATAGACCTAGAGAGGAATTGAGGAAGAACATGGAGAAGGGTGGGAGTTAGGGTTCTAGAGAGACCAAGAACCCTAATACCTAGCTAGATGCCAGAGGTGTCTAGGCCCCTCTTGAACTATGACAAATGTTTAGAAAATTTAAGAACCTTTGAACTCCTCAACATCCTATATTCTTTTCTTATCAATATTTTTGTCTTTTCTTGAACCATATCAACCTTTCAATGAGTTGAGGAACTTTCAAACCCACCAGCATATTATTATTAATTATCTTTTTTATTTCTCAATTTGTCCCTTCAATGAGTTCAAGAACCTTTGAACTCGTCAAAATTATGAAATTCATCCCTCTTGTTAGCATTTTGATGAATTAAATAACTTATGAACTTACTAAGAACATGATCCTTTGTTCCGTTGTTGGAGAATTAAGAAAATTTTGAACCATGTTAGAGTTTTAGTAAGTTTAATAAGTTTTAAATGTGTCAATAAAATTTATCTTTAACCAAATTTTCTTATGAAATTATAGAGAAGGGGGATTCGCTACTCACGAGTCTCTTTATTCTCAAAAGAGTCCTAGGGAATGAACTTCCCTAAACTACCTTAGATTAAAAAGGCGTGAGTTCCAAAATAAAAAAGAGCAGCTCATATAGATTTTTTGGACAGACTAGCGAGCTCTTAGCCAAAGGACGTTAGCGTGATGAATGGACGAAAACGCGACACACCAGAGTCCCAAAGGCAGTTGGCATCTCATACAGATGAAAAATTGAGAATGTTGTAGAAAATGTAAAGTGACTACTTCTACTCTAAATGCTAAGAGATCTCAGAATGTGAGAAAGTAATAGAGAATAGCAGAGTTGAAATAAAGTAAATGATAGAACTAAAGAGGATAGAGAAAGAAAATGCTCATAACAACCCAAGTAATGAAGTCTCCAACAAAGAGATGTCTTCAACACCTACACACATAAGATTGAGGGAAAAATGTTGGGGATTTTTAGGGGCCTACCTTAGTCAAACCCCTGTTTCGGTGCTCCCACCTCCATGGATAGCCAAATAGATAGAGAAAGTGAACAAAATAAGCAAATACGAAGTGATAAAAGCAATCCCTGCTCAAGGAGGAGAACCTGTATCATGGGATAGATAGATATATGAAATAGTAAAACACTTATAAGTGGGATGTGAGAAATACCAAGATGCTCAAAGATACAAGAAAGGAGAGATATCACCTACAAGGCTTGAGGAATCCAAAGAGAGTAAGGATGAAAGTGGGGGTTGGTAGAGCCAAGAGAGAAATAGAGAGCATTGTAATAGCTTGAGAGTATTGATATAGAGAGTTTTAGAGAGTTGTGCAAGCAAGATAGCAAGAGAAATATAGGAGAATGCCAAAGATAGAAGCCAAGAAGTTAGAGAGAAAAGCTAGAAGACCAAATGAATTAAAAAGATAACATTTAAAGAGGGAAGAGGAGGGAAAAGAAGCTTCTTGATCCGTTACAAGGTGTCCCAAGCCATTAGCACTGAAAAAAGGAGCTAACAAGTGGCAAAGACACTCAGAAAATGGTTTTTTGAACACTGAAATGTCATAGGATACTAGCGCGACATGCAGACATCCACAAGTGTGCTAGTGTCCAGACAAGTCACACTATAATACAACGGGAATGAGAAAAGCACAAGGTTTGACACAAAGCTTATGCGTGAAGGTAGCTGTTGAAGAGGGGTCTTGAGCATCATGATAGGGGAAAAAGGATGATGTAGGGGCTAAAATAAGCCTACATAAATGCTAAGGGAGTGGACACTAAAGTGGATACAAGAATGTATGTGAAATTGAGAGGGGTGCAATTTTACGACATTATAGAAACAAATGTGAGAAATTGGGCTAGGAACAAAATGCTGAACATCAAGAATACTGACATGGGGTGAATTAGTATTCCATAAAACCATAATAAAATCCACTTAAACAATATCACAATTCTAATTGAATCAACAAGAGAGAACATAGAAACAAGTCAAAGCAACCATACACAAGAACACCAGGATTTTTATGTGGAAAACCCAAATTGGGAAAAACCACAGTGAGGGTTAACTCACAATATATTATATCTAGATACAAAATATTATGGGGTTCACTGCTAGGACTCACTATCCTTAAAAGGCTCACAGCCTGAGTACAAAAGATGGCTCATTGCCAAGATACAATGATAGTAGCTCACTGCCAAAAGATTGAACTGATAGAATACACCTTCAATGTGTAGGGTTCAGTTCCACTGAAGCTCAAAATATGAAGTACTTCCTCTCACAGTAATCGCTCAACAAAACTGCATTGATCACAATTGATAAAACATTTAGGCTTTGATCTTCTTTCAACTTTCTTCCGCACTCACACACCCACTTCTCACACTCATCTGTATGTCTCTCCCCCTTTTTTTTCTCTTTAAAACATCTCTTATATATACAAGTATATCTTAATCATCAATTAGGTCGACACCATAAAAGGTTTAAACATTTCATCCACATATTACATTATACCAAGTTGGCTATCATCCATAAAACATAATTAGTCTTCATAATATATTGCATACGCTGAGTCCGCCAAGACTAGAACATAATTCTCCAAACCAACAAATAATTCTCATTGCAAACACCTTCCAGATCTGAGAACACATTAATTTCCCATCATACCACCAACAAAGAGACTATCAACAAAACCGCAACATAAGAATATTCACCTTAGTAGAATGTAGAGTCTCCCACACAGTATGCCACACACATAACAACAGTAAAATATAGAGTTGGACTCTGTCAGAGATAACTTTTCGCTCACAACAAAAGATGTCTCAAGATCCATGACATAGCTATCTGAATGATTCAAGATAACATGGTTAATAGATTAGAGTCTTGTTAGATCTTGCAGTGAATTTTGGACTCAATTACCAATACATTGATCCATCACAAAAGGGTATTACCGACAAAGAACAACTTCTGGTAAACCAAGTAGACTTCCCATAAGGTTATCACCATGTTGACATCAATGACAACATAGGAACAACCAACACAAACCATCCATACTTCATGCTCATGTTATAAGGCTTCCAACAATATCCCTCTTTGGCATTGATGGAAACATGCATGACAAAAACATTTTCTAGTAACTAAAACTAAATATTCTGAATACTCCTGCTATCAAAACTGTTCAATTTTTTTTTTCCTCTATCTCTCTATCTCTTCATCTCTTTATCTCTCCCCATCTCTTTATCTCCCCCCCTTTGACATCAATGACAAAGGAAGGGGCACCAGTATATATGTACATATGCATCAAAGTGTAACCGAAAAGATATGAACACAAAATTGAATTAACCTAAAGAAGAACCTCTGAGACTCTCTAGGATAGCCTTCCACGACATTTTACCTTCTTCCCATGAACCTTTTTCACTTGCAAGAGTCTTGTAAAATAGTTCAAGCTTAGTTAAGAAATCTAAACCATCTACTAAAGTATTGGGACTACGATTAATATCTGATAATCCACCAATACATCCAAGAGCACTAGAAATAAGAGTATGTCTGAGTTTAATATGTCTCTGAGTGCCACAAAATTCTTGATAACATCCATTCTTTGATCCTATAGAGAAAAGAATTTGTCCTAAAGATGAACAATGTAGGACCACCTCTGATTATATTTATCTTCTACCTGTATGTATTTTCCTAAGTGCTCATTCAAGATTTACTCATCCTTATCTCATTCCTTATATCCAATGTACTGCTAGACCAATCTAGGCAAAAAAGAAAGTAGATCATGTGCCTCTTCTTCACAACCTTGTACACTCTCCAATTCCTTCATCACTCGACTACGTGAATTTGAACATTTTCATTTGATATCTTCCAAATTTTCTTCATCAAACCTGATTCCATCAGACTCTTCAAGTCTGAAGATATAGACCTTTAAAGAATCAATCATGCCACAAAGATTCTCCACAACAAAAATAGATGAATAAAAAATAGTTTTAGGAATAACCTTCTACAATTCTTCCAAAGCTCTCTGAATATTTATTCTTTCATGCTTACGTTCAATCTCACTTCCTTCTGCAACTTCTTGCTTAACAACACTCTTCCTTTTCTTCCCTGTTCCAATCATGCTATTGGAGGTACCTTCTACATTCTTAGGGCTTTCCAATTGAATTTTAGCATAATTATCAACTTTAGCCTCTGACACTTCATAGTTCAATTCAAATATCCAAACTAACCTTGATTCAACTACTTTCATGTGACAAAAATTTGTAGACACAAGAAAATTTATGCTTTTGGAGTACCTTTCAACAACACTTACTGGAATCCTAAACCTTATGTTCATCCTCATCTGAAATGTTCCAAAGAATGCAGCAAGGGAAAAATCTTGTGCATCCGAACTACCAAGATTAATCATGAAGTTCTTGATTTGATAGGCAATAGGCTTTGAATTTGACCATTCTATCCTTCCTATTACCGGTAACTCTTTCAAAAAGTAAAAGAGTAAACAAACAACCAAATTTCCATACCAAAATGTATTCTTCTTACTCTTCTTGATCTCCTTTAAATTCTTCAAAAGATGTATACGAAGTAATTCATAGAAGTCATAATCCATACCTCTTTTAACCATATCAATAGCAGTATGCACAACACTAGTAGAAATTATAAGGTCATTGTTAGGGATACAAACTTTGTGACCGATGACCATAGCAGCATACCTTATTACTGGATCAACAATCGATCTCAAATGAATCTCTTTCCCTTCAATATTCACACCAGTAACCTCAATTATTTCTTTCTCATCCATAGCCTTTAGTTTGGGAACTAGTCTGGAGGAACACAGACCAATTACATCTCTAATAGCTTCTCTAGAAATCAAATGTGTCTCATTAATCGACATAGATTCATCATGAATTCTGCTCAACACTATTTGAATGTACTTCTTCTCAAACTCAAACAAGGAAAATTTCCTCCAAACATCCAACTTTTTCTCAACTAATACTCTATAGGAATCAACACTCTCTTTGAATTCACTTTCCCAAAGCATGCTTAACTGAACTAATTACATCTCTTCTATCTTATTGTAAACAAATGCATAGATATCTTCTGTGGGACACACTCTTGGAGGGATACAAGAGAATGCACTAACAGACTCTTCCAACACATTCCTCAAAAATCTTCTCATATTGACTTGCACTGTATCCACACTATTCACAACCTTTGAATTATCCATAGCAATAAAAATGAAAGATTGTGCAAATAGGAGTACCTCTAAAAATGCCAACAAGAAATGTATAGATATCCTGCTTTCGGAGCTCACTTCGAATCCGTCTAATATCTTCTTCAAACCCTGAAACTCTGAATTGCCTTCTAAACTTCCCTTGCATGCTTCTTCGAAAATAAATAAGCCTTTAAAGTTATCTAAATTTATTCCTTCCATTCCGAATAATTTTGTAATAAATGTTTCAAATTGTAGGTAGATTGCCTCGAAGATTGTGTATGCCTCCATTCTTTCAAATTTTGCAGACTTTATTTATCCTTCACACATGTGACTAAAAACTTTCTTAATTTACTTACCATATTGAATATACTTCTATCATGATATGACACAAGTATCGATGAGGGGGTTCATTAGATTTTTTGATAAATGCTCCCCCTTAGCCACTGCTTTGCTTAGAAGTTGACGAGAGTATTTGCACCAAAGGTCGGCATAGATAAGACTAATGATTCCTTTCTCCAAATAATTTTCATTTTATTTCTTACTTCTTCTAGATCAATGATTTGATCACTCTTCTTCCTTCTACTGTTATTAACAGGGTGTTCCAGATTGCTATGCTTACAACAAACAACATTCTTCTTTCCATTTTCCTTTCTGTTCAACAAACCAGCTTTATATCCATTCTTCTTGCTCTTAGAACACTTTTCGGATAAAGAATCATTCATTTTGCAATCCTTTTTCTTATGAACAAATTTCTTGTAGGAATAACAAACACCATTGAAGGCTAAGTATCTTTTAGCATCATGTCGTTTTACAAGAGTTTTTCTAGAATTGCTTCTTAGATCCTTGATTTTTCTATATTTGTACCGAGTCTTCTTACCAGTAGATTGCTTCGCTTTAGAACTCTGACCTTTCATTTCCATTCTTTGAGAGGTAATCAATCTATCAAGCATCGCCAAGCTTATCTTGAATTTGTCTTCAAGACTTCTTGCCTTTTCCAGATTAGATCTCAAGATTTCTGCTTCTAATTCAAACTTTGGTCATTCATCCATCTTCCTTTGAATTTCAATTTCCTAACATTCTTCAGTTCTTTTCTTCTCATCCAATTGTTGTAGTAGGCTAGAGATAATTTCTTCTCCTTCAACCAATAGATCACATGCTTTGACACTTTTACTTTGTAGCTTTTCAATATACTTATTCGCTTTTATCAACTTGTCCTTCAGATCTTCCATTTCTTCTGAATATTCGGCAAATACTTCTTCTAAAGGAAAAAAATTCTCATACTCAAATTCTGGGACCTCCCTCAAGTTGTTAGGCGAACCAAGCTCTGGTACCAATTATTGAACATCTGGAATACTAAGAGGGGGGGTGAATCAGTATTCCATAAAAATATAATAAAATCCACTTAAACATTATCACAATTCTGACTGAATCAGTAAGAGAGAACATAGAAACAAGTCAAAGCAACCATACACAAGAACACCAAGATTTTTATGTGGAAAACCCAAAATGGGAAAAACCACAATGAGGGTTAACTCACAATATATTATATTTGGATACAAAATATTACGAGGCTCACTGCCAGGACTCATTATCCTTAAAAGGCTCACAACCAGAGTACAAAAGATGGCTCACTTCCAAGATACAATGATACTGGCTCACTACCAAAAGATTGAACTGATAGAATACACCTTCAATGTGTAGGGTTTAATTCCACTGAAGCTCAAAATATGAAGTACTACCTCTCACAATAATCGCTCAACAAAAATGTGCTGATCACAATTGATAAAGCATTTAGGCTTTGATCTTCTTTCAACTTTCTTACACACTCGCACACCCACTTCTCACACTCATCTATATGTATCCCCCTTTTTTCTCTTTAAAACGTCTCTTATATATACAAGTATATCTTAATCATCAATTAGGTCAGCACCATATAAGGTTTAAACATTTCATCCACATAGTGCATTATACCAAGTCGGCTATCATCCATAAAACATAATGAGTATTCATAATATATTACATATGCTGAGTCAGCCAAGACTAGAACACAATTCTCCAAACCAACAAATAATTCTCAATGCAAACACCTTCCGGATTTGAGAACACATTAATTTCCCATCATACAAGCAACAAAGAGACTATCAACAAAACCACAACATAAGAATATTCACCTTAGTAGAATGCAGAGTCTTCCACACACAGAATACCAATAAAATATAGAGTTGGACTCTATTAGAGACAACTTTGTGCTCACAACAAAAGACATCTCAATATCCATGATATAATTGTATGAATGAGTCAAGATAACATGGTTAAGAGATTAGAGTCATAACAGATCTTGTGGTGAATTTCGGACTCAAATACCAACACACTGATCCATTAAAAAAGGGTATTACCAATAGAGAACAACTTCCAGTAAACCAAGCAAACTTCCCATAAAGTTATCGCCATGTTGACATCAATGACAACATAGGAACAACCAAAACATACCATCCATACTTCATGCTCATGTTGCAAGGCTTCCAACACAAAAGAGGAAGTGGGAGAAGCTTAGAGAAACCCTTGCAAAGTATATGAGTGTGTTTAAGTTCAAAGTAAGGTAATTTATAAAATAAATCTATGGCTTGGTAAAATATTTCCAAATTGAATGCCCTATGCTTCAACACACAAAACAAAGTGCATCATTTAATAATTGTGTTTTATCCTTTTCATGACACATAGATTCCCACTCTTTTGTCTAGTGTTTATGTTGTGAATGAGTCAAATAGATTTTTTATTATTCTATAATTATGCACTTTAACTTCTTATTATGAAGAAATATCCAAGATGAGAACTCACAAAAAAATTACTTCACAAATGAAAACCTAAGAGAAACCAAAAGATCAATTGATCTAAGAGGTGAATCATGAATTCTTCAAATAAGGTAAAGTTGGACCTTTTTGAAATTCATGTTATAACTATCAAATTAGATAGTCGGATGACATATTTATGGTGAATATAAATTAAAAGGAATCAAATGTATATCATCTAATAATCATTTATAGTAAAATAAATTTGTATTAACTAAAAATCTATATAAGCATACAATGCTATATGTTGGTAAAAGTATAATATGTGTACAAGAAATCCATATACGCATATAGTGTCACATATCTATAATACAAAAATACATGTACAAAATTACCATATGTCATACTATAATCACTTCCCTCTAGGGAAAGGGAAGAGTCTGCAAGCCTTTGCTTGTTGAGTGGATGGAGAGGCAAGCGATGATGGTTGCTTTTGAACCCGCTGACTTGACCTCCTCTCTAAATTTTTTTGGAGCTCCACCTAATACAATAAAAAATATATACATTAATATATAAAAATTAAATTATAGAATGACATATAAGGGAATAATCACATACCGCCATCTCATAATCTCTTTGAAGTAATTATTGCCTCTCTTCATCAGTCTGAGGGGCAAGTGCACAAATTGGAGTTGTGACCCCCTATGAAAAGCATCAAGAAACAAATTATACTACAAAAGAATATCATTCAAATTCGGACTAATAGATGGATACAACAATAAATAGAATGTAAAATTTACTAATCTAGCTCATATATCTATCAAAGGCATCAAAGATAAAATTGTTGTGGAAATGCCCTCCTCCATTGTGCTATGAATATCAAGAGGAGTATGAACTAATTTCATCAGCTGAAAATGAAACAACACTATTTTACCAAAATCTACCTAAAATTATTTTACAAACATAATGATTAAAAATAGTCAAGCTTACCTCAGTGAAAATGTATTGCCACTATGATTGATAGGTCTTGATGTTGAAGTCCCAACATCCACTTGTTCAACATCCAATGTGAATTTTAAGATTACCATTCATATTAGGTAAAAATATTTACATGTACTATATTTACTTTCTTTAGTAATTACATACTCATGGACTCAACATGGTTGCAAAAATGGGAGATGAAGGGCCGCTAAACATAGGGTGAACACTCTAACCCTATTTTTTTTTACAATAAATTTAATAATTAAGTTAATATTGCATTTCAAAATGAAATATAGTAAATTGAATTTAACCTTATTCAAATTTACCTATCTATTAATTCTAAATGTTACATCCAACATGTCATCTATGAACTCCAATTCATCCAATATGGATATCTCCTGTTGTTGGCCACATGCATCTTGAGCATCCTCAGACCCATAATCACAAAGAGATCCATAGTTTTGACAAATGTAAGTTGAGCGTTGAGACATAGGGGCCTCATCTTTAACCCCCATGCTAAAGGCCTAGTGTACTATAATAAGGCCAAAGTGAAGGATATGATAGACTCTAGGGTCTCCATCTCAACACTCTACTTCATAAAGAAAGAGATTATGACATGCTCAATGTTTGGTCTAGCAAGAGGTCTACATGTCTGATCTTGGGCATGATGTGTCCCCTCTCTATCCTGTGCAAAGCCTCCACCTCCACCTTAGAACTCTCGCATGTCAAAGTAGTTTGAGATCTTGTTAAGGAAAAACTTGCAATAAAGTTTCCTCAAAAAATGCTACATCACCTCATTGTTGTTGCATGTAGGATAGTAAAAACAATCCACTACCTATCCCAAAAATTATTCTTTATCCCTTGGTGTTGGCACCAATGGATGGGGAACCTCTTCCAATGATCACGCCACCAAAGAAATACCACCTTTTAATAAAGTCTCCATAGGCTATAATTTGGTGCAAGAAGATGTGAAGAAAAGAGCAATATATTTCATTAATCATACTCTTCTAGATTATAGAAAGAATTGAAATCAAGTAGAAAAAGAGTGTCAACCATAGTGCTTGCAATCCAATGCCTACACCACTATATTCTAACCTAGGAAATCTAAAACATTACCTGATCGAAGCAATTACAAACATTCCTCATGCAACCAATATTTTCAAGAAGGGCGAGATGCTTCCTTACATTACTCAGCTAATCAAACTTACCTACGTGAATCAAAATTCCATCACACAGGTGATGTCCATTCAAAAATTAAGACAACATACCCTTTCTGAGAGGCTACATAGAATTTTAAATGAAATATAACATGAAATATACTGTGGAAACATTGCAGAGAGATCTTGGATTCCAGGGAAGTCCAAGGTTCTATGTAAACCAAGGAGAAGACCTCACAATGGAGGTAGTGAGAAAAAATGAAGACATGTTTGAGATTGATCCATCAATTTGGTGGATGGCATTGATAGATACAATAAAAGTTAATTTTTAGACATGATTATGTTAAGTATACTACTGTGAATTTTGTAATGCATATATTGATATACACTACTTGGATGGTCTATTCTAGAGCTCTATAGTATGAAGGCCTTACATGGAAAATATATAAATCCGATACCTTCTATGAGGTCCATTGATGACCTTGTGTTCTATTAGACAGTGATCTAGGACCTATGATGTGAAATTTTTTTTATTGGTAATTTATATGCAATATAAAAAAATCTATTAATGAACAAGTAATATGTAATTAGCTAGTGGATGATGTGGAATTAGAAGGTGAACAGGTGAATTAGGATTTCCCAATCAAGCAACTATATTGAAAATACAAAATATGCATCCACTTCATGGTATTCACATATTATTGGGTAATTAATTAAAGAAAAGAATGCAATATTGGTAGCGAAATACAAGATCATCAATGACATTCTATAGAAGAGGCCTTGAGGGTATTGCTTCATTATGTGAACAAAGAAGAAACTAAACAAGTCCTAGATGAGTGTTGCAAAGGCATCTATGGAGGGTACTCCTAAGGTCATGCTACTGCTATGAAAATATAATGACTAGGTTGTTCTTGTCCTACTCTCAATACAAACACATTGAAGTTTGTCAAAAAGTGCCCAAAATGCCAAATTTGCATGCATGTGTTACACCCCCTAGGGAGAATCTTAAGCCAATTGTAACACAATGGCCATTATCTACTTGGGGATTATACCTTATTGGAAAAATGTCGCCATCCTTAGATATTCACAAGTTTATAAGAACTACAATTAGATATTACTAAATTGGGCAAGGCTATGCCTCTAAGCATCGTATTAATGTTTGTATCACAAAATTCATAATAAAATCATTTTAGGTTCAAAGCACTTCAAGTTCTTGTACTAGATAGCACTCAAAATCCCACAAAGGCACAAGCTATGTGAACAATTCCACATCAATCATATTTTAGCCTCAATTTATTACCCACAAACAAATGGACAAGCATAGGTTACTAAAAAAACCCCTAAAAGTAATTCTAGTAAAATTATCTAAGACCCCCCCTATTCTTTGGGACAATGAAGTGAATTCCATTCCAAGATAAGAAAATAAATAGAGTGGGAACCACCATCTTATGGTTGGGTTACATTGAACTTTGATGGAGCCTCAAGAGGAAATTTGAGACAATATGGAGTGAGATGTATAATAAGAAATTCAAATGGAAAATTTATTACTACTACGTGAATGAAAATCAAAGAAGGAAAAAACAAGGCTAAGGCTTAGGTGTTGGAGCTTTGCGTTCAAACTTGTCACCAATTTGGTCTAAAGAATATAGAAATTGAATACGATTTGATGAATATTGTAAATTTAGTTCTCAAATAGCACATAGAGAGTTGGAAAATCAATACAATTCTACTATAGGCTTGTCTATTTATCAACTCATTAAATTCTCACGATACAACACACTTATAGAGAAGCTAATTTTGTTTCCTTGCCAAATTTTCCTTTGGGATTATCAAATAAAAGAAAGTTGATGTGATAATTGAGGAATGAGAAGAACTCAATTCATACTTTAAAATTGAACTATAGTTTGCATCCACTCATTATTAAACATGATTGATGAGGATTTGGAGAATGTCAAATTTATAGTTGGGCAAGGAGGATATCAAATTACTAAGGTGACCTTAACACAAGGCAACTAGTGACATGCATATTAATGATCTCACTTGACATAGTGTGGCAACATGGAGATTGAGGTTTAATTTTGATGCAAAATGGTTTTCCATACATTCTTCCTACTCCATCCGTCATTGGAACCATAGATATTGTGTAAGACTAACCAAATATTGTCGCTAAATGGAATTCTTGTGTGCAATTTCAAAATTGAGGCTTAAAAATGCGTTTTCTAGCTTGCTTTTGTATGCAGTTCAATAGATACTAGGAAAGGAATTTCTATTTACAAAGCATCATTATTGGGTGAATATTAATATTCTTCTATATTCGTGGCAGTTATGTTAAACATGGGTGAAAAGAAAGAAATGGTTCATGCTATGATTAAAGCATTGGTAAAAAAGTATGCGTTAGGTGGTTTAAATGATCTTCTATTGATTGCAACTCCATGTTTAGGTCTTCCTACAAATGGTGTTGCTTCCTTGTCCAATGAATACTCTACCACAACTTGGAAGTCATTTATCATCATTAGAAACCTTGCAATGGAGATTCCAAGGCAACATAAAGACCAAAAGGTAATGGATTTTTTGAAATAGGTAGTGAGTTTAAGCGAGGAACCAAGCATAGAGTGGATGATATCTCTACCAATCAATAACTCCAAGACGTATGAATAGTGCATCACTATTGTTCTACAAATAAATAGTACTTATATTGTTATTTAGGAAGAATCTCAAATGCCTTTGTATGTTTATAGGGAATTTTGGTTATATGCTCTGTAGATGATGGATGAATGTATGAACTTTAGGAGGATTGTTATACTGAAATGGGCTATTTTGTTTATAAACCTTATAGAATTGGTTTAGAATTTTGATATAATCTAGAAATCAACTTTGTAATTTTGTTTGCTTTTTAATGAAAGGGAGCAGTTTCCTAGACTGTAATTATCCAACATTTTTTTAGTCAAACAATCAAAATAGAATTGGAATTTACAACTTCACCCCTTCTTTAGGCCTATAGGACTAGTGTAAGAACTTTTATGGGGGAACTCCATTTTCCCACACTTTTGGATCAATGACAATTGTACGTCTTGACGTTGAAATCCCTACTTTCTACATCTCTTCATAGGGATTTCAAGGTCATGACTAGTGCCAAGTAAGTAGATTGGTAGTTGGATATGATGGATGAAAGACGACTTAGAGTGTTGCAAACGCAAGAAGCTTACTTCATGTAAGTCAACAATATAACAAAAGGGTGTCCCCCCATCCTATCAAAGTAGGAGACCTCATACTAAGGATATACATTAATTGACAGAAAAGCAAGTGGAGTATAAAAATTAGAACTAATTAGTTTGGTCAACAATTAATCAATGGGGACGGGTTATGGTGATTTCAACTTGTATAGAATAGATAGTGAAGTATTTGGTGAGACCATTAATGCAAACCATGTCAAAAAGTATTATGTATAAAAATAAAAGCATTCCATCATATTATGTTGTTTGTTTTCTCTTCTCTAATTTTCACCCTAGCAAGAGTCAGAGGTTACTAGTACATTGTCTAGCTATGCAATGTCTTGAGATCCCTATTTATCATATACCAATAATCCTCATCTCTGAAAAAAGTTTTGAAGAAGTAAATTTTTAAGTGTTAGATTAATTCTAGTCCAAGCTAGTATTGTTTTCTAATTTCATTCCCATCAGATAGGTAAGCCTACTAAACTACCTATAAGCTTATAGTTAGATATTCCTAATTATCCTTGATGGAAGGGGAAAGCTTAGAAGTGGGTAGGTACCCATTTAGTTGTGTTTAGCCCCCTTACTCACCTTGCCCAACCTTAAATGATGGGCTCTAACTTCCCCCTTGAAGCATGAGAAAGGTCAAGGGGGTCCCACTCCTAAAAATCCAAAGCACACACCTACACTTTAAAAAGAAAGAGAAAAAGGAGTATCTAAGCACACATACACAAAAAAGGTAGATGAAACAACAAAGATTCCTATTTTGCCTTCAAAAGGTCATATTTTGTTGAGAACACAATCCCTTATATCAAGTTTGAGCCGTTGGCTCTCTTTGATCTAAGTCTAGGGAATGCCTATAAAGCCTAAGTTATCTAGTTATCTTTGTTCTTTTGGTATATTGTCTCCTTTTTCATTTTGTTTCTCTAACCTATCCTCCTAGCTCTTTTCACTTCCCTAGATTATAGTTGGCTAGATTAGCTAACATAGCATTTAGTATAGTGTAGGAGTACTGTAGAAGTAATCTTAGATAACCCAAAAAAGCCTCACAAAAATGAACCAACCTCCCCTAAAGACTTCCATACATAATGGGAAAGAAAATTGAGCACAATGAGTTTCCATGTTGCTAGGGTTCCTAGAGCCATTGCAACCAAGTTGCAATCACATACACAACTCATTAGTGGATCCAAGGCTACACCTAGTGATTGGTGCAATAAGGGATGCCCAACCCTCCTATAAACACATACATATACTTTTGCTTCTTGATCAAAGCCATGCAATCTACTATTCCACTCACTTGTACCTCCATGGGTGCATGTTTGATCTTTCCCTATTGCCCATGGAGGGCATGATGCTAAAAAAAACCAACACATAGATCATTCAATATTCACTACAAGCAAGCATAAAGTTGGCAAAAACATAAAGGAATTATGACTTCAAAGAAGGAAATGTTGCCATGGCATATGCATTGTCAAAAATTAGCCACTCCTTATTGACAATGTTATTTATCTTACAAAACATAAACTCATAAAGCACTTGATTAGTATATTAGTGGTTCAAGAAAGAACTATAGATGCTTGATAATATTTGAAATATTTCAATTTAAGATAATAGTAAAGTTAGGAAAGATTAATGAATAACTAGATAATCCATCAATGATTGACAATGGAGGTTAAAGGATCAATAGAGGATGACTTATTGGTAGCTCATCTTTTAGATTTGAGACTATATAAAGAATCAAAGGGAATAGTAATTTTTTTTTTTTTTAAAATAGAGATTGATGATTCATGTAATGTCATTCACTCTAATACAAGGACAACTATATAAAATGGCAAAGGACGAGTTTTTGACAAGGATAGAAAAAAGCATGATAAAGAGTCCACAAAAGCATGATAAAGAGTCCACATTGAGGGAGGTCCATGAAGGAATTACAAATGAGTAGAACACAAGTGAAGCCACATCAAATAAAGTATTCTTATTAAGACCATGTCAACCAATTTGGATCACTAGTGCACAATGCTAAAAAGAGCTATAATATTTATCAAAGAGTCAACACATTGACCTTGATGCTATTTGAGAAGTGGATTATCAATTTTGTGGGCTAAGTTAGGAATGCAAAAATGTATAACACATGCCAAGGTCACAAAAATTGGAATAAGAAATCTAAAAGATGGGAAGAAGTTATACTAGCAAAGACATTTTATCGATAACTTCCATGAAAAAAAACATTGACACAAGTTTTGAATGATCTTGTAGGAAATCTAAAACTATTTTTTTTCTAGAAGACATGGTGTCAATGTATGGTCAAAGCCAAACATCCAAACAAGCTCAAGATAAGATGGTATGGTGTATGCTGTATAACGTATTTTAGACAATGCTGCTATTAAGCTTAATACATAGCACGTGAATGCTAACAAGATAGAGACCTACTATCCATCCTAAAAAGATATAAAAGGAAAAAACCCCACAAAAGATGATTCGATAGTGTAAGGATGAAAATTGAAAAGGAAACTTCTCAAAACAAAGTGCAGTTAGGCCCATTTTGTCTTCAGAAAAAATGGAGCCCCTCACTAAGAAACATGACTATGAGAAAGTAACACATTAAAGCTGGCATAATTTGGCTAAAGTTAGTGTATGAAACAAACTAGTGGATGAAATGCGGATAAAAAAAACAAAATCTGGTATATAAAAGAAGGTTAGACTTGGGATTTTGGACCCTTGCACAACAATGCAAATATTTAGATGGGAGAGTCTCAAATTTTGGTTCCACACTTTGTTTTTACAATTTCTCATCTTGCTTGTCGTAGTGGGAAGTTTTATTGGTTATGTCATAGTTGTAGGGCTTGGACTCAAACTTGACTCAACAGTCCAAAAATTTGACTTCAAACTTGGGACTCAGCACATAATCAACAACAAACTTGACATAAACTTGGCCAAAAAAACCCTTATAATTACACAAAAAAAAGAAATTAATACATTTAGACAACATAAAAGCCTAATTTGACTATCAGGTTGTCATAACTCAAATATTACATGTCACATGAACCTCAAGCTCTCAAAATCTGAAATTTCATAATTTCAAATGTATAACAATATTATAAATTTATAATTGTTTACATATAATGATATGTCAAAATGAAAAAACAACCAACATAATCTACATCTTCCTCTTTCCCCTCCTAATATAACTTATTTTTTCAAGCCTCAAACTAGAAGGTTCTACAATATCAAAACGATGATGGATTGTTTCTTCAAAAGTGTCTTTGTTTTCCTCCATTGCATCCAATTTTGTTGCTTCTATTGCTCCTCTCTCAAATTTTGCAAGATCTTCATCAGCAAGGAGGACACCATCTTGTTCATCGACGGTTCATTCACCATAAGGATCAATCTCATCCAAGTCGATGGAATCATGTGAAATGCCCTCCACCTTTCTAGTTTGAAGACGAAGGTTGTACTGAATGAAGACAAGATCATTGAGGCAGTCCTAGGTCAACTTGTTTATCTTCTTCGTGTTAATTCTTTCAAATAAGCTCCAATTGCATTCACACCCAAAAGCACTGCAATGCTGGGACAAAATACAAATGGCTAACCTTTGAAGATTTGGCATGCTAGCACCATAGTTCTCCCACCATAAATCTACAAAAAATTATTTAAAAAATATAATAATCAAGTTTCTAATTTCTACTTGAGTATTGAACTAAATTTTTTACTTTGTTGTTTTTCTCTCCTTTGAATTGTTTGAGCTGAAGAAAAGAGTCTCCCCTCCACACTCTTGTAGACCTTAAATAGATGGATGAAATATAGCAAGTTGATTATTATGTATGTAAAATGGATGTTTCTAGAGAATCAACATTGCCAAATTCATAAAAAAAATATGGTAAATTAGATTTTGTATCTTACCTCCAACTCATCAAGAACTTTATCTTTCATCTTAGCATTTGACACCATCTTATTGATGCATGAAATTCCATGACCTCCTTGTAAGCTTTGAATGAATCAGAGAAATAGAATTTTGGGTTTAGGTAGTAGGCCAAGGCATGTATTGATTGGTGGAGTTGGCTTGTCCATCTACGATCAATGATGCACCAAATGATTTCATTTTTTTTTTGTTTCCATCCATTTGTCCATCCATCTAATAAGATGCTACAACCTTTTCTCCACCATACTTTCTTTTGATTGTCAATCACAAGCCGTGTATTTTTTATGGCTTCCTGTAGCAATGGCCCACTCATTTCTCTTGTTGTTGGAGTCTTAAACCGCTTACTTACAACTGAATACATTCACCAACCCTTCCCAATATGAGATGCTCGCCACATTGAAGGGTAAATTATTATAGTACCAAAAATTTGTTGCTTCCATCCTTGCCTCATGGTGTTTTTCTTTATTCCAAGTGGTACCTTCAAGTGAGGGTTGTGCTCCTGGAATATTGCGTGGAACAAAGAAATTCAATGATGAAGGAATCTAGCTAGAAGTAGAAAAAGAACCCTTAGGACTCTCACCAATAGATGAATGTGGATGACGGAAGCTTGGAGTGGGGGAAACAAAGGAATCCGTAGGCATAGAAATAGATATATTATGATTCATGATTGCTGCTAATGCTTCCTTTGTTTTTTGCTTTTTCACTTTTTTCATTTTGTACTCAGCAAGCAAGGCATTCATCTCTTTAGTAACCACTTCAAGCACCTTAGTGCATGCCTTCACATTTTGCCCAAATATTTTAGCAAGGTGATATTTTAATCTATTAATTCCACCTATCATACTTTGCTTGTATTCAATACAAGTGACTTGGCTCTTCATAGCTCTTGATATCCCATACTTCCATGCAGGATCTTTTTAGCCACTCATTTGTGTTGAACTTGAAGTTGACATTGTTGTTTTAACATGGAAACAAAATTAGCAATGAGGAAAATGATAAACATTTATTAAAAAAATAAAGAATCCAAATAGAAGCTAAAAATGTTAAGAAATGAGGGATGAGGGGAAATGGAAGAAAATTTGACACCCCAAATTTTCAAGTTTTTTTTATTTTCAAATAAAAAATAAATAATAAAAATTACTTGTTTGAGGATTCGATCCTAAAATCTTGTCTTTTCAATTTGTTTCTTTCCTAGGTTGACATTTGGCTCGGTCAAACAGACAAATATAAGCTAGAAATTAAAAAAATGATGGTTTTTTCACTTAAATCACGACCTAGGCATTACCTTTGCGGATTGAGAATCCAAGCTCAAGACTTGGGAGTTTGACCCTGAGACTCGACAAGTCTTATGTCGAGACTTGACTGAGTACTCAACAAGACTCAACAAGACCCGACTCTCAAGTTTGGTCAACTCATCTCAACTAGTCGGGAGACTCACGAGTTTTACTGAGTACTTGGCGAGAACTGAAACTATAGGTTATGTTGCCTTGGGCAAGAGACAACTGGTTTAGTCTAAGATAAACAATGGCAAAACTCTTGCTCATCTGAGTCTCTTGCTTGTGTTAGCAAGAACTCTTATTGGGTATGTTGCCTTGAGCATTCAGCAATAATTTTAGTTTAGGAGAAATGACAACAAAGCTATTGGCGGTGTATGACAATCTACAAATTCCAAAATGGTTCAACAAATGACAATTTAGATGAAGATTGCATCACTACAGGGAGCAATGATACAAGGATATGACCACAAATCACATCCCCTTGATCTTAGTGAGTTATGGGAGAATTATAATATTTATAAGAAGACATCATAGAAGACAAGAGAACAAGATAGAGATCATATGATACACAATATGAGCAAGATGGATAGATATAGACATGTTGTAGGAAACATGCGTTGATTTGTGTTATAGATAATGAGTGATGGCATTTACATCCATATTAAAAAAATTGTTTAAAGGAATCGATAAATAATTAGCAGTTAATGGATATTATTGTGTCTAAGCTTGCGTATGCTCTATATGATGGATATTCATTCAATGTGTTCATTTTTTGTCAACATGAATAAATAATACTATTATTAACAAAATATTTCTTCCAATTAATTTAAATTCTCACCATTTTAAAATAGTTAATTTATCAACTAACTAGTAATAAGACAAATGGATGCAACAGAAATATAAAAAATTCTTTTAAAACGATAGTAGGTCATTTCAAGTTATTGATCAATGCATTTTAATATATTAATAGTATTAATAGGGGACAACAAATTTATGAATATCATTTAATAATATTACTGAAATCTAAAATTAAATAGTGTGATATTCTAAAACTTGAAAGTGGGAAAGATACATTATTGAGACAATCTGCAGTTTTAAGTTTCTTTCTTAAAATAGTATATTGCTAAACGTAAGCAGTTGCCAATTGGAAGTGTAGTTAATTTAAGTAGCAAATCTACAAACAAGATGTGATAAGAATCCTGTAAACCTAAGTTTAATGCCAAGTGTGTAGGTTGTTATTCACTCAAATAAACAACCATCATAAAGGCCTTTCAGATGGCCACTCTATCTAACCTCTGGCATGATACTCTTCAGGGAAATTGACAACTTGCCCAAATGCATTAAATCCAAAATCAGATTGACAAATTGGAGTCCACCAAGGAGGGACTAAACAAGCGTATTGAATAAATCACCTTGGGTACTTCACTTTGTGTCCAAGGCAAAACCAGCCAGGCCGCTCTCCAAGACACTGAAAACATCTATTGGATGATGGCCTTCAAGCTGGGTGTAGGCAGTTCCTGTTCTACCATAGAAGAATAAATGTTATTTTTAACTGTTTGTTTATCTCTTGCTCTCTGGCCTTTTCTGGCTGTAATTTGGACTTCTTATGTCGTATGAAATGAATTACTCTTATTTGGCTGTAATTTGTTCAGCTTTGATAAATGAAAAAAATATTTTAAAACTCAGTTAGTATAGTTTTATTGGCTTGATAATTGGATGATGCTTGCTTCCAATTACTTGTTTACATTTTATGCTAGAAAATGGCTTTAACGATCACTTCAAGATCTTAAAGAAAAACATCTGACTATTTATTGAAGTTTACTAAAGAAAATTTCATTTGTTTGCCCCAATATTAATTTGTAAAGTGATTGATGGAAAAATAAATATACACAATCACTCTCCAAAATCATACATAAGGATATTGGTAGATACATATTTTAATGTAAATATAGTCCTATTCATCTTAGAGCTGAATTGCTATCATATAAAGTTAAAACAACGCAGAGTCTTGTAATATGCCTTTTCTTATTCTCATGTACAACATGTGATCTATATACAACAGTGAATCATATTTTGTTTATATTCATTGTTGAGTTTTTTCTAAGAACACAATAAGAGTAATTCATTTCATACGACAATGGCCTTCATCACTGCATGCCTCATCCTGTAAATACAATTGCAAAAATTAGGCACTTTACCCTAGAAAATGAATAATTGGAGCCACATGAAAGAAAAAATACAAACAACATTTGGAAGTTTGGGAATTAAATTTTGTAATCTACGTTACATAATCTACTTCATAGGTAAATAACCATTTTAAAATTCAATTGTATCTGTTCTATACTAAGATACATAAGAATATCTTGACAGTTGTAACTATTTTGCTCAAGCTTATAAGTTTGAGAAAGCATTTTCCCATATGAATTCGTAAGCCTAAATCATACCCAACGATAAAATGTTTTAGTGAGTCTTAATTTATACCATAGTGTAAAAAAATGCAAATACTGTTTCAAGTTTAAAATTCTAATGATAAATCATAAAAGGAAAACCAATATGTTCAAAGTAGAGTTTTGAGACGAACAATAATATTAATGATTACACTTCATAGTAACATCACCAAATGATGTTTTGGTTTTTTAATGGGTTGCCATGTAAAAGTGAATCTAATTGAAGAACTGGTTGAGTTGAATCCTTGGCTTGAATGGGTCTTAAATACCATTCTTATATAAAGTCAATCTATAGGCCTTTAGAAACCCCAGGGACTTTGTTGTCTTGCCATTAAGAGGTCTCACCCTCCATTCTAATAAAATTCAATCCAACTAGAAACAACATTGGAAACAAAGGTAGATAAAATGTATTTGAAAGAAGGTAAAAACACCATAAATTCAGTTGCATCTGGGAAATATTCTCCCACATACTTACATGACATACATTCCAATCTTATAAAAGTCAATCTATATTAAGGATATTGGAAAGAAAGGCAGAAACAATATTAAAAAGATTATAATAGTCATGATGTTTCTACAGTTCATAATAGTGCTTAAAATGTTTTTGGATATAGCCTTGTTGAGAATTTTAGAATCAATGTTTTGGATCACACTCTATGATTTGTCATCAGGAAGAGGATAAACTTAGGATAGATTGCAAAGAGTGTTCCTTATAAGGATGAGGGATAGCATGGAGCAAAAAATGAGAGAGGGGGAAACTGTCATAACCTCTTTTATATTGATAAATATTGTTTAATTGTTTTAAAATAAATATGTATTACTGTTTTAGATAAACAAATTAACCAAATAAATGAACATTATTTGTCACAAGTTTTAAAAGCAGCGGACAATTATTACTTAGTCGTAAGAAAATAAAACATATTGAAATATCTGCAACTAAAATACTTGAGTCATGGCAAATAAGATGCTATGAAGTTATTGTTCTATTTTAACACCAAACCATGCATGCTTGGCTATCCCCACATTTTCCAGAGAAGCTTCAATTTCTGCCACCTATTATAGCCATTGAAATTTATTACTTGTAGAACACATGTTGATTCTAATCCGCGGTATTGAATGGGTGTAACTAAGCACCAAGTGACAGGGGTACGTGGAAGGCAAGATACTTCCATGTCAAGTAGTCAAACTTCATTTACCTTTCCATGACCCATGTTAATGATATTGAGCAGCTTCGGGTTCATCCTTCCAGCCTCGAGTAAAGTCATAAATAAATGTAGCCTATTGGCTATTTATTTATATGTGAAAATAAATGAGTATGGGCGCATCTCTTTGTAAATAATATAATTCTTATTCTGGGCCGACCTTCTTTGTAAATTATATTCATTGAAATTATTTTGTATCTTGGCCGACCTCATAACTTGAAGAGGTGCGACCTCTCTCACTTGTATATATACAAGGTTCGCTTCCTCCATCACACACACATTCAAGCAAGTCCGATTTATTCTTCTAAGTGCGAATTCATCAAGAGAGCTGAAGTGCGAATTAAATTCATCAAGAGGCAAGTGCGAATCTCTCAAGTGCTGAGAGTGGTTTATATCTATAGCTGTGTGCGAACCTGTTCAAGTGCAAGTTGCGAATATTATTGAAGAGCAGATTCATCTTGTCAGAAGTACAGTTCATTTTCTGTTCTTTGTATCTGATATAGGTACAGAATTCTGGCCTTGAGTTAGGCCTCATTGTAAAGAGAATTATTGCCATTGTTCATAAATATAAGAGAGATCTTTGTTGCTGGGTTTTTCTCCCTCAAGAGGAGGGTTTTCCCAGGGTATCTGCTGTGTTACTTTGTCTGATTTGTTTTAAGTTTCTGTGCATACAATCTGATCACTTAAATTTAACAACCCACAGTCTACGTTAGTTCTGTGCAACCATTTAGGCACAAATGAGGGGAAGAATACTATGAGAATGGTGCCAGGAATTCTTCAAAATTATTCTCCATTTCTCAATTATTCTGATAGGAGATCTTGTCTATCACGGCTGTGAAGGGAAGGCCATTGGTAGGTGGATGGCATGGTGAACCAGGCAGCTTTCTCTTCCTCATAGAAGCGATGGATAGAAAAAATAAAAAAAATGTTAACCCAGAATCAAAACTCCAAGATTTGTTAAAACAGGAGTGTAATTCCAGGTGTGCAGATTGTGGAGCTGCAAAGCCAAGATATGCCTCCATTATGCTTGGAATATTTCTGTGCATGCTATGGAATTCACTGCCCAATTGGCGCCCACATCTCTCGCACTAAGTGTATTGGTTTAGACAATTGGAGCACCCAAGAAGTCAACCTCATGACCTCCATAAGAAATGCTGTAGCCTCTGCTTATTGGGAAATGAAATTTAATGGCAAGACTCCAGAACAGAGACATGTACATCAACAGGCTGAGAATCTGAAATGAAGGAGAGCGACCTACAATAGAGACAAGTTACTGTTTCTTCAGAGTGGGAAGAGACTCAGAAATTTTGGAATGTTGCTGTGAGGACAGAGAAAACTATAGTCTATTGCTGCCAAGAGGAAAGAAATATTGGTGGTGAATTAATGAAGCAATCTCACGGTTGCAGGAGTGAGACCAGGCATTGTTCCTTCCACTGTCAAAATCTAGTAGAGATTCAATAGCTTCCAGGTAAGTAGATCGATCCTGTAAAGCACATTTAGCAAGCATCATATAGTATCATTCTATGAAATTCAATACAAACTATGCGAAATGTTTAAATTTAGTTATTGTTGTTTCTTGTGACTGTATTCGCTTTTGCCATGGAAATTTGATTTGTAAGTGGTATAGATCTATGCCTACCATACCTAAAATAAAAGAACCTTGAATATGTTATGCACATAATAGTTTTATCAAGAAGGAAAATGCAACTGATAGATCTACAAAAAAAATGATTATCATCCCTTTCCTATATTGAAGTGAGAAAAAAATAAGATTGCTCTCAAATTAAAATTCAGTCATTTACATTACAGTAAATCTATTACATAGTATTGGCTTTATAAGGCCATTATTCCGGTATGAAACTGTAAGAACCCTTGTTCTCCCAAATATAAAATTCTTTGCAACTGCTGATCTGATTTTTTTGTGTTTTGAAGTTTTCAAAATATTTACCAAGAAATGCATAAAATTGCAAAAAGAAAATGCTGAAAGCTAAAATATCAAATGATCAACTTTGATTATTTATTGCTTTGAATTTACAATAAGATTGATCATACCTGAATAGCAACTTCTGATCTATAAATGTTTATCCTTTGAAACCCTTGAGAAATCCTCCAATGATGCCCAATGTTGACTCCTGGATGAAGCCAATCCACAATGCAACCTTAAGATGGTATTGCACACCCTCAGGAAGGTGAACAATTGAAGATACTACATTCTCCAATGCCAAGAGATTGCAGAAATTGCAGAAACACTAGGTTTCTTCTTCTCCATAGCGAAACTCTTCAAAAGCTAAATATCAAAATCATGAATGAATCCTTTTTCATTTGCTTTGATAGCTTATATACTTTTTTCATGACTTAGGTCGACCTCTAGAAGCTTCTCATCATTTAAATATATTTTAATATTTGCACTTTATAATGTCTCATGAGATGGGCACCCTTTTCAATGCACTTAATTAATGTCTTTTAAGTCATTTAATGGCCCCATTGACATAAAGTTATAATATAACATTATAATGCACTTTTTGCATAAATAATTAATTATTATTAAAGATTAACTTCAATAATAATTAAAATAACATAAGTTGCTCATTAAACATTATTTTTCCATTCCGTTTGAACTAGAAGGTCAACCACTGAGTCAACTGTGCATCCACGTGCCCTGCTAAAAAATAGTAATATTGGACTCCACTGATTAGGTGACTTACTATAAATAGTAAGTGTGCATATCTAAGTCCCAAATCCTCTGCAAAGGCCAAACCTGAACAATACCTTGCTCCAGAGAAGAATAACGCCACCGAAGGACCAGGTATCTGCCTCACAAGACCCTCTATCCAAAACCATTAGCCTACAAGGGTCAAATGATAGGCTAATCCTTCGAACTCTAATGCTCACGAAAATGGGGACATTACAGTCCGCCCTCCCTGAAATTGCTTGTCCCCAAGCAATCTCCACTACAAAGAAACTTCACTCCTCGAGAAGCCCAAACGAATTGTGAAATGTCCCACACATCTCCAACTAACTCCTGTAGCATCGACAACCACAACTGCGCAAAAATGGATGTCAAACCAACTGTCCATCTCATCCGCACAAGACATGTGCATCGGAAACCACTCATGTACATGTGAACCCAAAGTGAAATTGTAAGCAATCCACACCATGTACACACTGCAATACTCATCAATGAACTCTGACCGTAACCCTGATGCACAAGAAAGATCTCACAGCACACTGAAGAGTGTCCAACAATGTATTCCTGGATCCCAAATCCAGAATGGAAGTCTGCCATGTCTGATATCCTCCGAATTTCTTTGCGCAAATCTGATATCAACTTCACCATGCTGAAAATGGTGAAGCAACCCATCGGAACCCATCCCAATTGCAGTGCCAACCCTGTCACCACCTGGATCCCAATACAATCTAAACTCACATCCATCTGTCATGTGGAGATAAGAACATCTGGAAGCATCTGCTACACCAAATTTCTCTCTATCTCCTGCTAAACCCCCATGCATGTGATAACTAACCAAGCCATCATGCCAACTAACACCATAACCACCCTATAACCATGTATTCGAATGAAATCTCTCTGACATAGAAGTAGCAAACCCTGTCGGATACATAACAACATGATGGATAACTAACTGCTGTCCTGGAAGCATCTGCTACACCAAATTTCTCTCTGTCTCCTGCTAAACCCCCATGCATGTGATAACTAACCAAGCCATCATGCCAACTAACACCATAACCACCCTATAACCATGTATTCGAATGAAATCTCTCTGACATAGAAGTAGCAAACCCTGTCGGATACATAACAACATGATGGATAACTAACTGTTGTCCCTGCAAGTAATCCCCCACAAACAACTGAGTCAGGTACTTGCAGTCACTAAATCCATCTTCTGAAGACGACAACTCTCCATCCCACAATGGATGGTATAAACCCTGAGCCACTCCACACCAACGCATCATCAAATCCTCTATGTGTGGACTAAAGGAGAAGTGATGAACACTCCTCACTATGTAATCAAGATAAATGCACCAACCTCTGTCAATGGCTGACCATCATAGTCTTGGGGAACACACTCCTCATCCCTCTCACTACTCTCATCACTAGAATCAGTAGATGGCTCATGTCTCTGATCCTGTATAGTTAATTTGGTAGACGCTCTGCCAAGTCTCTCTGCGTACCCAATAGCATATTCTTGATCCTGGAAGAAGTGGAGGTATTCTTATTTTATCCCCTCCAAAGCACTCCTGATGAACTGCAGTTCACGAATGCAAGTACCTGCCGAGATTCCATACTGTCTCTCCTACAATTCTTGCACCAAAGGAGGTACTCCACATATTTGTGGGTGCAATCAAAACGAGATAAGATTAAATCAACCTTCTCTCCTGTAACCTTCAGTTGATCCCTCCAACTTTGTGGCTCAACAAACTACCGATCATAATCAGCTGCATGGGATGAAATGACTGATTTGTTTTCAGAAGAGGGAAACAAATCAACATAAGAACCAATCTCCCAACTAGATGATACTCTGCATATCTCCTGTGAAGAAGATGGAGTAGCGTCGTGTTTTGCCACACAACTCTCTGGAGAATCCACTACATCACAAGAGCTGTCAATAATCTGCCCTGCATCACCTGACATGGGACTAACCTTAGGTGCAACAAGTGATTCTCTGCAACTCTCAACCAATGCTCTCATCCCATATGAATCAATTGCACCTGTATCTATGAGGGATGTAACCACATCCTTAACCTGAACACAACCATAATCCGTGGATGCATGCCCACCACCAATAGCTGTCATAGATATCGAAATTGTATCTACTAGAGGTGAAGACTGTGCTAAAGCTCAACTCCACGGTAAGCTCCTCTATCTGTGACTGTGACTCTTGAAGGGCCAACTGAGCGTTCTTCAATGAATCCATAGTCACCTCAAGCTCATGAGTGAGCTCATCAACCTCCTCTTCCTTTCCCTTCAATGCATCATAACAGATGCAATCCCACTTGAGAAGATAATCTTTGTCCGCAAGTAGCTGTAGGTAATTTTGTTTCATTATTCCAATTGCTTCTCAAAGTGCATGAAACTCTGCAAGGGAAAGACCACTATCACAATGCTCATCTGTCACGGGAGTACTCCAACCATAAGTGGCCAACATCTGGCAAGCGACATCAAAATGCTCTATGGCGGTAGCAATCACTCTATCATTAACCTTAAGTTGCTCTACCAAATGATGAGGACCCTGGAACTTATCACTCCCACACAAATTCTTTGATTTATAGTCTGCACTATGATATGAGGTAACCATCATCGCTCACTATATGATAAGCAACATCATGCGTGCTATCAACTTTGCACACAATATCATCAAAGGTACTACTACTATGTACCTCATAAAGACATTGTAGAAGCTGTTGTTTTGACAATATTTTCACACACTTCTTCCATAGTAACTACAACTACATGTCCATCCGAAGAATGATCCTGGGACTCATTGCCAATGGATGGATTTTCTGATTTGTTTTCCATGGCCTGATTTGAAAAATCAGACTTGTTGTGGCATGAATCTTCAACACAAAATGCATTAGTAATACTCAAATATAAAATTATTTGCAACTGCTGATCTGATTTCTTTTGTGTTTTGAAGTTTTCGAAATATTTACCAAGAAATGCATAAAATTGCAAAAATGCAAAAAGAGAAATGCTGAAAGCTAAAATATCAAATGATCAACTTTGATTATTTATTGCTTTGAATTTACAATAAGATTGATCATACCTGAATATCAACTTCTGATTTGCAAATGTTTATCCTTTGAAACCCTTGATAAATCCTCCAATGATGCCCAATGTTGACTCCTGGGTGAAGCCAATCCACAATGCAACCTTAAGATGGTATTGCACACCCTCAGGAAGCTGAACAATTGAAGATACTACGTTCTCCAATGCCAAGAGATTGCAGAAATTGCAGAAACCCTAGGTTTCTTCTTCTCCGCAGTGAAACTCTTCAAAAGCTAAATATTAAAATCATGAATGAATCCTTTTTCATTTGCTTTGATCGCTTATATACCTTTTTCATGACTTAGGTCGACCTATAGAAGCTTCTCATCATTTAAATATATTTTAATATTTGCACTTTGTAATGTCTCATGAGATGGGCACCCTTTTAGATGCACTTAATTAATTTCTTTTAAGTCATTTAATGGCCCCATTGACATAAAGTTATAATATAACATTATAATGCACTTTTCGCATAAATAATTAATTATTATTAAAGATTAACTTTAATAATAATTAAAAATTAACTTTAATAATAATTAAAATAACATAAGTTGCTCATTAAACATTATTTTTCCATTTCGTCTGAACTAGGAGGTCAACCACTGAGTCAACTACACATCCAGGTGCCCTGCTAAAAAATAGTAATACTGGAATCCACTGATTAGGTGACTTACTATAAATAGTAAGCGTGCATATCTAAGTTCCAAATCCTCTGCAAAGGCCAAACCTGAACAATACCTTGCTCCGGAGAAGAATAACACCACCAAAGGACCAGGTATCTGCCTCACAGGACCCTCTATCTAAAACCATTAGCCTACGATGGTCAAATGATAGGCTAGTCCTTCGAACTCTAATGCTCACGAAAATGGGGACATTACAAAAACTAATTACGGGAATATAACTTCCAAAACCAAATTTATTTATTAAATTAACAATAGCATGTTAATTTATTTATTTAACTATATATGTCAAATACTAAATTCTAACATCCCCCCTTAGTACTGACATAGATAAAAACTAGAAATTAGTACAAATATTCTTCATCACTTGAAGTGTGGCCCTTTCCTTCAATTGTCATTGTGTTATCTTGCAACTTTCCATCAAGAAAATCCCGTGCTCTCTGTTTGCAATTCAATACTACATATCCTATCTTTTTACAATAGAAACATGTGCCACTTGCATGTTTGAGCTTCAACATATGTTTTGATTTTTTGTAAGAAGTATTAGCCTTGTTTTGTGTGGCTAATGCAACTTCTTCTGAAACATGTTTGTTTCTTTCATCAAGCAATGTGGATATAATACTTTCTAGACCTGGATTGATTTTGCTTAAGGTGAATACCTTGTGAGACATACTATTTAAAACTATGGCTTTTGCATCATTTTCCTTTATTTCTTCATTTATACCAGCCAACTAATTTATCAAGGAATGGAATTTACTGATGTGAGACACTATATCTTCACCTTCTTCCATTTTCAATCCATACAACTTTCGTTTTATAATTATTTCTGCACTATCAGCTTTTGATCCAAACAAAGTATTCAATGTTTCCCAGATGTCCTTAGAAGATTTTTTAAAATCTACATGATGTAAATAAGGTTTAGATAAAACCGAGACCAATTATAGCCAATGCTTTCTTATCTTTTACCTTCCATTTTTGAAGTTCATCTGCATCTATTGGCTTTGTCACTGTACCGTCAACAATTTCCTAGAGATCTCTTTCAATTAACAATAATTGTATCTGTATTTGCCAACTGTAAAAATCATTTCCATTAAACTTTTCATAAAGGCTTAATTTATCCATTTTGTGTTGAATAAAATGTGTCCTTAAAAATAATACTTATATCTCCAATATTCCCCACACCTTTATTTTATAGAAATTAAAAAAACTCATAAAGAAACTCTAAACAACACGCCTCTTTTCATAATACCTTGACAGAAATTTAAAAAAAAATTCATTTGAAAACTGTTTCATGCGCAGCCTAGGCATTAGCTTAGGCAACAAACCAATTATTAGTTGCAGCCTTTGCACATGTAATCGCTGCCTTTCCTCTTTGCAGCTTCCACTCCTTTCCCTGCGCACTCTCTCCTCCTCTCAGCCTCACACAGCCTGCTGTGTGCAAATTTAAATGCCAAATCAAGTGGGTGCAGCCCATTCAGCTTCCCCTATAATTTTTTTTTTTTAAATTTAAATTTTTGGAATGACAACAATGAACAAAGTGAAGTGTTAAACAATGGAAAGAATGAACATGGTAGAGAGAAAGAGAAGAAATGGAGATGAATATGGAGTCAAAAAGGGTTTTGCACATGGTCTACATTGCTCACCTATTGACGAATGCAAGAATGGTAGAAAACAATAACAGTTGCACGTGGTCTTCACTGCAGTACCATTGTAAACACCGTTGTGAAAAAAAACAAATGAATGGAGAGAGATCAGAGAGAGGTCCAAGAAGAAACTCGTTCTGATACCATATTGAAGTGAGAGAGAAAAAAATGAGATTGCTCTCAAATTAAAATTCAGTCATTCACATTACACTAAATCTATTACATAGTGTTGGCTTTATAAGGCCATTATTCCCGTATGAAACTAATTACGGGAATATAACTTCTAAAACCAAATTTATTTATTAAATTAACAATAGCATGTTAATTTATTTATTTATTTAACTGTATATGTCAAGTACTAAATTCTAACATCCTATTGATCTTGTCCGAGAGATTGGAAGACAGCTTCTGAAACCAGTAGCATATGTGGGATAATACTTGAACTCAATTATGATCTACTTATTTGTAGATGGTTAAGCTGTAGCTTCATTTGATAACTATTCCTCCCTGCATTACTATTAGGATGTTAAATTATTCATTCCTCAGTTTTCCTGTTTTTTTATTTTTATTTTTTATGCTGTCTTAAGACTTAAGGTTAAAGGATATGCTAAGTTCTCTATTGGATTGGTTAATCAATTGTGTTCATTGATGAGTTAGGGCACTGATAATTGTAAATGATTTATTTAAACTGGTATTGCAGTTCGCCAATGATATGTGGCAGATATGCATGATTTGAAACTTGTCATATGGATTTAAAGGCTGAAAGTATACCTTTTGTTTCTTCAGACTTTGTGAAGATTTGAGATTACAAGGTAGATGATGAGTGATTAGAGTTATTTTGATTTCTCTTGGTGCTGTGGTTGTTGCTTAACTTGTCTGTATCCTATAATTATTAATTTATTGGGATTTATTGAGTGCAGAACATCTGAGTTTTTCTCAAAATGACTACTCACATAACAGCCTCTAAATTTCACTGTTACTAAGTACTAACATCCACAAAGGAACACGTTCTAATTGGAATTACCTTGGCTGTCTTCTCTGTGTAGAAGGGTTTAAAGAGGATGTAAGAAAACTTCTGATTTTTTTTGGAAGAAATATTGGTTGTCCAATTAAGTTTCACAATAAATCCATACAAGGGAATGCCAATGACTATTAACCAGTCACAACTTTAACCAGTTTAGCAAATAACCAACAAGCTGCCATAACAGTGGATGCAATGGTAAAACTTAACATTCTATTATTCATCCCTCATTGAATTATCACACTTGTCATGAAAGTCTTATTTCATAAACAGAATCAAGTGTAAACATGATTAATAAATACCTCAATACAAGATGACAGAGAGCTATAGGCTGGCTGTAGCTGATTACAGAAATTTTTGGACTTTAACATCACCCAACACATACTCAGCATTACAAGCTCTTTCATACTCATAACAAGTGTGTGGGCACTTTAAAATTCACCCAGATCTAGAAGGAATTCAAGAAAACTGCCAATGAAGGTCTACAGATACCAAAACTGAGCGCTAACAAACTGACAGTGAGCTGTTACAGGTCTGATAAGTCTGAAAATGACAGCTACAGGTTTGGATAAACCCTTTGTTACTGTACAGGAATATGTCAGTTTGATATGCCAGTTGTAACAGCTTCAAAGTGCTGGTTACAAGCACAATCACCTTCAACACAAGTATCTCAACTGAATCATCCTCCAGCCACACTTCAAACACACCCAGGCATATAGATAAAATAGTTGCAAGTCTGAAACTATTGTCTGTTGCAGATGATAGGGGCTATTTAACGTCTGAAATGACTGTAATAGCATACCAAACTCACCAATACACTGTTGTACTATCTTCAAACAGTGTATCCATTGAAATAGACTTTGTTAGTTCCCTGACTATGATGAAATAACACCTCAGCAACCAAATCACTAACTTTCCAAGGTTTGATACAACATATAATAGAACCGTACAGCACTCTAGGTCACTACCAACAACTCAACACAACACCAAATGCCATTTCTCCACCTCAAAAGGCCAAATAACAATATTGGCTACACCTAGCGCCACCAAACAACACCTAAAACTAAATGAAATTTGGGCGATTCATGCCCAGACGTCTCATGCCAGGTTTGAGTATGGTACAACCTTCCTAGAAAAAGGTGCAATCATCAAATAGACCATAAACCCACCTTAATAAAGCTGCCCTATTATGAGAATCACCATATGAATAGCTTCAAACGATTTCAGACCTTGTTAACAACCTTCCCAAGAAGATACGAGTGGTACAACCCAGCTAGGCATCATTCCAAACCTCAAACTGTACAGCCAATGAATATCAATCTATAGATATCACGAATACTCACCAAAACTTAGAAAATATTAGCAAATAATCACCCAAAAATCTGCACCTCGAAATAATTTGAATATCTTCATTTTCCTAAAACCTCGAACTGTGAAAACTTTGAAACCCAAAGTGATTCATGTGTGAAATCACTCCAACCAACTAGGGATCATCTCTCAGATTAGAAACTAGTAATTTGATGAGGGTTTTCGTCCTTGATCAATCCTTGGAAGGACTTCTCTGTTCACTCCAACAACATCTTGTTATGTGTGCAAACTTGAATAATGCAAATGAGAGCCCCACACCTCTTTTTATAGCTTTTTCGCTATTTTTCCGAAAAAGTGCTCTTTGCTTTTTCATTTGCTTTTTTGAAAAAGCATTTTTTTGGCATTTTCGAAAAAACACTTCTTTGTTTTTTTTTAAAAACAACTTTATTAAAATAAAACACTAAAGTAAATATTATAATATAACTTTATAACTTTAGTGTAATAATTTAAATAATCAAAACCATTTTGTGGAAAGCAATACCAAGGCACCGAAAACTGAAACTGATCACGCCAAGAAGAAGCTGATGTTGAAGAATGATGTCGGGTACCAAACAGGCACTTACTAAAAATAGCAATGTTCTCCAAGAACTGTGGAGAACAACTCAAAAGCTTGGCAATGCTACGAAGAGCATTGCCGCAAACCTAAAAGTCGACTGAACTCCACACCACCACTGGATGCCAAGAAAACCCTAAATTGAGCTCTCCAAGAATGTTGGAACTCTCCTAGCTCACCTAGAAACGTTCGAAAATCCTTGAAAATTGGCCAATGCTCATAAAACAATATGGCATAAAAATGGGGACGTTACAGTCCTCCCTCCCCAAAGATTGCTTGTCCTCAAGCAATGCTAGCTCATAAACTAATCAACCTCAGATAAAACCTGATGTGATTCTAGGATCCCAAATAAGTCTAGAAGGTCTGTAGTTCCATTTGCTTGGAGCACTGTGTTGTACCCCAAATTAAAATTTTTGCTACACTTAGGCATTTTGAAGAAATGAGTAAAAATCTTGTTAAATCTATCAAAAAGGTCAAAATTTGGGTGTGCATGTCTTGCATGAGAGGTAAAAACTTGAAATTTTCAAAATTTGACGATCTAGGTCTGCTCAGAGCAACCAAATCTACAAAACCCAGATCTCAGTTTTTCATCCCTACCTTTTAGGAAAACTGATATTTTTAGGAACTTTCCAAAAATAGTAACTTTTTCTGGGTTTTTCTAGGTTTCTTTTGAAACGGATATTGACAAAATTTTCTAAAAATAGAAAGTTTGTCCGCTAGGGTTCAAACTGATTTTGATTGGCTCAAAATACTTCCTCATCAGGTTGGTGCAGTCAAAATCACGAAATGCTTAGTTCTGCCCTTGTGGGTCTATTCTACTTTTTCAATTTCAAAAAGCATTTTGGGAGCTCCAAAAGTCATCAATGGAGGTTAGTCAGCTGCCAGGTGTCAGATTCAACATTCAAGCACTGAATAGAAGATGAGATGGTGAATGTGTGCAAAGAACGAAGGAAGGAGTTGAATTCTGCAGAAAAATGACTAAGTCTGCTAGCCATGGGCGCCCTAGAAGGAGATAAGTGCCCAACTTTTTAGGACATTAGATGGTGGAATCAAGGTTTGTGCGTCTAGGAAAAGTTGTTCAGATTCTTCCCAGCTCCGCAGTGAGTCCGACAGCGTCATCATCAGATCAAGCAGTCACCTGGAATTCAAGATCAAACGGGGAGGTTTCAACTAGAATACAAAAGGCAAACCATGAAAAACTTTAGAAAAATTTCTAAGTCTGTTTTCTTTGGGCGCCCCAAGTGCCCAGGGGCGCCTAGCCTTTTGAGAGGTCAAATTCAACAATTAGAGTTTGCAGATGGGCTCAATCTCTTCATAATTTAATCAGCTTTGCAATGAATGTCTTCGTCAGATCGTTAGACTTGTCAATCTCCGACAAAACTAGATCAAGCTGAAGGTATAAAACGAAGGTTCAAGTTTGAAGATGAAAATCAAATGAAAATGGCCAAGTCTGGAGGAGTTGGGCACCCCAGGAGGAGAAAGGCGCCCAAGTTTTTAAGTGCCTAAATGGATGAATTTGCCAGAGGAGCCTCCAGTATGTCCTCTTCAGATTCGATCAAGATTTTCAACACAACCATCAGCTCGTCAATCAAAGATGGCAGTCATTAGATGTCGAAGGCTGAACAGAGGAAGAAACAAGAGCAAAATATTAGAAGTTAAAAGCAAAGAAGAAACTATTGAAAACTTTCTAACTTTGGTGAAGTTGGGCGCCCCTAGAGAAGATAGGCGCTTGGGGTTTGAGGCCTCAGATGACAGTATTTGCGGATGTAGTCTCCAAGATCACCTCGTCAGATTCAACCAAGCTATCCAACGAAGTAGTCAGACAATCAATCTGATCAATGTAGCTCCTGGAATCGAGAATTCTTCAAAAGATCAAAGGGAAACAGAGAGAGCTTGAAGAACACAAAAATGGCTAACACTGTGAAGGTTGGGCGCCCCAGAAGGAGAAGGGCGCCCATGATTTGGAAGCATCAAACGAAGTTTTTAGCTGAAGGTGCCGCCAGAATGATCTCGTCAGATTTGATCAAGCTCCACAATGAATCATTCAACTCGTTCGTCGGATCAATCTGGAAGCTAGAAATCAAATTCAAACTGGGGTTTCAAAGTTGAGGAAAAGTTGAAAACTTGAAAAATGATTAAGTCTAAAGAAAGTTGGTGCCTCCAGCCAAGAAGGGCGCCCAAAATACCATGCCTTAGTCAAAATTTTCAAATTTTCAAAATTGCAAGATGAAGAATGAATATCCAAGTTCAATGAATAGGCAAATTTTTAAGGTTTTGAAGATAAAAGCAAAAAGAAAGCAGGGTTTTCTCAAGCCTAAGGCTTATTTAAGAGGCTTTTGTCATTCAAACTTCATCATTCTTTGCAGGTGGTGTCCAAGTTGAAGAGGGTCAACAACTTCAGAGTTTTGCCTTTCAAGATTCAAGACATCAACTTGCTGATTTTTCAGAAATTCTTCACCAATTTTCAGACCAACAACATGAGACCTTACTTTTTCATGCTTTTTTCATCCAGAACATCAAATTTTTGAAGAAGATCAAGATTTTCAATTTTCAGTTATCTGGGCCTTTTCATCTCATCGTTTTGAAGAATTTTTGAAGAGAATTCTCAAGTTGCAGCAGCTGCTTTTTCCTTGCATGTCAGAGAAATCATCATAATTCTCAAGTTTTGATCATCTGGGTCCTCTTAAAACATTCTTCTAAAGAAAACCCATATCATAGTTTTTTTCAAGAAAATTTCAGATCCTAGGGTTTGCTGCTTTTTCAATCAGCCTTCAGTATTTTTCAAATCTGATCAATTGGGTTCATTCCAAATTTCATTTTGAACAAAACCCAGGTGCCAACTTTTTTTGTGAAAAATTGAAAAAAATAGGGTTTGCTGCTTTTTCAGTCTACACTCAAAATTTTAAAAAATGGATGATCTAGGTTGTCTTGCAACGAAATTTTGAGCAAAACCCATATCTCAGAATTTTTTTGAAAAATTTGTCCGTTTGAAGAAGAAAAACTAGCATTCTAAAAATAGTAAGTTGCTCAAAACTTGTCTGAACATAGGCGAGTTTACAGTCATTCTTCAAGGTTTTCAGAATAGAATACACTCCCAATGATTTCAAGACCAAGTTAGTGCTATACCATGACTTCATCAAAACAGTTGAGATTGATTTGCATCACATCAAGCCGATGTTCGACCTACATGCTTTGGAGAACGCAGGTAACACTGCAATCAGAAACCTAGGGCACTCTGGACTTCTCGCAGCAACATCCATTCCTATTTCAGTGTAGAGTCTAGAGTTTGTAATTGCTTGCATCAAGCATTACAATCCAGCGACACAGGAGGTTCAATTAGTAGATGGCAGATTGATTTGCAGTTTGAAACCTGACATGATCGAGAAATGCTTCTCAATTCCTCCTTGGCTTGAAAGTGTGACTATTTCTAAAGGAGAATGTGAAAGGATATGGGATATGCATAAGGACAAATACACTAAGAAGATTGCACAAAAGTGGATGAAGGAAAAACATAAGACTTTGCCGAAGAACATCGGGTGAGGGGAGTTCAGAGATGAAATTGCTATCATGATCACCTTGCTCAACACGGTCACTGGACAAGAAGATGCTACAAAATTTCAACCCTAGATGTTCTATGCTATACATCACATCATGAAGAAGACTAAATTCTATGATTGGGCAACCTTAATCAGTGACAACCTCCATCAGCAAATAACAAAATACTTCCAAATTCATGAATTCCATATGGTTTCCTACTTAGTCTACCTAGTGGCCTTCCAAGGTCAATTCAGAGGGTTGAACACTGAGAGGTCTCTAAATGTACAACATGTCTACAACTACTACCCTCAGTTGGAGTTCACGAAGTCACTACATCATTACAAGAGGGTGAACGAGGCTTTCTTGATGCACACAGTACGAGCCCTGGACAATGAGTTGCACGTCCGTATCTCATCCACCACCAGGGCAGCAATAGCAGAGTGGGCAGATTGGTTTATACAGTTTCCTACTTTCACCTACCTTAGGGTCTATGGCTACTCCAGTGCTCCACTCATACTACCAAGGTACCCATCAGATGAAGTTGTTTTCATGGAATTCCTAAGGCAAGCACATGATGTCCACATAGTCTTGAGGAATAGAAAGAAACCTGCCCTTAGTTTTCCATTAGGGCTGGGAATTTACACATGCAGATCAGTAGCAGATGCTAAATCCATGGGTGATGAGTTGTCTAAACTCAGTCTCAAGCCTTACAGCGAGGGGCGATCATATGACCCTCATGGTGTCTTCGCTGCCCAACTTGAGAAGAACTATGCTCATTTTCCCGCTCTTGAAGATTTTTGGGCTAACTGCAGAGATTGGTTTGAGGTGCGGAGGCGTAGTTACAACAGGCTCACTCTTCATCAAATGAAAGACTGCCTATCAGAGGATATCGAGGGATTATCAGATGATGATGGAGATGTACTTCTCCCAATGTACACTCAGAAGCAAATTGAAGATCAACCCCTTCCACAGGTCAATTGGGCTAACAAAGAGTCCCTCTCAATTGAAGAACGGACAAGACAAGTCCTCGAGCACAACAAGGTTTTCCTCGTCCTCAAGAAGAAGAAGTCCATTCCAGCAGCAAAGCCGCCAAGGGTACAGTTATCACTTCCCTCTTCTTCCGGAGCACAATCGAAAGGGAAAGGTGTAAGTCAGTCTCAAGAAGGTGTAAATGGCAGTAGATCAACGAAAAATGTAAGAAGAAGGTTGGAATTCTCGGGTATAGTCATACAGGAGCAGCCAATAGTTGAAGGAAAAGCTCCTCCAGAAGAGCCCATACCTCAAAAAGAAACAAAAGATGTGCCTTGACACATGATCCTACAACATTGCCAAGGTCTTGGCCAATTCACATTGATTTGGAGATTGAAGAAGATGAAGAAATTGCAGTTGAACCTCCCAAGGTAGTTAGTAGAGATACTACCGTGTCCTGGCTTGAGAGCTCCTTGGGAAGGATAAGGAGAAGACCTTCATATCAGTTGAATTTTGATGATCTGGACAACATCTATCAGGAAGCACCTAAAAAGAAAGCAAAGAGACAAATCCACTTTGAGAGAAATCCTGATGGTGAGATGATCATGGAGACTGCTACACCACCTGAAGATAGAAATAGAGATGAAGTGGATCTAGATGACTTCGTGATGGTGAAAGAAAATCTTGGAAAAAGCACCAGACATGCGGAAGTTAGTATGTTTAGAGTTGTATTTGAAAGCCTTCAAGAAAGAGTGATCAAAGATGGAGAAGACAAGGCAGTCCTCAAGGCTGAAATATGGCAACTCAGGCTTTACATTTCTAACCTTGTTCATGGCACTTCATAGGCTACTCAATTGCTGCCCCAGGTTCTAGAGACACCAACTGATCATCATTAGTTGAGGCAGCTGGTAATATGTGGGAAGCAAACTCAAGAATGGATAGAGAGTTTCATCGTCAGAGGAAAAGAAATCTTAGCACGGATGTTTCAGTTAAGGGATGATGATGTTTCTACGTGATGCTCATCAAGGATACGTCAAGGAATTCAAGGATTTGAACAGTCAATGGCAAAGGTGAAACCAAGGCATGAAATCTTTATTGCAGATTTGGATACAGCCTATGGTTCAATGGTTTCAAGAGAACATAAGAGGCAGATCCTTGCATGGAGAGAGCGTCACATCTTCAAGGTGAGAACCTACAAGAGGATAGCCGAGGAGTTTGTTGCATACAGGCAAAGGGTGGTCGAGGCTTTTCTGTTCATAAATGAGTTTATCATAGAGATCCCAGCTCGGTGTCATCATGATGATGGTTCCTATGTCAGACTTGATGAAATGCAAGCCCAGTTTCAGAATGTTGTTCGCAGTAGTGATGGTGGCATGAGTCAAATTTCCATGATGTAAGGAAAGTTCGAGAAAGCGGCCAATGTAGTTGAAGATTTCTTGAGATCGATTGCAGATGGAGAGGATATCTTAGAAAAGCGAAACTTTGCTATTGATAGTATTGATGCACCTGACAGAGACACAGTTTCTAACTTTTTAGCGGATGTGATAGAGATTTAAAGCAACTTTCTTCTAGAAGCTTTCTTTCTATTCTCAGAACAATTCTTATCTATTCCTTGTAGAAGAGAAAAAAGATAAAATGTAATAGTTGGTGCTTCCTGTTTTTCTTGCTTTCTTAGGTGTTAGATGTTATCTTCTTCTAGTTTTAGAAATAAAGCTTGCTTGCTGGGAAAGTCTTAGTTGTAAAAGCAAGGAGATTTTAGGGTTCCCTACTCCTCTGCTTATCTATAAATAAGAGCAGTCTTGCTCATTTATTTTCAACTGTACTAGTGATAACAAATTGCTGAGCTTATTTTTCCTTTAAGTTGTCTTGTAGTTGCTGTTCACTTTGTGTAAGAACAAGTTTGCAAGTCTCTTTTAGCTGCAAGTTCTTGTTCCGTGCATGTGTTTAGTGTAATTTTGTTCCAAAAATTTGAGAAATAAAGTCTTGAGCCTCTTTTTCCTTGATATAATGTCTCAAGTTTCTGTTTATTGTGTTATGCTTATGTGATCTTAATTTCAGCATGCATTGACAGTAAGTAGATGTATGTTGAGAAAGAGTTTATTTAAGCACTTTGTCAAAGAATCAAACTTTGTTCATTTCTATTTCTCTTGCTCCGCGTTTACTTGAGAAAATAGAAACGTCGTTAGCGTAGGTTAGTCGTAGTTGAAATTCCTTAATAAAAAAATCTCAACTATGGTGCTTGAGTTTTATAAACCTTGTGCTCTTAGCTGATAAAAAAGATAGGCAACTTAGTTTTAGTTTACTTTCTTGAACACCATCAGCAAAGAGGGAGCTTCCCCTCCTAATTCGAAGAGCAGTTTTACTGTGCATAGCTGTCCGTTTCAAATTCGCATTCCAAAGGTGTGAATTTAAACGCCAACACACTGTACTGCTAGGTACCTGCACAAGTGACCTCCTGAAATCCTCCTATAAGAAGAGCAACCAAACACTATATGATCCTGGTCAATTCCTTAAAAAATTGCTCTCCATAATCACAAATTTGTGGCACCATAGGAGTAAAAATGAGAAATGTTAACTTCCTCACTGTTACTTTCCTGCAATTCAACATAATGGCTGCAATTGTAAAGAAGTCAACTATCCCGGCCATAAATGCAGACTGATAATAAGAAATAACAATTTCTTGGTTCCTAAACACCCATCCAACACTGAACTTGGTTAGCAAAACTTGTCATTCCCTTCTTCTGAGGCCAAAAACTAACCCTATCAAGAGGTTGAATTGTCTGAAAATGCTTAGATCTGCAGTTGTTCAAGTCTGAATTTTCAAATTTCATCACCTAGGAAGAACAATTGCTGCAACATTGCGAAACCTTGGCCAATGAATTTTTTTATCATTCTCTTGGCTGAAAATGCCTTCTCAAGGGTCACCAACTTAGTAGTGTACCAAATTTTGCTCAAAATCTCTCTCCGATCCACTTGTATGGACACAAATGGGCTCATAAGATGACTGTAAGGAGAGCTAACAGCAGCATTCTTGTCACCTTTTTGATTTGTAACTTCCCATCATCATTTGTTTTCAACAACCCATGTTGATGATCTTGGATAAAGGAAATCTCCCCCAATGTGACTCCACCATGTTGGGGCTGCGCCACATTCATCAATATGTGAACCTCATCAAGAGAAAATTTGGTGACTTTTGAAGTCTCCACACAAGGGCTCACCACTCCATCATCATCTAAATCAGCATAGTACTCTCTTTGTAGTGAATCCACAAGGCCAACCCCCATGGCGTAATGGTCCAATCCAACATGAACACCATACGAAGCAAATCAACATGAGATAAATGTTCTTCCATCACATTGTCAACATGCATCTCCATTCTCCAATAAAGGATTAGGAAATGATAACTCTACTTCCATATCAAATAGGGGTTATCATAAGTTTGGAAATTGTTTTCACCTTCTTGCTTTGGCTTAATTCCTTGACCAAGATCGAATATTCCTTGCATCATCTTGCATGTAACAATATCGGATCCCTCTCTAGACATTCCTCTCAATACCACCTATTGTGACCTTTTCACACATCACCCCATTCAAAATGGGGACCCCCTAATTTTTGCACCATTCGGGTCTTTTGGCTTTGGTTTTGGTTGGTTTTCCTGCTGTCTCTCTCGGTTCCGTCTGTCTTTCCGGGGATGTGCCCATCTTTTGATCCTAAGTGGAAATGTTGGCTGAGTCTGTGAAATTAGGGTTTGCATTCTTCGGGTCAGTTTGAGGTTAAATTGAGTGAGCAAATTGAATTTTGAGCTTGGCACTGCAATCAGAAGGCTTCCAACAGGTTCCCATCAAATTTTCACTGAATTCTGACAACTTACTATTTTTAAAGTACGCAATTTGGGACCTTTTTTTTTAGACTTTTGAAAATTTTGACTGCTACACCACACTTAGAACACTTTAAGCTGCTTGCCTGCAAAATTTGAGCTGAATCAGACAATTTGCTATTTTTAGTAAGTCCCCTATTTGAGGCTTTTCTACTAGGATTTTCACAAAATTGATTGTTGCATTAGATTCAGGACACTTCAAAGTACTTGCACGCAAAATTTGAACAAATTCTGGCAACTTGCTATTTTTAGCAATTCTGGCTTCAAGAGCTATTTTTAGGGTTTGCATGTATGATTTTTCAATGCATTTCAAGATATTCTTTCTGGGTTTTTTGAGAGCTTCCGGATGATATGACATGCAAGTCAAATTGATGACTTGCTAGTTTTTAGCAAGTGCTCATATGTAGACTAGTTTTTTGGGTTTTCTGAGATCTCTCGGGCAGTATGACATGCAAACACATCCGACAGTTGGTTGATCACTTTTTCAGGAACTTACTATTTTTATCAGGTTCACTCCAGCAGCCCCTAGAGCCTCAGTATCGTGAATAGAGCAGTCCAGAGCAGAAACAGAGTCAAACGGAGATCATTTGAGGCACATGCAAGTCAAATTAGGGTTTCCAGCTTCGATGCCTAAAATGAGGGGTAAAACACGAAAAAATTAAAAACTGATGTATCCCATCATGATCAGCTTCCTTCAAGTAGTCTACTGGTAAAATTTGAGCGCAATCCGAGTACTTACAATTTATAGTAAGTCACCTCCAGAACAAGGCTAAAAACAGCAGGTCAGCACGAAGGGCAAGTGTGAACAGGGCAAACAGGTCATGAGGATCACGTGGAGCAAATTTCAAGTCAACAGGAGTAACAGGGGTCTAGAAATCAAGTGGTTGCTAAAAATAGAAAGTGAGGGCAAATAGGGCAAAATTGGCTAAGAATTTAGGGGTCACCTTCGGAAGTTTCCTCAGCACTCCATATGCAGAAAAATGCCTAAGTCAAGGTTGACTGGCAAGAGACCCATCAAGATGCTCCCCATCTTGTGAAGATGAATGGAAAATTTGTCTAAGTCTTGGCAACTGGCATCACCACCCCTCAAATGCGCCCTACTTGGAAGCTTGATCATGAAAACGAAACCACAAGGGTCCAAATATGCCCATCATGGAGGAGTCAAGTGGAAAAATTGCTAAGTCTGAGGAAATGGAAGAACACCACCATGGATGCGCCCTCAATTGGAAGCTCCCCCCCTCAAATGCGCGCATCTTGTGAGTGGAGCTTGAAAAATTTCTAAGTGTTGTAAAATGGAAATACACCTTGTCAAATGCGCCCATAAGGAAAGTGTTGAAGAAAACGCCTAAGGCATAAGGAAATGGAACCTCAAGGCACAAAATGTGCCCTCAAATGGCAATAGGCCCCCCTAAATGCGCCCTTGGCAAGAAAGAGGAAGAAAAGTTTCTAAGGCGTCATCAACTGGAAGCTCCCCCATCAAAATGCGCCCAACTTGGATGAGCTAGTGAAAAGTTTCTAAGGCAAGTGAAAAATGGAAGTTGACCCTAGTAAATGCGCCCTACTTGAGAAGAGATGCATAAAAATTTCTAAGTCTAGGGAAAAATGGAAGCTCAGGGGGTGAAATGCGCCCACGCTGAATGAGGAGGTGAGAAATATTTTTAAGTGTTTTAAAATGGAGGTTGACCCCCTAGAATGTGCCCTTGACAAGATGATGACTTGAAAATATTTCTAAGTCATAAGAGGTTGAAGCTTGACCTAGCAAATGCGCCCTTGAAGGAGTTGAGTCAAAATTCTCTATGGCACGAAATGAAAGCTCCCCCTATGAAATGTGCCCTAGGTGGCTGGAGACAAGTGGAAAATATTCTAAGTCTTTACAAACGACATCAGACCCCTCCAAATGCGCCCATCAATGTGGCATGAAGGAAAAATATTTCTAAGCGTTGAAAACTGGCAGAACACCCCCCAAAATGCGCCCAAGCTTCAAGGAGGTTTGAGAATTCTTCTAAGTGTTGTAAAATGAAAGCATGAGGGTCCAAGTGCGCCCAACTTGAAAGGGGTGATTAAATTTTTCTAAGGCATAAAAATAAAAGCATAAGGGAGAAAATGCACCCAAGGTTGGAAAAGTTAAAACTAACAGTAAAGTTGAAAATATTTTCAAGGGTAGAAATATTAAAAGAACCCCTTTCATGTGCACCCTTGAATAATAAAGTTGAGAAATATTCTTCTCAGAGGAGATATTTTTTTTAAAAGTCTGGGGGTCATAAATATTTCTTCTAATGGGGGGAAATAAAATTTTCTGAAAATATTATGCCTTGATTTCCAAGATGGATGCCTAGCTTACAAATGATAAAATTTTCTAGACAGGTGAATGAAATGAAATATGCCTGTCTGTTGAGACAACTATTTCTATGGCGCCTAAAAGATGAATTTTAATGGGGTGAAATTTTTGAAATTTCAAAATGTTAATTGTTGCAAATTGCCAGAGGAGGGAAAAATTTGAATTCCTGCAAGAAATAAATGAGTTTGCTAAAATTGGCGTTCTTCTAGAAGCCAAAATATTCTCAGGCTCAGTTATAAGAGCTAGGAAAATTTTCATTTCTCCTTACAGCTGCAAGTGCAAGTTTCAGACTTAGAAGGTGAAGAAAAATCGAAGTTGGGGAAGTTGCTGGAAGATTACAAGAAAATTTCTAAGTGTTGAGGATATTGACTTCGCCGAAAAATTGTTGAGGTTTGAAGTTAGAAATTTCAGTGCTGGAGACATTTCGTTTTCGAAATTCGCTCCATATGCTGGTCATTACGAAGTTAATTTTCTAAGTTAAGTTTCTAATGAATATCTATATTCTATTTTGCAGGATGGCTGAAGTAGGGGCAAATAAGGCTATAGGCAAGACTGCAAATGCCGAAACAAGCAAGGCTAATGCATCCAGGTAGGCAATAATAAAGAAACTCAACAAGTCGTTCCTTCCTGAATCAAAGTTTACTTCAAAACTAGGAGGCTTGACGGATACCAACCTCGGCTCATTTAACTTGGGAGCACTCAGGGGACGAATGTACGGGCTAGGAGGCTACCCTCCGTCAGTCACTACGCACAATATCATGAAGAGTGGAATTTATGCAGCTGCTGGTTTTCCACCAGCCATTCAATGTCTGGAATTAATCATGGAGTGCACAAATTGCTACAGGCCAGAGCGGAGGGCAATTGTTTCACCTGATGGCAAATTATTTGCCAATCTCACACCTGATGCTATTGGAGAAGCGTTTGGACTTCCCACTTCTGATAGGATGGTGTACAAAACAAGGGAAAGAGCTGAGAAGATGTACGCCTCCTCTTTTGAGAGATGTGCTGGGAAGATTAATTTAGTTTGGATGCAGAAGCCCAGGCCTACTCGCATCAAGCTGTCGAAGCAGATTATATCGGATGGTGTGAAGCAAGAGTACTGTGACTTGATAATGATGCTCACTCGGGTAAACAGAAGCTCTCAGTCATATATTTTCGAGCCATGGATGTTTTATTACATTAGAGTTGTCATGGAGGGAAAAGAATGTGTTGATTGGGCAAGGATGATAAGCGACAATTTAGATGAGCATTTCAGGCACCTGAGGAGAACGAAGACATTTTATATGAGTTCATATGTTATATATATGTTGGCTCGGATGACCAAGTATAGAGGAATAACGTACAAGGAGCCAATCGGATGTGGTCCTAGGCAGTTTAAAATCTATGAGGCCTGCCCACAGTTGCACTTGACCAACACCGCTAGCTATAAGAGGGTGAACGACGCCTTCACGATGCATATAACAAGGACTCTTCAGCGAAGAACTCAACAAAGAATTTCAAAAGAGGCTCAGGAGCTGATCGAAGAATACAGATATTGGTTTATCCAATTTCCAAAGTTCACCTACATTAGGCTGCAGGGGTTCACATCGTATCCATACAGATTACCGAGGTACCCCACTGACAGGATGATAATGTTAGAAGTGTCTAGGCAGCTCATTGCCTATGACAAGATTCAAAAGAAGAAGAAGAAGAAAGGAGGTTTAGACCTCCCGATTACCATGGGAAATTCAAATGAAGTCTGTCCTTCCTTACAGGCAGCCAAATAAGCTGAGGATGAGTTGCAGTTCTTCCACCTCACATACCACACCGACAGGTAGGATTTCGATGCTTACAACAAAATCAGAATGGTGCAAAATGTGGAGTACAGGCACGAGGCTCATATTGAAGATTTTTGGGCCAATGCGGAGGATGATGCTAAAGTTAGGAGGAGGATGTTTACTAGGCTACCTCTGAAGATGATCAGAGAGTGCGAGGTTGTTCCAGTTCCAGATCAAGTGGATGAGGACGTGAATGTAATGCAGCCAGACTATGAGTCAGTGAGAAACACACCGGTCCCACTACCCGATTGGTCGAAGCCAGAGATCACAGACTTGGATAAACTATGCATACCGGTTCTGACATTCACAAGGAGCTGGGTGGAGAGGCGTGTGAATAGGCTCAAAAGTAAAGCAGTTGCTCTTACAATCTCATGGGTGACCAGAGGCCGCCATCAACAAAGAAAAGAAAGCAGGTTGCCCAAGCTTCTGAGCCACGAGAAGAGGTACAAGTTCAGCTGGTACCCTAGAGAGTAGAAGAAGCATCATCCTTACGATCGCAGGCTCGATCCTCCAGTGTGCAGGAGCTTTCACTGTTTGAGAGTCAGAGAAACAAATTGAATGAAGAACAAGAATTACAGGAAGCAAATCAGCCACCCCATAGGGAGTTAGTTGGTTAGAGCATCAATATGCCTAGAGGAGGTGACCAGCAGGAAGAAGGAGAGGAAACAATGACTGACACCCGCTTCCAGTGGGAGATAGAGGCATCTTTAGAGGATGAGACTACTACAGGGCAGGAGGCTCAAGTTTCAAGAGAAGATATCTAGCAAATGGAGGCTGATGAACCTCATCAGAATGTTGATAGAGAGGAAGCGCATGAAGAGGAAGCGAGAGAGGAGCAACCTCTTATTGTTTGTGATCCGCAGCAGGCAGTGCCAGATTGGCTGAGGGAGAGAATGAGAAGGGATCCTATTGAGGAGACTGACCCGACGATCGAGATTGAAGAACTCCTTAGTAGAATCAGTGCACCGCCAGAAAAGAAGGCCATAAAGTTCTTCAAGATTTCTACAGATGAAGCAGGTTCTTGCACACTTCATGTAGGTATCCCGAGAGAAGAGTACAATTGAGATGAGGAGATGCCAGAAAATTATGTGATTACTACTGTTGAGCTAGGCCGTCCCACTGGAGCTCAGATAATTGAAGAATGCGACAGCTCCTATCAGGCTTTGAAGGATAGATGCTCCGTACAGAGGGAAAATACAAAAAGTTGAAGGAGCATAGGACGCTGATTAGCTATGTGCAACATTTAGCTCGTCCATGTAGGCAGGAGAACCCAACAGTTGACCTTCCTGCAGAACTCTCGAGAGAATCAGTTAGTGGCTTGGAGGGTTTGAAGAAGATGGCTCAAGAGGCAAATAAGTGGATTGGCAGTGTTCGTGCTGAGATGGAGAAATTCATGGAAGATCTAGTTCATGCTTATCAGCGGGCCTCTAGTATTTTGGCACGCATGGATATCGTTGATCAGGCCTGGAGCGAGACTCATATCTATTAGACTAAGACTGTTCTGCGTCTGGAGGCTCTGATGCACATCCCCTTGCAGACTTTGGTAGAGGGAGGCGTGATATAGGAGGGTGACCGATATGACTTCACCAGTTGGTACTCTTTAGTGGTCACGGGCCGAGGTTTCTTTGATGCAGCACATGCAGATTTGGCTAGAGTTAGAAAGGCAGTGGGCAATATTCTAGAAGGGGTCCTGAACACACTTGAGTCTATATTTGCTGGAAGGCTGACTTCAGAGGAGGTGACTGCGGATGGCCTGAAGAACAGGTTGGGGCCTTACTTTTCGAAGGTGAGCTCATTTGTTCAGGATGATTTTGAAAATGTTTCAACCTTCTCCAACATTATTCAAAGCACTCAAGATGCCTTAGTCGCTTGGAGAAAATCTTGTACTCAGCATGGGCAGACAGTCGCAGTGCTCGAATTCTAGCTCAACCATATTCCACCTGTTTCAGTTCATGAGGTTGAGGCAATGTTAACCAGGTTCATTGAGTTTGCGGTCAAAGAGAAGGAGAATAAGAACGCCTTGTTGGATGATGATCTTCTAGAGGATGATGATGGACATTAATTGTTCATTATGACTCTAGGAAAGAGTGGGAATCTTTTGCTCATTTATTACCCCACTCCTCTTTGTGGCGGTTTTTAGGGCAGAATCTTGAATAAGGCATATGTGGCTCAATCTGAGCCCTCCATTGTAATTCAATCTGAGCCGTCCATTGGATTTGGCCATCCATAAAAGAGGCATCCCCCCTCATTTGTAATTCATTAGACATCATTAGGATCATAGACTTGAGAGATAGAGCATAGAGAGATAGCATAGATTGATAACATAGCTTAGATTGAAGAGGAAGGAAAGTTTTCCATTGAAAGCTTTGTAAAAAGTTGTTGTGAACACTCTCATAATAAAAAGAGTTATCATTGCTTGTGGTTCCATCTTCTGTTGTGAGTAGCTAGTGAGGCTTCTTCGTTCTTCCAATTCACTTAAAATCTTAAAGTAGCTCAGAGTAAAATAGATTTTAATTCATGCAAGTAGATGGTAGTTGTGGAATGTGGTGTTTAGTTTGAGCAAGCTTTGCTTATCCATACCACTAGCGGGCTCACTGACGGTGGGTTCTCCTTGCGTGGTCAACTGGAATATTGTGGACCTAATTTCGTTTACGGTTTGAATGTTGGTATGCGTCGTTGTGATGGTATCTACATGTTGAATCGTGATCTGAATATCTTTAGTTCCTCCTTTGAAGATTGCACCAGTTCTGTGGAAGCTGTCTGAAGCGAGGCGAAGCAGAGCTTGGTTGAAGTTTGCAAGAGGTGATCTCCATGTCCCGCCTTTAGAGTAGATCATAGCATCTCTAATCCCTGCAACCATTCAATTCGGTACTTTTCTGGTTAGTTTAGGAAACCTGTGCTTCATTGACTCATCTTCTGAATCTTTAAAAACCCCCTTCCTCTGTGAGCTCTGGTTGAACAATTACATAAGTCCCCCTTGAGATACCAGCAAATCACATCAGGCCAACTAAGACTATCCACTGCATGAAGGAACCTTGGAGTTGAATGCATGATCTTTCTCGCAATCTTAGCATGCAGGAGATTTTGTTCAAGAGAGGATAGAGTAGCCGTTGGGAAACTTTATTCTGTGTTGGTGCGGTCATAAAACACTCATCAACACCACCCTCCTACCATCATCGCAAAATTTCAGTTCCACGGATTTTAAGTTCATGGTGATCTCACCTAAGGAACAAAGCCACTGCATACCAAGAACAACATTTGTGTCTCTTGTATTCACAACATAAAAATCATCATTGGCTTCGTAGTGCTTCAATAGGAATTTCAATTGTGCACCATTATAGGAAGAAACTATTGAGACAACTATAGACTAAATTGCAAGAAAAGAAATGTTTTTGGTTGATATAGGATTGTTTTACAACCAAGGATATCAGTTTCTATTTATAGAAAGTCACCTGGTCAGCTCTGTTTGTCATTATTCTTCATCGGGATTGCTCCAATGTAGTTAGTTTCCAAATCCGATGCATTTTGACAATTTCCACAAAAAGAGTATATTAATGGCTATATTTTAATTTATTTACTAAGGTTGCCAAATATTAATAAAAATATTTAAAAGGCACCTTAGTGCTATAACTTGTTAGAATTGGGATGAAATGTTTTAAATCATGGAAGCATTAAACGAGGACCTTGTGTGTCAAATTATCATTATTTTAATCAAGAGGTCTTTTTCGGAGGTAAAGGGGAGTTTAAATTAAAAGTGAATTTTAAATAGAAGCTTCTGGAGAAATGGTGGAAAAAGCACAAAAAAGGATATGAGAGCTCATTTGGATATGTCAAGTTTATTCTATTTCTTTTATTGAAACCCTTGTGGGTCGAGAGATTGAACCTAGTTCATCTCTGCATCTGGAGGACAAACACCCTCTATGGAAGTTCAGTTTCAATGGTGAAACGATTCCACCCTAGCTGGTTTGAGGGGAGATCATTCCGATCTTCCATTGTGGGCGATATTGCACAAGTTTGTGGGTCTCCTTCAGAGACAAACTTGAGGAATAGCAATTATATCATTTGCATAATGTGAGATTGAAGACTTCTTGCTGGTCGTCAGGTATTGAAGGTTCTTCTACTTCTTTTCGAAAGCTTCAGACTTAGTCGTGGGTTTTAAGGAGTATTCTGCACCTTTATCGCTGGACAACTTCATTCCCATCCATTTGGACACCATATTCATTCCTTCAAGGGGTCGTGGTATTCTAGATAACCTAGATGTGGAGTTTGTTGGGTTCAAACTTGGGCGCGGTGGTTGTTTTCACCTAGAAATGCACCCTACGCACAGTAATGGAAACTGAGCTTTCTAGTGAAACATAGGATCATTTCAAGGCTATGGGTCACCTATATCTGAAATGAACCTCCGGAGAAGGTCGGCTTCCTTTGTGTTTTCACCTAACTACCGGTCTTTGTGAGGTAAAGGGAGAAGTAATATATAAATTAGAAGACTATACCTATGGTGATACACCGAATTGATAGGAAATCATGAAATGAAAACAAGATGAACACACACTGGAGAGCTAATGGTCAATGTTTCACTTACGCAACATAACCCCTTTAGACTTATGCATCATTCTCAAAAGGTTCGATCTACATACATATCTCAAGAAGAAAAATAAATTTCACAGCTTTACGGTATGAATACAAATTTAGAAAAACACAGTTAAAAACTTGCATAATCTTAAATACGGAAATGAGAGTAATACAAACATTAACACTGGCTTCCGAGGCAAACTTTGTGTTTTATTCCAGATTCCAGTTGAGTTACAAAAAAATACATCAGTTAAGAGAGGATTAAAAAAAATCACTGACTCCCCAGAATGCACAATCTGAACTGCTTTCAAAAAGGCAAAAAATGCCCTATGTACAAAAAGATCTCGGCCCCTTAGGGCTTACAAAATATCCGACCACAAAGATCTGCCCATAGATCTTTTTGATTAAATTAATGTTGCATCCTGCGTGTCCTTGTTGTCCATGTCGATGAAGAAACATTCCCGGAGAAGCTTTCAAATCTTTTGCAGCTACCGCATTCATTTCTGGTCCCTGTGTCCACCTTTGAATCCCCTGTCGAGTTGCTTTGAATGCTTCAGAGCTGATCCACGTCGATTTCACTCAGTTGATCCTCTTGGCACTTGGTTCCGCTGCCAACAATTTACCTGTAGCTCTCTCTGATTGGCTGGATACAATCCACATGGATTCCCCGACAATTAAAACCTTGTTCATTCAGAATCCCATCTTGGCGAGACACTGGAAGTGTCTCACCGATGTGATTATGCCCCTCCGCAGTTGTCGGCATAACATGAAACCGTCGGCGAGAGCTCCTATCGAGCCCAAAAGTCATATCGACATCCATAGTGGCTGTCACCCAGACCATCGCATTCGGGAAGACCTCATAGCGAGCCCCTAGGAGTCACACCGATATCGCCATTTCATTGCCTAGTCATTCGCATTCGGCAAGAGCTCCTTCAGTCGACAGGAGGTCATACCGATCTTCATGAGTTATACTGCGAGCTCGATTCATCTTGGCAAGACCTTCGGCCTTTGGCGAAACCTTTTGGCGACTTAACTTTCCTTAGCGCCGATGCCGCTTCAATTCATTTCGGCAAGACAAACATTCGGTCGCCGAGACCTCTCAGCAAAGTCATTTCCTTTTCTCCCCGAGCTCAAAGATTTCATTCGGTGAGACACTAAGCCCTCGGCGAGACATTACGCCGATATTAATTTCTCTCGGCAAGGCCTTTGCCAGTCGCCGAGACATCTTGGCGACTTGACCTTCCTTGGGCGAGACCCTCGGCCTTCGGTGGAACATTACTTGGTCGCCGGGACCTCATGGAAATGGCCTCAACTCTTAGCGAGCTCTTTTGTTGTCGGCGAGACATTGGCCTATCGGCCAGACCTCTCGCCAAGCTCCTTATCTTTCGGTGATGAGTCTACTTTATCTTTAGTCGGGGAGACATCGCCAGGTCGGTGAGACCTCATGCCGAGACCACCATTTCATACCGCTGCTACTCCGTCGGTGAGACATTTGGGTCGGCAAGACCTTACGCCGAACCCTTATCCCGTCGCCGAGACACTCTCTAGTCGGCCAGACCTCATCTCGACGACGAGGCGTTATGCCGAATATGACCCCTCGGCTAGGCCCCTTTGTTTTCTTCGATGTGACCAACATCCTTCAACAAGACATTATGCCGAAGGCAATATGTTTTCCTCCCCGCCGACGGCCATGTCAACGATTGTCGGCGAGACTTTTGTCCTCGGCAAGACCTCCTAGCGAAGCCCCCACACATATGCTGAAGACATCCTGCTTCGGTGAGACCTTCATCCTTCGGCGAGACATCTGGCCAACGACAGCTGTTTCGCCGAGACCTCCATACACTTCGGTGAGACTTCCCCATGTCGGCAAGACGTTACACTGAAGCCCCCCTGGTTGTAGCGAAACCTCACCCGATGACGTCCCTTTCGCCAAGACTCTCACAAGTCGCCGAGACATCTTGCTGAAACAATTCTTTTTCCCAGAGCATAGATTTCTTCCTTTCGGCAAGACCACATTTTTGTCGGTTAGACCTCATGGCGACCATGCCTTCATTCAGCGAGACATTTGGAAGGTCTTGGCGACTCCCTCCTTAGAGGATTTTCATGCCGAATTGACATAGGCAGGCCTTCCAACTGAGTTCCCTGTGACCTAGCACCAGAGGTATGATTTAACCCTTGGTGCAAATGTCCCATTTGGCCTCTTTGAACATCTGAAACACAGTTTGTCCTCCCTGATTGAGCCCATAGGCGAAAATTGGGCAACAGTGGTCTTTGCTACTATTATCAGTGGCATATCGGTGTGTGGGGTTCTACAAACTCATATTGCTGAGTGTAGTGGCATACTGCAGTAGTGGCGTGAGGGTTAAACTATTATTGCTGCATATATCTCTTCGTGCATGGTACAAAAGGGTTGTTGGGAGGCCTGAGTCTCATATTCTGGGGTTGTGGGAACACATTGACACTGGCTACACAAATCTGAGCTGCATGGGGATCATTCTCAGAAGTTTGTGGGGTTGTTTGTAGGTTGGGTGTTCAGTGCTGATCACTGCATACAAGTTTGTGCATACTTTGAAGACATTGTTGGGCATTAGAGCCTCTGCTGGGTGTGTCTACTGGCATCACTCACAGTTTCCATCACTTTACAAGGTGTTGTTATCCCCTACAGGCCATACGTGGTGGTTCTAGGTTTGAGTACCAATAGTGTAATAGCTGTTCATTAAATACACAGATCAAAATATTAATTAGATGAAGTTTGTTCACCGCTGTTGCACATTCCAGAATGACATGTGTCTATAAGTTTGTCAAAGAGCCTTGTCTGTGTGTATAGGTGGCTGTAAGTCTTGCCAGTACATATATCTTTGTAATTCAGTCATTTAACACTGTATAAGGATGTGATTCTCAATATTAAATCTGTCCATGCATTTGAGTATTTATTGTAATGATTATATGCAATGTATTGATATAAGTTTGACAAAATGAAACCATATGTCAAACTGGAAAAATCCTCTTGTAAATCATGCAAAAATTAATAAAGGTTTTTAGTTTTTACATCACCCAAGCTCATATTGAGTGTGATTCTTTATACCGACATGCATAGGCCTTGTTTAGGAGAGACATATGATGGCATCAACTCAATGATTAAGAACATGAAAAACATCATAAATGAGAAGGCACAAGATTATAAAGAAACTTTTTTCAAATGACTACACAATTTTTTTAAGAGAAAAAATATAATGACCACCCCACTACATCTTCTTGCTTTTGCATTGAATCCCAAATGTTATAGTGTTGATATCCTTTTTGTCTCAACAAGGAGATGTTGAAGTAAGCCAAACGTACAAGGAAACACATTGTAGAATTTTAATTGATCCTAACTTGTGAGATATAGTCAAGATTGTTTTCATTGATTTTGTAAACTCCAATGACTTTAATATTGATGCTCTTTATGACAAGTTTAAGGTTGATGCTCCTAATTGGTGGTACTTCCATGGGAAATTGTTCACACACCTACAACATCTTGTGATCAAAGTTTTATCACATATAAGTCTTATGAAACATTTATTTTATCTTTTAGTTTTAAGTTTCATTTATAATTTAATTTTTATTTATTTTATAATTCTTAACTCTCTAATTTTGTCCTAATAGATTGCTGGTTCATCTACATTTGAGAGGAATTAGAACACATACTCTTTCATCCACTCAATAAAGTGCAACCAGCTGACTCAAAAAAGATAGAGGGTTTAGTGTATGTGCAATCCAATTTGATCCTCCCTTCACACCAATAAAGCGGCTACAAGGAAGTGGGATATCAAGACAAAGCATATTGACTTGGACTCTCCCACTTTTCATCTTGCTACACTTGTTGTCCAGACATGCCAACTAGGCATGACTGCAAGTGGCACTGCTTGTGATTCTTCTAATATACCAATACCTACATCATCTAATATGGATCGTGATGATGATATTTTTGAATGCCCATATAACTCTAATGTCTAATTAGTGATGTTTGATAGTTGACACTTTCCATTATTATTTTTAATTTTTATGATGGTCTTTTTATTATATGTTGTGATATTCTCAACTTAATTATTGCTATATATATATATATATATGTTTGATTTTTACATGTTTTTGTATGGGCGAATCCGACACTCTATATTTTTTGGCCAAACTAGCAAACATGAACCCAAACCAATACCAAGACCAGTATCACTCCCTCTTGAACCATTCTTATTCCCATTGTTTCTTCTACACCCACTAACCTTTCCCATAGGCTGGCAACCACTATGTGTAAGTTGAAGCATATGAAAGACTATATTCATAATTTGCAAAAGCCTCCAAGAAAGTATCTAACAAATGAGTTACTACATAATCTATTGGCCTATGACATATTGGCTTATCCTTTATCAATGAGATTTGTAGTGCTTAGTTTTGCAATGTATGATGGTTGAGGTGATCCTTTCACTCGCATACATTCTTCCAAAGCAACTTTTTAGATTACATTCATGATGAGTAGTTACTACTAAATTATTTCTACAAAGTTTAAGAGATTATGGGGACTTAATCAGCTCTATTCTTCACCTCATGCTTCTATTCTTTCCTTTAAGGACTTAGCCAATTATTTTATTGAAAATTTCTAACACAATGCAGGGTTTGAAATTACATTTTCCAAAACAAGGATCAAATGAGACAATCAATGATTATTTGCTTAGATTTCAAAGTATGTTAGCTAACATGTTATCAACCACTAGACATTGAGCTTCAAAGCTTATTTATTGATAGTCTCCTTCCAATCATTAAAGAATAAGTGATTCTACTTTTCAAAACCTCTAATTAATCTTCTAAATTATGTGTTAGTGTATGCAATTATGAACTTAAATTGTTAGATAACAATATCTTGCACTATGACATACCTCACACTTCTCCCTATTTGTCATGTCCTTTCCCAGTAAACTCAAGCAATGGACCAAAACGATCAATTCCCGACTCCCTTGCTTTCTATGATGCCATTTTGTGTGTAGATCCTTCCCATTGAAATACTAAGTGTTGGCCTAAGTTCCCCATGGGTCCTAAGTGTGAAGGCACGTCAATTCTCATGAGCCTATGTAAGTGGACAAAGTGGTGGGGTCACCCTTCTCAGTGTGCCTTCTCAAGTCCACTTCTCTCTCTATCCCCCTTCTCTCTCTATGCCCCTTGGGATGTGTTGTGACCTTTTTCACACATCACCCCATTGCAAATGGGGACCCTCACTGGTTTGCCCTTATGGTTTAGCTTTGAGTAGCAATTTCTTAGTCTCTGATGTCTGGGAATTTCATGTCAAAGTCTGGAGTTATCATTCGAGCCAAGTTGGGAATTTGGGCCTGAAACTGAACATAAACGCCATAGAAGTGCTCAGAGGACCCTGCAGACGAGGATCGCCTGTGCTTTCGCTCAATTCTGACACTTCCTATTTTTTAGGGATTCTGCTTTTTTGCTTTTTGCTTTTTTCGTTTTTGGCATTTCTGGACCAATCTGGAATTTACTATTTTTAGAAAGTTGCTTTTTGTTTTTTTCTATTTTTAGTAAGTTTCTATTTTTAGAAAGTGCTAGGTGTCACTAGTAGTGGAGTTGAAAGTTTCCACTTTTGGAACTAAAAAGCAAGCAAAAATCAAGCAGAGGTCTCAAAAAATCGAAAAAATCATGAGAAAAGGCGCATGCAAGGTGAGAAAAAGCTGAAAAAAGCGCATGCAAGGTGAGGAAAAGCTGGAAAAAGTGCATGCAAAGGTTAAAAATCAACTGGACAAAATCGCGCCTTTAAGAGAAAATCATTGAGAAAATCAAGTAAAAAGCAAGAAAAATCATGACAAAATTCGCCTAAGTCTTGAGAGGTGCGCCATCAGGAAATTCCAGTTGAATCTTCGAAAAATCCAGTTGAGAAATCCATTGATCAAAGAGAAATATCCAATGAAAATTCGTCTATTTGAAAGAGTGGGACAAAATTCGCCTTCTACAAGGAATTCCAGTTGGAAAGTTCGAAATTCTAGTTAGACAAAGATGAAAAATCGACTAAGGCAAAAGAAATTTTGAACTGGACTTCAGGAACTTCAAGTACAAGAAAATTCCAGTTGAGAGTCGAATTTTTTAAGGAAAGAATCGAAAATTTTCTAAGGCAAAATCGCCTTGGTAAGAGAAATCCAGTTGAAAAGTCAAAAAGTCCACTTGAGGGTCGAATTTTACTAAAGAGCAAAAATAAAAGAATAACTTAAGTTTTATTATGAAACTTAGTTGTCAAGCCAAAAGGGACGCCTTGTTTGAAAAGTCAAAGATCAAGATAAGATTGCTTTTTTAGTTTTAAAGCAAAAACACCCAATGAGAAGAAGAAGTCGACTTGAACCAATTTGGAAAGGTTTTATTATAAAAGATAATCTTGTGAGTTTACTTCCCATTATTTGCAAAGTCGAATTTTCTCACAGGCAAAGCTCTTCTCAAGAAAAAGACGTCCTTCTTCAGCTGCAAACAGATTTTTTTTTTATTCCAGAGCATATAAAGTTCGATTTTCCTCTTTCATTTCCAGATTTCTTAAGCAACTACAAGGTTATTATTGGCGATTTTAGGAGGGAGAGGGATTTTTCATTATGGATTTGAGAAAACTTCAGTATAAGTCTTTAAAATCCAGAAGATTATTTAAAATTCCATGAATGCTCTTTAAAAACAATAAAGGCGGATCAATTTTCATTAAGAATTTATTCTTTACACAGCCTTTTAATCGAGTTTTGGATTTTAAATTAATTTTTTAAAAATTTCTCCAGTCAAGAAATCGCCTTTTTTGCAAATTTGTTAAAATTTTCTAACTTCGAGCTTCTTACAGGCACAATGTCTTCTCTAAAGAATGTGGGAGGTGGAGTCAGGAAAGCTCAAGTAAAGGAAGTCCTCAAAGAATTTTATCCAGTATCCCAGTTATCCTCGAAGTGGAAGAAAGTAGCAGATACCAACTTTGAGCAGTTTAATGCGATTCAACACAAGAGAAGGATGTTTGGCACTCAGAACGAAATGCCCACACCTATTGCCACAAATATCGTTAAGTCTGGACTTCATCAAGCAGCAGGATTTCCACCTGCAGTTCAGTGCAGTGAGCTAATGGTCAAGTGTGCCAGAAGGTACAATCCTCAAACAAGATCCATTAAAACACCCAATGGGATCACCTTGACGTACTTTACAGAGGAATCAGTCAGGGAAGTATTTGGCATTCCCCATCGTCGAAAAATGTTAAACAGGACTCAACAGGAATCACAGGCCATGTTTGATCAAGCCAAGGAATCCTGTATGGACATAGTTAATTCTAACTGGATCAAGGAACCCAAAAGACACCGCTCCAAGTTGCCAAAGAGATTAATTTGTACGGATTTTAAAATAGAATACAGTGATATGATTCATATGTTGAACAGGATTATGGGAACTTCTCAAGGAGCCTTCTTTGAATTATGGATGTTTTCGTACGTGGAGGAGATCGTATTGGGAATGGAAGCAATAAACTGGGCGAAGTTAATAAGTGATAATATCGATTTCCAGTTGAGAAACCTAGAGAAGACTAAAACCTTTTATATGAGTTCTTATGTGGTTTATATCTTGGCACGGTTCACCAAGTATAGAGGACTGATTTGTAAAGGCGAAGTTGGACTTCGGAAAGACCAACTCAAAGCATATGATTGTTACCCGCAGCTCCAACTACATTACAGGGACAATTTCAAGATAACTAATGACGCCTTCCTTATGTATATCACGTGAGTGCTTCAAGGAACAGTTCAAAGGAGGCTATCTAAAGAAGCTATGGTGATGCTTGACAAATTCGGATCTTGGTTTATCCAGTTTCCGACATTCACTTATATAAGAGTTCATGGATTCTCGGATGCTCCGTATAGACTCCCTCGGTATCCAACAGACAGGGTTGTTATGCTCGAAGTTGCAAGGCAACTGGCATGTGTAGACTCTATTCAGGCGAGAAAGAACAAACAAGGAGTGGATTTTCCGGTTGCAATTGGAAAAATGCTAGAAGTCTGCCCCTCATTACAATCAGCCAAGACAGCAAAGATAGAATTGCAATTTTGTAAGTTCAACACTTATAATCCAAGGTCCGATTATGATCCATACCTAAGAGTTCACGGGAAGAAATCCCTTCATGTTATGCAGATCGAAGATTATTGGTCTAACTTGGTGGACGAGTATGGAGTCAGGAAGAAGACTTGGTCCAGAATTCCGATTGAACTTGTAAAAAGGTGTGACTTGTTCCCTATACCTGACCAAGTAAAAGACAACGGGGACTACATTCATCCTCAATTTGAACAAGAAAAAGATAAGCCCATTCTGTTGCCTAACTGGACACAGCCTGAGTTGACCGATTTGAACATATTGATGAAGGATATTTTAGCATACTCAAGGGAATGGGTTGACAGTCAGATCAGCAGGTTGAGAAAAGAAGGAATTTCTCTTACCTATGCCACATTGAGCAATAAGGAAAGTCAGGGTGAAGCAATTGGCGAAAGTCTTGATGAACTTTCATATCCTAGCAAGAGGAAGGTGGTGAGTGAAAACCTTCGCACAGAGGAAAAGGAATCAGCTGGCAGAGAATTGGAGAGTAAGAAGCAGAAAGTGACTGAAAATCCATCATCTTCAAGTACTTTATCAGTTGGAATAATTGAAAAGGTGTCCATTGTTGATATCGAGCCAAGCCATGAGCAAGAAATCGAATTTCAAGAGTTAGAACAGTTGGATTCTCTCCAAGAACAAACCCTCACTGAGTGTTTGGAAGGGGATGATACGTTGATGATTGAAGGTGCAGGAGACACTGAGATCCTTGAGAACAATGAAGAGCTAGGAGATGAGGTAATTTCTGCTCTAAAAGGAATTAATGATGATGTTCAGTTAGAAGATGGGATGGAATTATCCACTATCCCAGATTGGTTGACCGAAAGTTTGATGAAGAAGTCCAGACCACTGGATGAAGTTCAACCAGTTGAGAGCATGCAAGACTTCCTAGAGAGAATTGGCAAAGCTAAAACGCCAAAGAAGCCTAAGAAGTATTCTCAAATTACCAGGAATGATGCAGGATCCAGGATCTTACAGGTGGCAGTCCCGAAAATTGATAAGCCAAGAGATCAGATCACTCCTATGGATTACGAAGTTACAACGTTGGACATTGGGCCAACCACGATAGATCAGGATCTCCATGAGTTGGCAGACACTTTCAAAGCCATCAAGGATAAATTCGACAAAACAGAGGAGAAGAAGGAAAGGCTAGTGGAGTTCATTCAGCAGCTAACAGCTCCTTTGCGCCAAGAAGGTGAGGCCTTTATTCCACCATCATCTCTTACTCCAAAATCCGTTGATGTTCTTGAAGCTATGAGGATCACGACTCAAGCAACCAAGAGTTGGGTTATCAATATTTCAAAACAGATGGAGCAATTCTTAGAGAAGTGCGCCCAAACTTATGACAGATCTGCCTTGCTTATATCTGAAGTTAATCAAGTTGAAGACAATTGGGAAGATTTCCAGTACGTACAGGACAAAGTGATACCTCGTTTGAAGGTTTTAAAGGAAGTTTCCCTACAAATATTGATCCAAGAGGGTGTTATCGAGGAAGGAGCCTCATATGATTTCAGCAGGTGGTATCATTCCTTATTGGCTAAGAGGAAGACGTATGACGGAATGAAGGAAGAATGTGCTGCTATACGGAATGCAGTTGAGAAAATTCAGTTCAAAATCCTCACTTCTCTTGAAGGATTGACAGGACAGGAGCATCATGATGCAAATGGCTTAGATTTAGAAGGACTGAAGAAAAGTGTGATGAACATTTATTTCAAAGAAGTGCAGATTATTACAGAGAACCAGCTTGATGATATGTCTTCCCTTTTGACCTTCATGGATAACTTTCAGAAGCAGGAGGATAGGTGGGAAAGTACTTTCACTCAGTGCCTTGAAACCTTGGACGTGATCGGAGTGCAACTGGATTCTGTGCCGAACATCTCAATGGAGGAACTTGATTCTGTGTTAGCCAAATTTCTTGCATTTGCGGCTAAGGAGCAGTCCAAAGGGAATTGCATTTTGGATTCCTACTTGCTCGAATGATTCGCGAGGTGTCATCATTTTCCATACTCCAAATGGCTTGTTTTGCTTGTGCCATGTGTCCTTTGAGTTGGTTATGCTTTTAGGGTTAGGGTTTATTGAATTAATCTTGGCCATTGATCTCAAATCAATCTTGGCCGTTGCTTTGTAATTGGGGTGCCTATATAAACCCCACGCATTTCATTTATTCAGGGAGAGACTTATGAAATTGTTGCTACTATTGCTGTTCAAATAATAAGTGGATTCAGAGTTGAGCATTTGTTATTTTTATGAGCCCGCATGGTTTCATGATTTCTTCAATAGATTAAATTGTTTTCAAGTATTTTTAGATGAATGAAAGATTGATAGTGTTGGAGATAGTGAGATTAGTTCATACCTTTTTCAATTGGATGATTTTCAATTTGATGTGTAAGGTTAGTCTGAACATTGAAACTGCTTGACTTAAATTCTATTACCTATATGCACTGGTCGAATTGATGGTGGTATAGTGTAATAGGATATCTTTCGTAAACCCATTGAAGATTGCACCGTCTTTGTCCAGTTGTAGTACTGTGCTTGGCGAAGCAAAGATTGGTTTAAATTTCACTATTCAGCATTTGTCTCTTAAGTTCGTAGGAGTAGTTTTGCATAAATTTAGTTCCTTTAACCCTCATACCTTTTTCTTTTATTTTATTCCAAACCGAAAACCCCAAAAACATAAGAGCATTCAACGATAAATCAATTCTAATTCCTACTTCGAATGATCTACTATCTAAGGTCCCTTTGTGAAACCAGCATATCACATCATCCATTGAGCTTGTCCATCCCCCAAAACGAAACATTGGAATTACCGTATGACCTTTCTAGCAATCTTAGCATAAGAGCTAATTTTTCAAGAGAGGATAAAGCTGTCTTTGGGCACTTTTTATTCTGGTGTTTGGTGTGTCACAAAACACGCATCAACAGGATGTTAGACTTCCCTCTACTTTTGCATCTTCCAACCATCCCTCTCTTTCACTCCTCTCCTTATCGAAATTTCAGAGTTCTATATGCAACCATCCCTAGTCACCAACCTTGACCTTTAAGCTTCAGTATTCTGACTAATTTTCATTCTCTCCACCTCCCACCCTGCACAACAAGAATACCATTAATGCACAAAAGGTTGAAACAACTCCTTGTGGGCTTTCACTTGGCAGTGACACATCCTAGCACAATTGAAATTGAACAGCATGGACGTCCTATGGAGCACAATACAAGGAAGTCAATGACTACCATTAATGTGGTAGATAGGGTTTTGAACCCAAAAGGGCTCCTTGCTATGCTTGATAAGGACATTTGCAAGTTGTAGGTGACCCTCATCCACACCTTCCAAGTTTGTTTCCACACAAGAGGATGCCATGGTCAGCTCAATGCAAAAGAAAACAATGATCTACAAGCATAAGAAACCAATCTCGCATACCAAACATAGCGCAGAGACCACTATGTGAATTTCAACACTCCCTCTGGGATTCTTAGGATTTGTAGAGATGGATGGAAGAGGGTATCTTTGAACAACCCAACACAAACCCTAATCTGAAATCACCATGAGCACTTATTATTCCAACATCCACATCTGCAAAAAAAAAAACATACAAACTTGAGGAGGTCAAGGGATGAAAAACCCATAGATTTGGCATTAGAGGACAAAACCCCTTCAACTAATAGGGTGAACTTACACAAAGACCATGTTGAGCTTTCATGGTGGCCAATAATGGTGATAGCGAATTTGCATGATACTTTTAATTGACATGAATGTGATTTTTATATTCAAGTCACTATAAATTTAATAGATAAACATTGTAATATCAAACAGTTTTGTTTCTTTTGAGGTAATATGTAGTCAAAGCTCCCCTATACTCATGGTTTGCTATTATTGCAAATATCACTTGCAATATGTTTTTTCTGTGATAATAGCATTTTGTAATGGCATCTCAAGCCTGTTAAATTGAAATACTATTCTCTATTTATCTTCCACAATGAGTCTAATTCGAGATTTGAGTTTTTTTGTAAACGCAAGAATGGAGAGGAAACATTGTGGGTTTACTATTATTCATCTGAATGTAATGCAAAACTTCTAGGTGTACTTGAGTCAAATAGATTAGGTTAGGGTATGCTATTTTACGGTTAAGCAATGAATGTCAAAGCTTAATAATGAGTTGTGAGATATGCTAGGAAACTTTAATATAGTCTAGTGTTTGTAATGTTTGTTCTTTCTTAAATGTTTTTGAGTTTATGTATTGTAGATAACTATTTAAGTGATTTAGGGTTTGTATGGTTCCCATTTTCAACTATGTTAAAATTATTTATCGTAAATCTAGCACCAGACATTGCATTATTCCAGTAAATTTCAATCAAAGTCAAATGTCGAACATGGGGGCAAGAGGATGGATTCAAAAACAAGTATGAGCCCACACAATAATTTCAATGAGTTTCATTGCAACATTATTCACCTAAACCATAGAAGCACAAAAAGTTCACTAAATTGGCAAATCATCCATATATAGTGTTACAAAAAGTTTTATAACATCAACTTATCAATTTACCTTAGACCAACTGATACATCTAGAAGCATCCCACAATATTTCAAAGCTAATTTTGTGATTATCATCGGGCAGACAAACATACTATGAGTAGGTGTATAGCATTAAAACACAAGATATAAGATCATACTAAAATTAATGTGATTCAAGTAGAGGGTATTAATGACAATGGAAACAAATCTATAGCACCTCCAAATCAAAATCTCAAGATATTCACCAATTGCTTCCCTATGCATCAACATGTTGAATCCAATCAAGTGGAAATGGATAATGGGGATCCTTCCAATGCTAGTTATTATTATCATGTTGATTTTATTGAAAAATCTAAGGCTATATCTAGCATTCCTAACATCGATACAAAGATATCAAACATGATGAGAAGCAAGGACAAATATACATGCAAGTAAGCATCAGAAAACAATATGATGGTATGATGATTAATGCTAGAGCTCCAATTAATATTACAACATAAAAAAGGGTACCTCAAGAGAATCAACATGAGCCAAATATTGCAAAGGACGCATCATTAACTAAACATTCTCAAGGTAATGCTCAAAGTAATAACATCTATCAAGGAATCTCAAAAGAAAGTGTATAAAATGGAATATATCATGTAACGGAAATATATTTGCTTGTTTCTCCGGGATAGCAACAAAATAATCACATTTGTACAACACTTTTTGTCACACAAAGATACTTCATGGAAACTCATCATTACCATTGCCATGTGCATCATAACATTATAGAGGATAATTTTGTGGGGGACTGATAAATTCTCTCTTGTGTTCTCCTTTAGGAACCCTTCTTTTCAAGGTTGTTTTCATTTTCCTTTAGCACAAACTGTAGAGATAGTCAAAAGATACTGTCACCACATCATGGGATTCTTTTTACGATTAGTATGGTGTCTGTTTTCTACATGAAAACTATCTTTGTTGCACCAATATCAAATTGTGGTACTGTTGTGACCTTTTCACACATCGCCCCATTCAAAATGGGGACCCCCTAATTTTTGCTCCATTATGGTCTTTTGGCTTTGGTTTAGTCTCTCTCTCTCTCTCTTTCTGTCTCTTTCTGATGTCTGCCTTTCCAGGGATGTGCCCATCTGTGAGCTTAAACGTGAAATTTTGGCCAAGTCTATACAATTAGGGTTTTGAGTCTTCCGGCCAGTCTGAAGTCTAATTGAGTAAGCTGAAATCTGAGGTTGGCATCACAGTCAACATATTTCCAATAGGTTTCCAGCTAAGTTTCATCGAATTCCAACTACTTACTATTTTTAGTAAGTGTTCAATTCAAGGCATTTTCCAAGCACTATTGAAGTTTCAACAGTCACACTGCATTCAGAACATGTCAAGCTACTTGTCTGCAAGTTTTGAGCCAAAACGGACAACTGTCTATTTTTAGTAAGTTCAGCTTCAGGAGCAGATTTTAGGGTTTGCATGCAAAGTTCTTCAATGCATGTTTGGAGATTCTTTCTAGGTTTTCTGAAACCTTCGCGACGATATAACATGCAAAATGAGATGATCACTTTCAGTATTCAGCCTTCAGAGGCTATTTTTAGGGTTTGCATGTTAGGGTTTTCAACGCATGTCAGGGTATTCTTTGTGGGTTTTTCAAGAACTACACGGTGATGTGACATGCAAAGCGAGATGATCAGTTTTCAGAGACTTACTATTTTTAGCAGGTCCATTCCGACTGCTGCCTAGCGCATCAGAACCACAAACAGGGCGAAGTGCAACAGAAACGAGGTCAAATGAAGGTCATTTGATATACATGCAAGTCAAATTAGGGTTTCCAGCTTCGGGACTCAAAATGAGGGGTAAAATGCCAAAATTTTCGAAAACCGGTGTATCCCACCGTGATCAGTATCTTTCAAGCTATCCGCCGGTAAAATTTGAAGGCAATCAAAGCACTTACTATTTATAGTAAGGCGTTCTAGAAACTGGCTAAAAATAGTAAATCAGCAGCAGGCGCCAGTGTGAACGGGCAAGTCATCCGATGAGGAGCACGTCATTCAAATTTCAAGTCAAACAGAGTTGTGGAGGTCTCAGAAACAGGCAGTTGCTATAAATAGTAAACCACCTTCAGAAACATACTATTTTTAGCAGGTCAGCTCGAGATGGCAGTGTGAACAGACTGACAAGGTCATGAAGATCCAATGGTTAAAATCTCAAATCAATGCGAGCTTCAGAGATATGAAAATCAAAGGACTTACTATATATAGTAGGGCATGGATAAGCTGGCAGAAGCAGGTGAAGAAAATTCTAAGTCTGAAGTTCATCCTTCACCACCCTCCAAATGTGCCCTCATCCTCAGCTGGAAAGTAAAAAAATCCTAAGTGTTGAATCTCATCCTGCTAGACATGTCAAATGCGCCCACTCCAAGGAGGAGATGAAAAATTGTCTAAGTCTGAAAGTTTATCCACCTGACCCCCTCAAATGCGCCCTCATGCAATGTCAAAGTGTTAGAAAATTCTAAGGCATTGGAAGTGTAAATCCCTCTCCACTATCAAAATGCGCCCATGAAGCTATGGCTTATCCTTCTACATGTCCAAAATGCGCCCAAGCCTAGAGGAGTCAAAAGAGTCAAAGGCGTTGAAAAGGTTCATCCTCCTGCACATCCTAAATGCGCCCTCATCATCAAGTATGCAAAAAGAATCTAAGGCATGAAGTTATCCTTCTCTCACCCCTAAATGCGCCCATGCTTGAAGAAGTCAAAGGGGTCAAACACATGGAAAGTGTTAATCCTTCTACACATGTGATATGCGCCCATCCTTCTACCTATGTGAAATGCGCCCAAGAGAGGGTCAAGGCAAGTCCAAGGGCGTTGTGCATGCAATAAAGAATATTCTAAGTGTTGAATTCTTCACCACCCTTTGAATGCGCCAAGTCCAAGGTGAAGATAAAATTTGTTAAGTGAAGTAAATTCCTCCTCCATAGGCTAAATGCGCCCAAGGAAGTAAGTGATGGTGATGAAATGGCTAAGGCATTGGAAGCTAAGTCCACCTCAACATATGAAATGCGCCCAAGGTGAGGTGAATGAAAGGTGACTAAGAAAGGCGTTGAAATAAAATATCCTCCATGACATGTAAAATGCGCCCCAAATATGTTGGAGATGATGGCCTTCTAAAAGGAAATTATATAAGTGTGTTGATTGATATTCCTCACCACAGGTGGAATGCGCCATGATTGAAGTTAAATAGAGAAAATTCCCTAAGGCAAAAAATATTCAAATTCCTCCTTAATGCCTAAATGCGCCCAGGTTGATAAAAAGGATTTAAAATATTTTTCCTAAGTGTTAATATTTAAAATTTCATCTCTAGAGGAAATACGCCTAAGTCTGATGGAGGGTGGTGAAATTTGTTAAGGCATGAATGAATTGGCTTAGATATGTCAGAAGATGCCAGCTTCGCGAGGATGATGGAAATTTTCAAGTCAAAAAAAGGAAACACGCCTAGGGATGAAGAATTGGAATAAATTTGATAAAAAAATATTTTTCTAAGGTTTAAAATTCAAAAATTAAATGTACCCCTTCGTTTGTAGACCCATGAATTCAACACGTTATGAAGGGAATTTTCTTCTGGGTATTGAAAATTTTCGACAAGGAATGGATTTTAAAGTCTTCTACACTTCGCCAAGGCTTTCAAGATGGAAATTTTGATCGACATTTGAATTATGAGATTTTCCTAAGGAAAATTTAAAAAATTTCTAAGGCAAAATGAATAAAATGTGTTTTCGAAGGTAAAATGCCTCAGGTGATGAATTTGAAATGGATTGCCTAGGTGATTTTGATCGAATTCTTCGCGAGATGAATCTTCCAGAGTCAGGGATGAATAAAATTAAGTGTCAGAACTCTGGCTAGTGAAGTTAATTTCTTAAAGAATGCAGTTGAAGTTAGAAAAATGATTTGAAATGTTAAGTACGCCTTGGCCAGTCAAGGTAAATCCTTTGAAATTCTAGAAGGTCAAGATTCCAGATGCCAAGTGACAAGTGTTGCAATTGCCAGAAGAGGGAAATTCGAATTCTTGCTGTGAAGTAGTGTAGATTTAATAAGCTGGCTAAAGATAGCCTCTTCTAGAATTCGACTTGGCTATATGAGCTGAGAATTGATTCATTTTTCTCCACCAGTTGAAGAGTACGACTTGAGCTCTAAAGTTGAGATTGCAGTGCAAGCATTGAAGGAGTTCGACTTGAAGTAGAAAAATTGTTGTGTGCTGAAGCTCAAGTTAATTCGCATTGTGAAGCAAATTTGAAGTCTGGAGTTGCTGAAAGTAAAGTTGGCCGATTTTCTCAAAGAGTTGAAGTTGTTGAAACTTGCTCAGAAAAATTTCTAAGTGTTGAAAGTTCGAAGTTGCTAGAGGAGAAGTTGAGGTTTGCAAATGAAATATAATGTTGCAGCTTCTCAATTTTAGAAGTCGACTGCAGCCCCATGATATTTTATTTTTCTAAGTTAATTTGCTAATGATTGCTTGTTATTTTGTAGGATGGCTGAAGTAAGAGCAACTGGCAGAGATAGTAATGTTGCATCCAGGCAGGCTGTTATCAAGAAGCTGAGCAAGCCTTTCCTGCCGGAGTCGACATTCACTTCGAAGTTGGGCAAGCTGGATGACACAAATTTGGGTTCTTTCAACATGGAGGCCTTTAAAAGTCGAATGATGGGAGTTGGCAACCATCACCCTTCAATCACTTCACACAATATTGTTCGAAGTGGGCTATATGCAATTGCTGGTTTTCCACCAGCTATTCAGCGTCCAGAGCTAATGATGGAGTGTGCTAACTGCTACAACTCAGATCACAGGTCCATTGTTTCGCCTGATGGTAGATTGTTCGCCAATCTCACTCCTGCAACGATCGGCGAAGCATTTGGAATCCCATTGTATGAAAAGATGATTTATAAGACAAGGGAGCGTGCTGAGCGAATGTATGCTTCAACGTTCGAGAGATGTGCAGAGATGATCAACTCTCGTTGGATGAACAAGCCCAAGCCCTCTCGCACGAAATTGTCGAAGCAGATTATATCAAATGATTTGAAGCAGGAATACTGTGACCTGATCATGATGCTCAGCAGAGTTGGAGGCTGCCCCCAGGCATTTTATCTTTGAGCCATGGATGTTCTATTACATCAACCTTGTGCTAGAAGGAAAAGAGCACATCAATTGGGCGGTGATGATTAGTGACAATTTGCATGAGCAACTCTTGAGTTTGAGAAGGACAAAAACATTTTACATGGGCTCATACATTGTTTACATGTTGGCTCGTATGACGAAGTACAGGGGAATTTCATACAAGGAGCCAATTGGTTGTGGCTCTCACCAGTTCAAAATTCATGAGGCTTGTCCACAACTGCACCTGACAAGCACGTCCAATTACAAGCGAGCCAATGATGCCTTCACCATTCATATAACGAGATCACTTCAGCAGAGGACTAATCATAGGATCTCGAGGGAAGCTCAGGAATTAATAGAAAGGTATGGGTGCTGGTTTATTCAGTTTCTGAAATTCTCTTACATCAGGCTGCAAGGCTTTTCTTCATACCCATATAGATTGCCTAAGTACCCAACGAATAGAATTTTGATGTTAGAGATATCTAGGCAACTTGTTGCCTATGATAAGATTCAGAAGAGAAAGAAGAAGGGAGGGATTGACTTGCCAATCATCATGGGGAATTCAGATGAAGTGTGTCCTTCACTTCAGGCAGCCAGGGAAGCTAAGAATGAGCTTCAATTCTTCCATCTTTCCTATCACACCAGCAGGCAGTATTACGATCCTCACAGGAATATTAGATGGATACTGTCAGAGGAGTTTATTCATAAGGAAAATATTGAGGATTACTGGGCTAATACATCAGATGAGACTGAAGTCAGAAAAATAATGTTTTCGAGGCTACCAATATGCATGATCAGGGAGTGTGAAATTATTCCAGTACCAGACCAGGTGGACGAGGACATGAATGTTCTCCATCCAGATTATGAGGCAGTGAGAGGTATGCCACTTCCACTCCTGGATTGGTCAGAGCCAGAGATTGCTGATTTGGACACACTTTGTATACCAATCCTGACTTTCACCAGAGCATGGGTCGAAAGGCATGTGAACATATTGAAGAGTAGGTCAATTCCTTTGACTTACAACTTGATGGGAGATCATAGGACGCCGACTGCCAGCAGGAAGAAACAGATTACCCGAGGTCCAGAATCTCGAAGGAAGGGGCCAGTTCAGCCAGAGCCTCCGAGAGTTGTGGTAGAGTCACCTAGGCCATTGGAGACACATTCTCCAAGTATACAGGAGGTTTCACTTTTCGCTGATTAGAGAAATGCATTGAATCGGGAGCAGGAATTACATGAGGGAAATCAGCCACCACGGAGGGAATCATTTGGCCAAAGTGTTAATGTGCCCACTAGAGATGATCAGTAGGAGGAAGATGAGGAAACTACTACTGACACACACTTCCAGCATGAGCTTGAGGCGGCTCTAGAGGATGATGCAGTTTCAGGAGATACTCAGCCATTAGAGGCCAATGAGCCTCACCATAATCAAATTGAAGTAGAACAGGTCCGTGAGGAGGAAGCAAGAGAGGAGCAGCCGTTTGTTATACAGCAGGTAGTACTTGATTGGCTCAAAGATAGAATGAGAAGGAGCCCAGTGAAGAGGCTGATCCAGCGGTAGAGATGGAGGAGTTTTTGAGTAGGATCAGCACGCCTCCAATTAAGAAGAGAGCTAGGAAATTTTCAAAGATCTCAACAGATGAGGACGGTTCTCGCACCCTTCACGTCGCTGTGCCTAGGGTTGATTGTGATCGAGATGAGGCTATACCGGAAAATTACATGATCACAACTATGGAGTTAGGCCGCCCCACAGAAGCACAGATTATTGAGGAGTGTGACAACTCCTATCAGGCACTTAAGGACAGATTGCTCAGGACTAAAGGCAAGTATAAGAAATTGAAGGAGCATAAGACTTTGATTGGCTACGTGCAACATTTATCTCGTCCTTGTGGGCAAGAGATTCCAGCACTTGAGCTTCTAGCCGAGTTATCTACAGAATCAGTTAGTGGCTTGGAGAACTTGAGAAAGATGGCATAGGAGGCAGACAAATGGGTTGCAGGTGTTCGTGCCGAGACAAAAAAGTTCATGGAAGATCTTGCTCATGCTTATCAGCAAGCTTCCGACATTATGACATGGATGGAGGCAGTTGATCAGGCCTAGGGTGATGCTCACATCTATCAGAGCAAAGTCATTCAGCGTCTGGAGGCCTTGATGCATACCCCCTTGCAGATGCTGATTGATGGAGTTATTCAGGAGGGTGATAAGTACGAATTTACCGGCTGGTACTCTTCAGTAGTCACAGGATGTGGATTCTTCGATGCAACACAGGTGGATTCAGCCAGAGTTAGGAAGGCTATGATGAACATTGTTGATGGAGTCCTGAACACCTTGGAGGCAATCTTTGCTAGACGACTGAATTCTGATGAGGTGACTACTGATGGATTGAGGAGTAGGCTGCCACCTTTCTTTTCGGAGGTGAAGACTTTTGTGCAAGATGACTTTGAAAATATTTCGACTTTCTCCAACCTGATTCAGAATACCCAAGATGCCTTGACCGCTTGGAGAAAGTCTTGCACACGGCATGGGTAGTCAGTCACGATGTTGGAGTTTCAGTTTGATCACATTCCACCAATCTCAGTTCAAGAGGTTGAGACTGTGCTTGCCAGGTTCATTGATTTTGCAGCCAAGGAGAAGGAGAATGGAAACACACTTCTAGATGATGACCTTCTGGAAGACTGATTGTGGGCATTAATTGCCTTTACTATTTTGGGAGTGTGGGAATCTTTGATTCATTTATTGTACCACTCCCCATTCTGGCAGTTTTTAGGGTTAGGGTTGAGGTGGCTTAATCTAAGCCATTCATTTGATTGTAATCCGAGCCGTCCATTGGACTGGGCTATCTATAAAAGGGGCATCCCCTCTCATTTGTACTCAATAGAAATTAGACTAGAGAATAGACATTCTGATAGAGCTTAGAGAGACAATTTAGAGTTAGAATAGTTTCATTGCATAGCATTGTTTGAAGGAGAAGGAAAGTTCTCCCTTTGAGAATTTTGTAAGGAATTGTTATGAAGACTATCATAATACAAGAGTTTCATTGATTGGTGAATTTGTCTTTTGTTATGAGCAATTAGTGAGGTTTCTTCAACCTTCAACTTCAAGTAGGACATAAGTTAGAATAATTTTCATTTTCATGCAAGTAGTTAACTGTGGGTGGTTGTGTTTGATTTGAGTGAGCTTCGTTTAAATCCATACCAAACTTACCCTACATGGTCAACTGGAATTCTTTTCAGACTTAACTTTGATTGAGATTCACGTGTACGTATGCATCGTTTTGTTGGTATTTGCATTGTTGAGTCGTGATCTGAACACCTTACGTTGCTCCTTTGAAGATTGCACCAACCTTCTTGAAGTTGTCCAACGCGAGGCAAGACAATGTTTGGTTGAAGTTCATTGAAGTCAAGCTCAATACCTCTTGCATTTAGAATAGAATTTAGACTCTCTAATCCCTGCAGCCATTCAATTCAGTACATTTCTGGTTAGTTTTAGGAAAATTCATACCTCAACGCTAAATCATTCGCGCAAAATTCCCTTCTAATCATTAGCTTGCTGTCAACTGCAAACATCCTGAACAATTGTGTAAGTCCCCTCGTGAAAACAACAAATCACAACGAACCTACTGAGGGTGTTCCATAGCATTTCGGAACCTTGAAGTTGAATGTGCGATCTTTCTTGCAATCTTAGCGCACAAAATTCTTTGATCAAGAGAGAATGTAGTAGCCTTCGGATTCCTTTGTTCTGCTGATTGGTGTGGTCACAAAAATCACATCAACAGGTACCTTAGACCTTACCGTAGCTGATTATAATTCACAATCAAACCATATTTCATATGAAATAAATTATGTACAAGTGCATGTTAGGCAAGCTTATTGATTAGAATTCACAGATGTAATTACTTCCACATCATGGGCCATAGAATTTTTTTTTGGTGGTAATCGTAACGCTAATGGGATATGTAGCATATAGGAGAAAGTGTTAAGAGATTTTTTAGGGAAGAAAATAGTGTAGGCTACCCAATTATACCAAAGTGTATTGCAAGGAGATAATTAATCAAACCATATTTCAAATGAAATAAGTTATGTACAAGTGCATGTCAGGCAAGCTCATCAATTAGAATTTGCAGATGTAAGTAATTACTTCCACATCATGGACCTTTTAGAAAAAAATTCTAGGCAGTAATCATAACACTGATGGGATAGGTAGCATACAGGACAAAAAATGTTTTAAGAGATTTTTTAGGGAAGAAAATAGTAGAGAGTACCCCATTATACTGAAGTGCATTGCAAGGAGATAATTAACTAGTCATCAAAACCTTTGCTGGTTTACTAGAATATTTAGCAACTCACAACTATTATACCAAGGAACATTAAAAATAGAGTCAATTGGATGGTTGCTGACTTGCATGTTTCGCTTTAGAAACAAATGGCCCATATTTCAAATAAAGAACAAACATCTAGGACAATTGGATACATAACGAATCATAACAAAGAAGCAACTTAATATCAAATTTTACTTCTATAAAAAGCAGATGCATAAAAAACAGAACTATGACTGAATATGTATTAAAAGGCTTTGGTTAATGTGACATTTCATATATACATACACATGCACATTTTGCATGTAAATCATTTTTTCATGTTTTGTTCCTGTTTAAAAGATATACTTGCAAGTTATACAAATTGTGATACATTAGGGACACCTCTTTATATTTCCTAGATGTACAAGATAAAAGTACCTTTTTCTGTTGTCTTTCCTCTAGTACTTGTTGCAGAGGAGGGCGTCCTGCAATTTGAAAGAAAAACCCTTCTATGCTTACAATTATGATGTCTTAAAGATATTAAAAATTCGGAAAACTAAAAAATTTACTTAGAAATATATGAATGACACAAAACTCAACCTTCAAAAAGGAAATGGAATATTTGGGTGGAATTGTTTTAAAAAATGAATTGAAAATAAACCCCAAAACGATAGACAAAGAGCTTTGATAAGTGTGCAGTGTAAGAAATTTCAAGTTTTGATAAACTAGCAAGTTTGCATTTAGAGAATGTTTGTCCGAAACTCTTGCTATATAAAATACAATTCAAAAAAGTGTTAAAAAGGAGAAAAATGTAGATTTCAGATCAAAGGAAGCAAGATACTTCGATTTATTCACAAGGAAGTTAAAAAAGACACTAATTCTTGTGTCTTTTAAACCATCATATCCCTTTGCTATTTATATTAATTCTATTAGTGTTGCACCTAGAGCAGTTTTGTTAACATTGTCAACTATATAAGACAGAAGATGGCAGAAATTAGGTATCCTACTTTCCATAAGAATTTGTTAGCTCACTTACACCATAAAGAAAAAAAATATATGTAATTATGTTGATAAGTAGCCATAGCAGATCAGTGGGACTTGTTGATGTGTTTTTCGTGACCGCACCAACACAGAATAAAGTTACCAACGGCGACTCTATCCTCTCTTGAACAAAATCTCCTGCATGCTAAGATTGCTCGAAAGATCATGCATTCAACTCCAAGGTTCCTTCATGCAATGGATAATCTCAGTTGGCTCGATGTGATTTGCTGGTATTTCAAGGGGACTTACGCAATTGTTCAACAACGAAGAAAGGAATTTTGAATGCTCGAAAGGTTTGTCTGTAAAGCTCTTGTTTCCTAAACTAACCAGAAATTACTGAATTGAAATGGTTGCAGGGATAGAAGATGCTATAGACTAATCTACGTGTGGGACGTGAAGATCAATTTTCACTAGCCTCGACTAGATTCCGTTTTGCCTCGCTTCGAACAGCCTCCACAGAACTGGTGCAATCTTCAAGGGGAGTAACTAAAGATATTCAGATTACAATTCAACAATGAAGACACCGTCACAATGACGCATACCAACATGAAGATCGTAATCGAAGTTAAGTCCACAAGTTTCCAGTTGACCACACAAGACGAACTCACCATCAGCGAGCCCACTAGTGGTATGGATAGACGAAGTTTACTCAAATTGAAGACCACATTCCACAATTACTAACTACTTGCATGAAATGAAATTTACTTTACTTTAAGCTACTACTCGAATTAGAAGGACGAAGAAACCTTGCTAGCTACTCACAACAAAAGACGAGATCATCATCAATGAAAACCCTTTTTATTATGAGAGTGTTCACAACAATTTCTTACAAAGCTTTCAAAGGAAAAACTTTCATTCTTCAAACTACACTATTGATCTACGCTATGCTACTTCTAAGTTGTCTCTCTATCTTCCTATCTCTACTCTAATCTCTACTGTCTAATGAATTACAAATGAGGGGGGATGCCCCTTTTATAGTTGGCCCAGTCCAATGGACGGCTCAAATTCAATTACAATGAAGGGCTCAGATTGAGCCACATAAACCCTAACCCTAAAAACTGTCACCAAGAGTGGAGTAATAAATGAGCCATTAATGTCCACCATATTCTAGAAGGTTCATGTCTGGAAACACATTCACATTATTCCGTTTCTGACTGCAAACAGCCTGAGTCTGGTCACCACTGCTTCAACTCCTTGGACTGGTATGGCAGGCACGTTCTTAATCTGAAACCTCAAGGCTGTAACTTTTTATCCTGTTTGATGGTGATTTTTCTCCTTCCTGATGTCGTTCTTCAACTTTGAAGTACTTAATGGTGACCATTAACGCTTGGGTTCAATCTTTCCCTCCATCCTAAGCTTGGAAGGATTCTCTCGTCTTGAACTCAAACATTTCTTCTTTTCCACTTGAGTTGGGCACATACTAAGTCTCAACACTTAGCCATTTCCTCCAAGTACTCGCTTCATCTCCCCAAGTCATCATGCCTTGGCCTTGGTGTTCACTCTGCAAAACAAGCAAGAGAAGAGCATCAGAACACTTCATAATATAAATTCACCTCACTTACTTGATTTTCATGCTTTGATCTCCAAGGTCTGAGTGATCTCTGGATCTGATAGGGTTCATCACTTTTCCTCTAGCAAACTTCTTCCTCAAATTCTTCATGCCTTAGCCAAATTTCCAACCCACCTACATTAGAAATAACTTATTTCCTCTAGGAAATTTCATCAACCGGGCGCTTGAGTAAAATCTCCATCTTGAAGTCTCAAAATCATCTCCTTGTCGAAGATATCCGGTACCCAAAAGAAGATTCCCCTCAGAAAATGTAAAATTCATGTGTATCACTACGAAGGGGGACATTTAATGTTTGCAAGGTGTGAAAAGTTTCAAAATCATCTTCTTGTCGAAGATATCCGGTACCCAGAAGAAGATTCCCCTCAGAAAATGTAAAATTCATGTGTATCACTACGAAGGGGGACATTTAATGTTTGCAATTTATACCTTAGAAAAATATTTCTCACCAAAGTTTATTCTTATTCCTCCTATCTGGGCATATTTGCAGGGTTCAACCTTCAATTCATTACTCAGGAAACTTTCCAAGCATCCCTCCTATCTCAGGCGCATATGAGAGGGTCTACTTCCAATTTTGATGCCTTAGTTAAATTTTCATCTCCTCCATTGGCTTGGGCACATATAGGGGGTCAAGCTTTCAATTTACAACACTTAGAAAGTTTTCAAGCTCCACCATGTTGCTAGGGCGCATATGAGAGGTCCAACTTCCATTTTGCATACTTAGAGAAATTTCAAGGCTTCCTCCAAGTTTGCACGCATTTGGGGGTATGAGGAGGAAATAACTTCACTTAACAACTTTTACTCCATCTCACTTTCATCTTGGGCGCATTTAGCATGTGGTGAAGGAACTTTGACTTCAACGCCTTTGGGCTTGCCTTGACCCCACTTCTAACATGGGCGCATTTTGATACCCCTGCAGGAAGTTTCTAACACTTAGTTTTTTTTTTCTTCTTGATGTTTCTTGGTAGTTGGGCGCATTTTGGGGTATGAGGAGGATTTAACACTTAGCCACTTTTACTCCACTTTACCATGGGCGCATTTTGAGGGTGGAGGAGGATTAACTCATTACTTAGAATATTTTTCTAGAGCTCATGTTGGAGATGGGCGCATTTGGGGGGTAGAGGTGGAAGTTCATCAACACTTAGAAACTTTTTTCATCACCAGCTTCAAGACAGGGCGCATTTTGGGGGTCCTGCAGGAAGTTTGACACTTAGAATTTTTTTCCATCACCTTCTCAAGCTGAGGGCGTATTTGGGGGGTCAAGCAGGAATAACCTCAGACTTAGAAAATTTTCATCCTTCTGCTAGCCATGGGCACATTTCAGGGGTCAAGCAGGAACTTCAACAGTTGAAACTTTTCCATCCTCCTGCCAGCTTCTCCTTGGGCGCATTTGACAGGGTGAGCAGGAATTTTGTCAGACTTAGAATTTTTCTGGCTTGCTTGCTCATGTCTTACTATATTTAGTAAATCCTCTGATTCTCATACTTCTGAAGCTTGGATTGATCTGGAATTCGCACCACAGGGCCCTCATGACCTAGTTAGTCTGTTCACACTGCCATCTCAGGCTGACTTACTATTTATAGCATGTTTCTGGAGGTGATTTACTATTTATAGCAACTGCCTGATTTTGAGACTTCACAACTCCGTTCAGCTTGAAATTTGAATGACGTGACCCTCATCGGTAGACTTGCCTGTTCACATTAGCGCCTGCTGCTGACTTACTATTTATAGCCTATTTCAGAGGTGGCTTACTATAAATAGTAAGTGCTCCGATTGCCCTCAAATTTTACCAGTGGATAGCTCGAAAGATACTGATCGCAGTGGGATACACCGATTTTCAAAAATTCTGGCATTTGACCCCTCATTTTAGGCCCCGAAGCTGGAAACCCTAATTTGACTTACATGTCGATCAAATGACCTCGTTTCTGTTGCATGTCGGTCAGTTTGTGATACTGAAGTGCTGGGGGGGGGGGTGTTAGAGTGGATCTGCTAAAAATAGTAAGTTCTCGAAAAAGTGACCAACTCTGTTTGCATGTCACATCATTGCGTAGCTCTTGAAAAACCTATAAGGAATAACCTAACATGCGTTGAAAATTCCTACATGCAAACCCTAAAAATAGCCTTTGAAGACGGCTCCTGAAAAAGGTCCTGATCCTGGTTTGCATGTCACACCATTGCGAGGCTTTCGAAAAACCCACAAAGAATATCCAGACATGCATAGAAAATTCCAACATGCAAACCCTAAAAATAGCCTCCGAAGGCTGAGTGCTAAAAGTTATCATCTCATCTTGCATGCTATATCATCGCATAGGTCTCAGAAAACCCAAAAATATTCTTCAGACATGCACTGAAAAACTTCGCATGTAAACCCTAAAATCAGCTCCTGAAGGTGAACTTGCTAAAAATAGAAAGTTGTCCGTTTCAGCTCAAATTTTGTAGACAAGCAGTTTAAAGTGTCCTGGATGCAATGTAATGATTAGAACTTCAAAAGTGCTGAGAAAATGCCCCAAATTAGGTACTTACTAAAAATAGTAAGTTGTCGGAATTCCATGAAATTTTGCTGGGGACTTGCTGGAAGCATGCCAACTGAATTGCCAAACTCAGATTTCATTCCATTTGACTTCAAACTGACTAGAAGACTCAAACCCTAATTCTCAGACTTAGCCAAAATCTCAAGTTTAAGCTCAAAGACGGGCACATCCCCAGAAAGGCAGACAAAACAAGAGAGAGAGACAACAGGAAAACTAACCAAAATCAAGCCAAAAGTCCGAAACGAAGCAAAAATTAGGGGGTCCCCATTTGCAATGGGGCGATGTGTGAAAAGGTCACAACAGGACTTAAAGGTAAATCCAATTACAATAGAAAAGCATTAGAATGAAAAATCACTAGGACCTGATGTAGATATAGTTAAAATACATATTAGTTTACTTGCGTTAAGTTGTACAATCCATGAGAATGGTTAAGACTCATTGGTTGGGTTGAGTAGTTTTGGGTAGTTGCCGATGGTTGGGAATTCCTTAGCAACCATCAGAAAGCTTAAATACTTTGTTATAGTCAGGACAAGGGACTGCATTGTGCAAGAAGTTCCTCACACCAATTTTGTATGAAGAGCATTGATGATTAAAAGATACTTGTTATACTCTCTCATTTCATATGTTGTTTAGTATGTTCTTATCTAACTTGATTCTACATGAATAACTTTGTTTAATTTACTCTATTAATTGTCTAACCATAAAAGAGGTAAACATTTGGCGTTGTTTCACTTCAACAAGTTTGGTTAAATGATGTAATAATGGGACAATTGATTGAAGAACCTATTGAGTCTATCCAAGAAAGAGAGAATGAACTCACCCAAGACCAAGTAAAATTGTGGGATATATTAGTCAAAGAGCAGGTATGAGAAGAAGTCGAGGGAAGGAAAATCCCACAAGAGGTCATGTGCGATAATCTCAAGGTAAGTGAGTGTCTTGTCCCCTCTCTAGCTAGTGGTTTGGGAATTAGGGTTAGCTTATTATTGCGGTCCCCATAGGCTAACGAGACTTTCAAGGGGCTCCTATGGAGGGGATTCAGGGTCTTCAATAGGCTTGTGTTTCATCCCTGCACATTTAGCTCAGTTCCAGTTGGTTGGTAGGCCTTTTGAAGGTAGTTCAAGACTCATCATTCATACTTGCTATTTATAGCAAGTTATACTAGGTTTAGTGGTTTCACGCCTACAGAGAGGATTTTGTGTCGGAGGCACTCTCAGGGGATTATTGTCAATTTTGGTCGAGAGTGGGCACTGTAATTAAATTACTAAAGTCAAATTACTTTAATAATGTTATATTATTAAAGTGACTTTGTAATTTAATGTTATAAAGTAACTTTTAATAAAGAACTTCATAATTTGGCGTTATAAGGGGATAAAGTAACTTTAATTAAAAGATTATATTTTAAGTTACTTTATGATTTTAATTTAAAAGGCACATCTTTCGAAAAAAGCAAATATTAATTTTAATGTGCAAAAGGCCAAAAGTGGCGTTGGATTTTGAGAAGGCATTGTTTGATATTTCATTTAAAAGTGAAATGCCAAGATTAGGGCGTAGGGTTTGGAGAAGGATAAAAGCAAAGAAGATCATTTTCATTATCTAAGTTATCATTTACAAAAAACTGAGCAACAAGTTTGCAGGTATGAAGTTTCATGCTGTTCAAAGGATGGAAACCCTCGAATAGGACAGAGTCTATAGGTGTGAAAGATCACCTAAGGTCTCTAGTTTAGATGGTTTCACATAGAGATCATCATTTGAGCATTCACAAATTAATTAAGGAGATTCAATCATCATTTTTCAGTCTTTTATCAGCAAACTAGAAATAAATTGGAGGTTAAATAAGTAGTTGCACATTCTCTTACCTGGCATGTGGGAGATTATCTTCCTGCACACTTGCTTGGCGAGAGAGATCACCATTTGCATGTTGTACAAGGGCAGATTGATCATACAGGCAGGCCATACAGATTGCAAACGACAAGTAGGTTTTCAAACAATAGAAGACACACCTTTTGAGGCACATGTGAACTCATAACAGGCCATACAGCTGAGGAAAGGGCACGTGGGAAGTCCAGTAGCAAACTGCTCTTGTTTGGAGGCTGGGAATGATCTCATTTAAGGCGTCTAGGTCAATGAGCATATCAACAACAAATTCAGGAGTGGAGATGACAAAAAATCTGAGTTTGGTGCCAAGGGTTTGAGTCAATAATTGCTGATTTAAATAAATCAGACCTGTAGTATTTACAATCAGCAAATGAGTATGTTTTGATTGTGTTTCAAATCAATAAAGATTACTAGGTTCTCTTTCATTTATGCAATTTCCTTTTTGTTATTGTATTTTTGCAATTTCTTTCAATTTCCGGCAAAAACCATAAAAATCAGAATACATTAAAAACAAAAAAACATCAGATTTGAAACCTTAGGGGGACATCTTAGTGGTATCAGAGCTCTAAATCTCTTACCAGCCTGTGTGGTTGATTCATGAGTGAACCAGAATAGGTTTATAATAGGGGTTCACGATCTTGGAAACCTCCGCAACTACTAGAGGGACAAACTATTACAGGTGTGTTGGGTATTGACAGTTCTCAAGGATCACCCAAGCATTTATCCAGTGACAGTGAGAGCATTGCAGGTGCAATGGCGGATAGAGAAAAGAGACAAGCCGACTCCCTTAGCCCCAGTGCTAGAACTGAGCAAAAGTTCAACACTATGTTGGACATAATGGTAGATCTCTTGCACAAAATGAATCAGAACACTATCCCTGGTTAGACAATGCATCTTGAGGAGATTGGTTGCTCCCATGTACAACCTGAGGACGGGCAAAGGACTCCACTCTTTCCCCCATCCAGGCCCTTACAACCTACTTTCACACGTAGGACTGAGGCACATGTTCGCCCAAAGTAGCCTCCAAAACAGCCAGTGTCCATGGTTGATGAGGTCAGAGCCAGCCATGTGGAGTACATTTCACTTCCTCCTGATATTAGGAATTTATTGACCTTGGATCAATTCCTGAACCAGAGGAGACAGAGAGTGGTGGCAGTTGGCAGGTTGGAGACTAGACCACTACAGGGAAACAAAGATTTCCAGCAAGCAGTGGGCAAGCTTTCTATGGAGCATTTTGATGGTGGAAATAAATGCACATCACGTGCTTGGGTTTAGAAGTTAGACAATTTCCTCTCCTTCAGGCCCATGCCTAAGGAAGAGGCAATTAGGTTTGCCATGTTGCATTTAGATGGCCTAGCTCACAAGTGGTGGTACCACGGGTTGGTAACATTGGGACACAGGTCAATCACCACTTACAATGAGTTCACTAATAAACTCATCAAACACTTTGATAGGAGAGACCTAGAGATTTTCTTTCGTGAGCTTGCACAACTCAAACAGGTTGGGTCATTGGAATCTTACATCTCAGAGTTTCAACGGTTATCAATGATGGTGACAGGATCTCTGTTACATCCCGATTTTATAGCTACTATTGTATAGGGCAATTGATTGTAAATATTTGAATCTTGATGATGAATAAAACATGGTTGATCTCGTTTTTAAATAAAGGTGTCCTATTTGAATGATGGTTTCATTTGATTGTTACTTCTAATGATTTAATTCCTAATTAAATGTAGCATATAAGTTATGGATAATGTAATTCTAACTTGTGAGATGTTTTTACCTTGTTATGAGCATATGACTGCCGATGTCATGTCATGATGTGCAGGTATGAAGACTGTTCCTCCGGACAGAGGAGAGACATCATTCGGGGAGGAACTTGGTCGGGTAAACAGTAACGATTACCAAATTGAGCATACACACACATTCCTTAGACCAAGTAATCTTAGTCAAATAAGTCTTCCATAGGCTTAGGGAGTCTGGTTACTTCTTTGTGCTATCTGAATGATGATTACTTATGTCTGACTTGTTGTGTTTTAATCATGTGTGAAAATATGAATGGATAGGTCGGGCGAGTACGTGTATACATGTATGTCGTGTACACATATCCATATGTATATACATATCGATACATACGTATGCTTGGCAGATGGATATGCCATACGTACATATCGACATGGTATACAAACACATATGCATACAGGATATACATGTGTATACCTACTCACGTTACCTATCGCCTGTGTATAATGATGCTATTATTATTATATTTGCTTGAGATTTACATATTTACATATTTACACAATGACGTAAAATGTATACTGAAAGTACGCTGATTGGCTCACAATATACATGTTTAACGTTTAGTACGTATAAGTGTAAATATTTAAATATGTAAATATTTATATATTTAATCGTATATAAATATATATTTATATTATAATTTTACTAAATATATATGTATGTATATATATAATCTAATATATTTAAATAGAAATATTTAAATACTTATATACACATATATATATATTAAAGTAAATATTTTTATAACAGAAATATATATTTATATATTAAATATATAAATCAAAGGATTTGGAAATTAAGTAAATATTACCTTGAGTAATATTTAATATCATGGTAAAATTATTAAAGTAATTTTAAATGAAGTCTTATTTTAAAGCTTTATTTAAAACGTATTAATCTGTGAAGAGCAATTTCGAATGAAAAATAATTGAAGATTTCATTTATTAATGACACCTCTTTAAGGCATGTAATAAATATAAATTTCGTTTTAAAACTATGTCAAAACTATGAAAGTGAAAATAAAACGAAATGAAATACGTTTTCATGAAAAATCGCGTGAGGAAGACGCGCGCAGGAAGAAAAACGCGTCTAAAGCGCACGGGCAGAGAATAGGTCAATAGATAATGACCAAAAAAAACTATTCTTTAGGCGTCTGAAATGGCAACGTGGATTGTTGCAGGCTCGACCTATCATTTGAAACGAAATTTTCAAATCATTTATATCAAAATTAACCTAAAATCTGGAGGACGCCTTGAGCTGTCAAAATCCGCCATAAGAGTTGAAAAATTCTTCATTTGCTGGCTTTAAAAGAAGTCGATTCACCTCCTTTTTGAAGATTAACAGTTTAATAACTCGCCAAGTGTCTTTTTGACTGTTTCTAGGCACTGTGTTGTCATTTGGCATGCCTTCATAAGTGGAAATCTATTGCATTTCGGGTTATAAATATGGACGCCATTTCATTATTTTGGAGAGACCTCTTGCTGAATACGAGTTTCACAACATTTTGAGAGCTCCCATATCTATTCTTTTGAGTTGTTGTGTTTTCCCTGTTTGCTGCATTTCCTATATGCTGAGTGAAAGAAATACAGTGAGTTTTTACCAGTCAATATCATGTTACAGTGTTAAATCTCCTTTTTAAAATTTGAGTGGAGTGAAGCCATAGATGAAATAACCTTTAATTAGAGGAGTGAAAATTGTGAGGAGTGCTTTGGAAGTTCTCCTTAATTTGAAAAGAAGTCGTTTTATTTGGAATACTGGAAGTTTGCTGAAGAAGAGTCAGGGAGAGCTGTGTTGAGAAAAGGAGCTTTAAAATCAGGCATGAATCTTCCTAGTATATAACTTTTATTAAAGTGTTGTTTTATTTTGCGTTTGTGATCATTACTTTTAATTAGCTTTAATAGGAAAGAACTAATTCGATGAATAAAGCAATGCATTAAAGAAGAAAATGTGTAAAGGATTCAATGATTAGGGGGAAATTGTGAAAAAAGGGATTATTTGGGTAAAGAGTTTAAGGGATTAGATTATTTATCTTGCATTAAAAAGAAATAATGGAAAAAGATAAAAGGGAAGGATTTATTTGCATTTTGAATGGTTATTGCATGTTGTGTATGATCTCTATATATGGAGAATACGTAGATGTACTTATTATCTACTAGGATCGAAATGATGGCAGAATCAAGTAAAGTCTTTTAACTTAAGTTAATAGGATAACTGAGACAAGTTAAGTACTCCTAGGATAAAGAATTCCTAGTTAGGAGGATTGATACAAGACACTTGAATACTGTTTTCATTTCTAGTAGGTTCGTATGATTGTAGGATGTCTGGGATGACGAATTCACCCATTGAAGGACAAACCTATGCGTAGAGTAAGGAAGCCTTAAGTCAAATTGGCCCTGAGTAGTATTTATGATAGATGACCTTCATTCGAAGTACAGAATGAGAATACTTTGGCCAAAGTAGTGAAAGGTACGACATCCACCTAGATGTGAGATAGTTGAAACTACACTGTCAGTTCATTGTGATCCGAGTACTAGTTCGAGATTGTGAAATAGCAAGGTACTAGTTGTGTAGGACACAACACTATGCTCAGTTGGTAATCGTTAAAGGATACCCTACCAATCTCTTCTTCGAAGGGAGGGTCGTTCATTGCAAAATGATCGTGCGGGGGACAGCATTATAAGTCCGTGGTTGGCAGAAAAGCGCCCGAGTGATGTTTCTCCTCCACAGCGAGCGACCGATGTACCAAGATTTGAAAGGAAGGACTCCTGGACCTTCTTACTTCTATTTGTGCAAAAGCTTACGAGCTATGTATGTAACTGTATTGCTTTTTAACTCTGATTTATATATGGCAATGAAAATGAAATTCATGAGGAAACATATTGTAACTTGTACGTGATTATCAATAAAGAAAGGAAGAAATTTTATTGTATTATCTTTGTTACTTGTTACCTTTACATGTTTTAAGTGAGAATTGGAAAGTTTTTAATTTACGCAAAATTGGGCCGTTACAATCTCTGAGAGGAGGTTGGTGGTATTATTCAGTGAAGGTCTCTTGGAACCTTTATGGGGTTGGATCAAAGCTTTCAATCAACCCTCTCTACAGGATGCTATGAAGAAGGCACGAGATATGGAGCTTGCTGCGCCAAAAAAGCAAATTTCCATCAAAACCTTTCCCTTTCTCAAAGGATAAACCACAAAAAAAAAATTCAGACCATCAAAGAAAACCATCTCCGAGACTCAGTGATGAGACTATTGGAGACTTGAGAAGATAAAAATTATGTTTCAATTGCAAAGGACCTTGGGAACCAGGTCATAAGTGTTCTTCTCAGGGTAAAGTAAATCAGATGGAGTACTTTTATGCTGATAAATCAGATTCTGAAAATTCAAAACAACAAACTAATCAAGAAGATAATGATGAGGATAGTGCATCTGAAGGGTCAGGAAAAGAAAGGAAAGAAGCACCACGTACAACACAAATCTCGAGCATTCAGAAAGAGGGATCCTTCAAGATTAAAGGGATCTTGAGTGGGCAGTAGGTGATTACGTTGCTTGATACTGGAGCCACTCATAACTTCATAGATGAGGGGCTAGTGGCTAGACGTGGTCTCAAGATTGAGGAGTTCAAGGGATTTAAGGTGAGAGTAGTGTGGGTTCACACTCAAATGTACTCAAAGGATTCCCAACCTCACATTGCAGTTGAATGACTATGAGTTCCAGGCAGATTTCTATGTCGTTGGCATGGGAGAGATGGATGTTGTACTTGGCATGAAGTGGCTTCATGCTATTGGTGAGTTTACCATCAACTTGGGAGTTATGGAGATGAAATTTGAGGTTGATGTCTAAAAACATGTGTTGAGAGGTATGTCAGATGGGAGTCTTTGGGTTATTTTACTCAGGAGAATGGAGAGATTGATTAGGAATGATCAAGTTGAGTGGGCTACAAAGTGTTAAACCTTGCCACCACCCCTCAAAGGAATCTGCCTATTAATCTTCTTGAACATACTCCTTCTCCAAAGAGCTCTGTGCGGATTGAGCTTGTTGACAACCACCCATATTCTCCTGGCGGAGTGCCAAAGTCATCTAAAAACAAAATTTCCCTTCCTCCCACCATTGACCCTTCCTACGAGGACCTCCTCAAAATCACCCCTCAAAAATGAAAAAACTCCCCCCTTACCCCTAGGCTGACTAAACAAAGGAAGATGAACCCTAAGGAGGCTAAAAAGAAAGATCTTACAATCACAATTTTGGATAACCAAGATGTTAGTATGGAAAGTGGCACTGTTCTTTTCGGAGGTTGAAGGTCTATACAACTTGCTAATGCAACTTCTAAGGGGAAGGAAACTGATAAAAAAGGTAAGAAGGTTGAAGAGGAGGATGGTTTTGAATCTTCCGAGGAAGAGTTTATCCTTGATAGTCTAGGTGAGACTGAAGAGTCAGAGGGCAACAATGGTTATGATTCTAAAGTGAAGAAGGAGTTTCAGGAAGAGGACTATAATATTGATAGGGATGGTGGTAATGAGAAAGATGGTGGCAATGAAGGTAGAGAGGAGAAGAGTTTGAGCAGGACGATGCGGTTGAGGCTAGAAATGAGAACCAAATGTATAAGGATGAGAAGGACATTGTAACGTAGAACTCTCCAATTTAGGAAAATACTAATGATGGGAATTTTAATAACCTAAGTTCCAAGATAGAAGCCATTAATGTTCAAGTGGCACAAATGGAAAGGCAGCTGGGTGAGGATACCAGTTCTAAAAAGTTTGAGAAGATGGAAGAGGCTATACAAAATATTAGTGTTGTGGTGGATGGAATTATGAAAAAAGCGGTGATGGGTGTAGTCGGCTGTGTTAATAAATAACTATGTTGTAGTCAACCATACTAGTAGTATGTATAAGATAAAATAGAATAATACTTGTGCACAAATTAGTGTAAAAGTTGTAATTGGAAATTAGTCTGATGGTTGGGTAGTTAGGAAGCACTGCCGACGGTTGGTATCTCAACCAACCTTGACTAGCTATTTATGTACTCATTTCATTCGTAGTTGAGGAACACATGATGCTATTATGATGTAATTGCTGCTATACTTAATGAATGAATGCAACGTCTTATTCTGTGCACTATGTGTTCATGAATGATTTTTGTACATTTTCTATGTGTTGTAAGTTTCATCTGCTTACTCTCGTAGTACGTTAAATCCATTCTTGTGAGTAAACATTTGGTGTCATTGCCTATGTGAACTTTGGAAAACCACCCCGACGGGGGAATGGCGTTGTGATGGGTCAGCCGATCGAGGAACCAGTGCAAGCAAACGAAGATAGGGAAGACGCGCTGACGGAGAATTTGGTGAACTTGTGGGACATCTCGCTGAGGGATCACGTACGGAGGGAGGCTCTCGATGTGATGTGCCACACTCCGGTGGTCCACTCTACTACCACTATAGTGATATGCTCTGATACCACTGTGATGTACCGTGCTCATTGCTGAATTGATTTTTGCTTGTTAAGGGTCTGATTTTTGGTTGGTAATCTGCTTTCCTTGTTTTTGGTGTTTTTGTGGTTTGATGCCAAATGATTTTAATAATTTTCTTGCAACCATATGCATATAAAAATTCAAACTAAACTAACTTATAAAAGATAACTCAAAGGAACTCAATACACTAGTTAAGAGACCACCTTCATTCACAAGAGTGCTAAAATTATATTCCTCTTACATGCATTTCGGAATGAGACATCATTTACAACTAATGACAAACTTGCAGCCAAGATGCACTGTGAACAGTGCTTGCTACAGTACCCGCGCCCATGAAATTGCTCATACAAATTTAAATACAAGTTTCTCCTACCAATTTTTCGTTGAAATGTCTTCTAGGATGATGGGCGCCCACTTTAGGAGTAAAAGCAGCTGCAAGAAAGAGGCGTTTTCCTTACTTGTGGATGTTGAAACCCTTACTTCAAAGCGGCTGGCTGTAGGTGCATAATCAGCTCCCAAAATGTTCATAAATTCATAGTAACACCTTCAAAATGACAAATGAAGACTTTAACAGCAACTTCCCTTCCGGTAGATGTCGTCAAACCCTTGAAAACAGCAATTCCAAGCTCCAAATGCAGCAACAAGAAAAAAAACCAGCAACTTTAGGGTGGTCTTTCACACCTTCAAGATGCCAAAATCCTAACTACAAGCCCAATCCAGGGTTACCCACTACAGAAATCAGGAAACCCTAGTTTCCTTCTCTCCCAACTCCACACTTCAAGTTTCATTCAACAAAATAATCTCAAGCATGAGAAGTTCGAACTTTCTCTTCTCCTTTTATAATTTTCACTTGAAATCACTATTCATTAAAAAAACACTATTCAATTAAGTTATTTCTTTTTTTCACTTTATCAGTGAATAGTAACAGCAAAATATAAAGTGACCCCTTTAACAAATAGACACATGGTCCCCAAGCCTGAGTAAGTGAAATAAGTGGTGATGAACAATATTTTAAGCTCCAATTACACGCCAAACGCGCAAATTCACCACGTCACCGACTCCGGATACCAATACTGCCTTTAACCGACCAAGTGCCCGTTCAAGTGATCCTCTATCCAGACCCATTAGCCTACGAGGATCAACATAATAGGCTAATCCAATGACTCTGATGCTCGCGAAAGAATGGGGACATTATACTCGAGCGAGAGATCCCTCAGTCAATAATCATCTTGGACAAACTACACGTCAACCCAAAGGTCAACCATTTCCTCAACCAACCACCAAGGTTGCTTGCACGTCATTACATCATACTGCAAGATCTTCAAGCAGAGAGTGACCAAGAACGTCGAAGACAACAAATACTACAACGGTATGAGGAAAGAAGCAAACGGGAGGAGGAACGTGACACTAGTCGAAGGCGTACTCTCGGAAATTAATGACTGTACAACCAACAATTAATGCCTGTACAACCCAATAAGGACAAAAGTTGAGTACCAAATGGGCAAGAAACACTTGAGTAAAGAGTACGAAGATCACTCAAATTAAAGGAACAAGAAAACCGACGAAGGAGACTAAAACAAATTGTTGAAGAAGCGAATGAAGATCTTAATGAAATAAATCAATCCATTGCTAAGTTGCATCGAAACCTTGTCGAGGAAACCAACGAAGGAACCTTCAAGACACCGTCCATAGCAGATAAAGAAAAATTTAAAAATGATGAAAATGAACTATTAAAAGAACTTGAAAACAATATAACCCGCATTCGAGAGTTATCCATATCGGACAAGGAGGAACCAAGAATTGGAGGATCCGAGCCAAAGACCCCCAGACAAAGGGAGTATCAAAACAAACCCCAGGAGACTCAAGGTGCAGAGGGAGCTAAGAGGGGACATGCTGCTCACCTGTACGTGGCCAAGAGTGCAAGAGAGGCAGTGGAACGTCAGGGGAGAAACAGTCCAATCAAGTCCAATGCACAAGGAGGGCATTAAGGAAGAAACATGGTGACTCCGCCAACCGAGAGGCAGAAGCTGCCAAAGTTAACAGGGAATGGGTCAGAGGATCCAGTATGGCATTGGAAGACTTGTGAGACGATGTGGATAGCGAATGGGTAGGACAATGTGGATTACTAGTTGAGAGCCTTCCCAACAACACTGAGAGGTATAGCCATAGATTGGTACACTGAACTCGAAGCAGCACAAAAAGTTTCAAGGAGACAACTAAAGAGAGCATTCGAGGAGGAATTCAAACTCCTGAGAGATGACAATGAGATCGTAGCCGAGATATAACACAAAGCAGGGAAAGCATGAAAACATACAAGCCTACAATCATAGAATCAAGAAGTTGTTGGTGAAACTAGAGACTTAGTCGGTCGACAGTTTAAAGAAAAGATGGTTCATTGAAGGGTTGCTTTCGTCGTTGAGGAAGAAAATGAAAGTCCTACTTCCATCATCGTACGCCAAAGCATACAAACGGGTGATGGATATAGAAAGTGAAAACAAAACATCCTCCTGAGGGAAGAGGAAGACAGACGATGAGGAGAGTATGGATGACAGCAGCAAGGGTGTCAAAGACCGTACAAGAACTAAGGAGAGACACGATAAGAATGATGAAGGAACTGAAGGCCGAGAAGGAGAGTACAAAAGACACTAGAGAGTTGTGGTGCGCGGATTGCAAGGGGGAACATCACAAAAAAGGCTAATTGCTTAAAGAAGTTGTTATGCAATATCTGCCAAGTAATGGGACATTCCATCAAGGAATGCCCATACAACCTAAAAACAAAGAGTACGTAAGTGCTATTCATAGGAGAACAGTCAACCCTGCCAAATACACCACCGAAACCCCAGAACAACTCCAATGCATCCCCTGGAGGACATTGGAATAACACAAAAGGTTATAACATTGGGCCTCGAAGCAAAATACAATATGATAGTAAAGGGAGACCCATGATACAATGCGGGAAGTGCAACCAGTGGGGACACTTTGCCAGGGAATGCCAGAATGGTCAAAGTTCAGGGGAAGATTGTGCAAATGGTGTGGACCAAGTGACCATGAATACACCGACTACCACAAACAAAAAGGAATCAACATGTTAGACGTGGAGGAAAAGAGTGAAGAGGTACTGGTGATCATGAGCATACAAACAAAGAAGATTAGCTACCCAGATTCACGTACAAAAAAACAAAGAATGAAGGAAGCCAAGGTAGAGGTGGAGCAGGCAATGGCTAAGGACCAAAGAACCTCTTTGGAAATCCCAAGTACGCCCTGGTGGTTGGTGGCGGAAAAGAACATCGTATGGAAGGTACTATAGACCACAGTACCCATCAAAGTGACCGATCTTCTCCAAACGATGCCACAACTTGGAATGGCAATCACGAATGTAGTCTGTGATGAACAACATTAGCGGCAAGAAGCCCGAAGGAAGGAAATGATAGCAGACCCTCCACTCGAGGGTGAACAAGTCATCGACACCATGTTGCTGACGATAAACATCAAGAAGAGATCGACGATCATGTAAATGGAGATCGGAGGGAAAAATATTACCAACACGATCGTTGATGGAGGGTCAAGATTCAATGTACTACTCGAAGACACATGGAAGAGTCTCGGGAAGCCTACACTTTGGCCACTGACGTTCCAATTGGTTGGCACTGACTAGCATGGGATCAAGCCATTGGGAACACTGATGGCACAGAAGGTAACAATCGGGGCACGGTCGTTCCTGCTAAATTTTGTAGTCATACCATTGGAGAAAAAGGCATACGATGCACTGCTTGGAAAGGGGTGGCTGGTGGTAGCCAAAGCAAATCATAATTGGAAGAGGAATACCCTATCTATAGAGAGTAATGGAAGAAAATATGTTATTGATTTAAGAAACCAAGCAATGGGCGAGGAGTTGGCATCGTCAGACTCTAAGTCTAAGGAGAGTTTGAAATGGATGAGGAAAGGGGAACCATAGAACCAAACAATGAGGGTGTTCTAGACCTTCAAGAATGCTCGAAGGACGAGACAAGTTCAATAAATGGATTATTCCACTGGCAGATGGAGGACTATGAAGTATTCCAGCGAGATTGTAACATGCTACAAATCAAAGAAATGGAAGAAGAAGACAGAGCATCGACGAGCCAAACATTTCCTCCTAAGTACAAAGAATACAAAGAAGGAATGGCCGAAGTGAATGTTATTTATAGTTTGGTTCCTCGTACTTGATCATCTTGTCCCCTTCAAAGTTGTGTGAAAGAAAGTCAATCTGGGAGAGGAAGACAATCCTCGAACGATTCTGGTCGGTGACAATTGGAATCCAATCTTATAGGTGGCAGCATTCAAAATTTTCATAGAATACAAGGATGCCTTCGCATGGACGTACAAGGATCTAAAGGGCATACCTCCTAAATTGTGTGTACATAGGATTCCCTTGGTACCGGAGGCACAACCCCTACGAAAGAGACTGTACCAAATGAACAAAAATTATGCGACAAAGGTGCAAGAAGAGATTGAAAAAATGTTAGAAGCAGGAGTCATATTCAAGATTGAAGTGAGTGACTGGGTGTCACCAATCGTGATATCACTAAAGAAAGAATTGGAGAAGATTCGAATATGCGTGGACTTCCGAAGCCTCAATGCAGTAACAATCAAAGATCCCTTCCCGATCCCATTCACCGACTCAATATTGGAAGAAGTAGCAGGTCACGAGATCTATTCATTCATGAACGAATTTTCAAGGTACAACCAAATAAGCATAGCCGAAGAGGACAAACTCAAGACAACGTTCGTGGTTGAGGATGAAGTGTAAGCATACAACTGGATGCCATTCATTCTATGCAACGCTCCAACGACCTTCCAAAGGATAATCCTACACATATTTGACAAGATGTCTATAGGGAACTTCAAGTTGTTCTTGGATGACTGGTTGATTTACAGCGACAAGCAAACACAACTCAAGGCCCTCTAAGAATGCATGGAACGTTGTAGAGTGGGACGCCTAGCACTCAACCCCAAGAAGTGTCGGTTCATGGTGCCTCAAGGGAAAATGCTCAGGAATATAGTCTGTAAGGCTGGACTGAAGACCGACATAGACAAGATCCGAGTGATCGTACAAATGGAACCGCCCCAGAATGTCACCGGAGTGAAGTCGTTCCTCGGACATGCTGGGTACTACAGAAGGTTTATCAAGAATTTTTCCCAAATTTCATACCCATTAGACATACTCACAAGGGGCAAGTGTTCGAATGGATAGAAGCACAAGCAGCCTTCAAGGAACTAAAAGATGGTTGATTAGTTCGTCGATCTCGGCATACCCAAACTGGAACAAAGAATTCCATGTGCACGTGGACGCTTCAAACTATGCAATCAGAGCAACACTGGCACAAGTGGGCGTACATGGGCTAAACCATCCAGTGTTCTTCGCCAATCAGCTGTTGTCAAAAACGGAGAACTACAGTACCACAAAGAGGGAGGCTCTCGGAATGGTGTACACTATTCAAAAGTTCAAGCACTACCTACTGGAAACTCCATTCACATTCTATGTGGACCGTCAGGCATTGATGTACCTGGTGAATAAGCCCATTATCCAGGGGAGGGTAAGTCGATGGCTTCTGCTCTTACAATAATTCACGTTCACCATCATTGTATGACCGGGGAAGAGTCATGTCATCGTTGACCAACTGTCAAGGATCTGATTTGGTGAGCCGCCCAAGGGAGTAAATGAAAACTTCCCGATTGCGCATCTTTTTCAAATAGCAACACTGCCCCTGTGGTATGAGAATATTAGGGAAACTTGTCAACATCCTCATTCTCGAGGGATATGCCACTTGCCAAACAGCGAAAATTGGTACTTAAAAGTAAAACTTTTCAACTGATCAACAAGCTACTGTACAAGATGGGATCCGATCAAATGCTTCGACGATGTGTGATGGAGGAAGAGATCCTTGGCGTACTCAAGGAGGCACACTAAGGACTGGCAAGAGGACACATGGGGCCCGACGCCACAGCATGGAAGACCTTGTTGGCGAGACTATGGTGGCTGACCGTGCATACAGATGCCCGAGAATGTGTGGTGGGATGCGACACATGCTAAAGAGTCGGCAAACCATTGAAGAGGGATTTCATGCCACTCTTCCCATCTCAGCCACAAGAGTTGTTTGAGCGGTGGGGATTGGATTTCATCGGGCCACTAAAGGTTAGCCAACTACATTGATGCAAATATATAGATGTTTCCACCAAGTACTTAACAAAGTGGGTGGAGGCTCGGGCACTACCATATAACACTACACTGAGTACGGTGAGGTTCATGTACAAGCAAATTGTCACAAGGTACGACATCCCAATCCAGATCACCAACGACAAAGTGTAATGTCCCCTTTTTAGCCAATGTCATAGTTTGGTGGATTAGCCTATCATTGGGCCCTCGTAGGCTAATGTTGGCATTTATAGGGCCTTTGGGTGGGAGTTTTTGGGTTCTTAAGATGGTAGTTTATAGGTTTCCCTTCTCCAGTACTTTGCGTTATTCAAAGGCAACCTTCTTTAAGTGTTTCAGGCTTCGTTTACACACACTATTTTTAGTAAGTCCCTTGGATGTTTGAGTCCAACATTACTATTTATAGTAAGCTAGCCTGGTGAAGAAAGGAAGCAATGAGTTACCCCTCGGTGTTGGCAGTTTCAGTATTATGTTGGTATTTGTGGAGTTATGGATTATTGATTATTATTAAAGTGATAACTTTAATAATAATTAAATATTAAAGAGAATATTATTATTGGTGAGTAATGACTTATAATATATGGTTACATTTAATCATAAAGTCATTATTAAAAGGCATTTAATGGGGACGCCACACTTGAGTTTTAAATATTATTTTATTATGGTGCAACAAAAGCAAATGATCATTTATTATTAAATGAATTAAAATGGCTAAGGAGGTCGTGGGATTTGAAGAAGGTATAAAAGGCATTCAAAAAGCATTTGCAAAGGATTCATACATTCATTCAACACTAGGCAAATTGAAGAGTTTTGGTTGTGGGAAGAAAACAAGAGTTTTCAGCTGCAAATTGATCTTGGAGAACGTAGCTCTCTCAGATTGTGCATTCTACAGGTGTGAAATACCACCCAAGGTTTGCATCTTCAGGTGGCTTCACTCAGAGGTCACAATTGTGCATATTGGGGAACAACATTTCAAGAATTATCAGGAGATATTGTGCAGATCAGAATTACATTGGGGGTTATCATTGCTGATTAACATTTCATTGCTGTTGCATCATCATTTAAGAAGGCCGTACTGTTCCATAGCTGGCCGTACTTGGCTTCTGATTGAGGTGTCGTGGTTCCTGAGAGAAAACGCCTAGGGTTTGATGTAGATTCAGCTCTATCCTTGGCATCTACAGCAGTCACTTCATTGTGCAGCAAAGTTAATGGGGGATTTGTTAGTATCTGAAGGTGGCGTCACATTCTAAGGATTATCAGTTTGCTGTTCAAACAATATCAGACCTGTACGTGGTCATTTGCAGATCAGAAATTCATCAATCTGCAAACTGTGTCTTGCTGCTGTACATTTTGGGAAGGCGTTTCCAGGTTTGGGAGATTTCTATCCATATTTTGAGTCTTGTCTGTAAGCTTGTCCAAACATCCCATTCCCATGTCTGAAATTTATTATCTGAGTATTGTATCTGCTGCAACAATCATACTAAGATTAGTTTGCATATCATATATCTTTGTATTGATTTTCAGAGTATTCTCAGATATATATATCAGGTCTCTTTTTTGCTTAGTTGAGTCCTAAGTCACAAGATTCGAATTCGAATTTGAGTTCGGCAACATTGAAATTCAGATGAAGTTTGACAAGGAAAAAATTTGAAAAGTAATAAATTTGGGTTAAATTCGCCTTATATAAATTTGTTTTTCTTAAATATAACTAATATATCCACAAAAGTATCAAAATAGTTTAATTTAAATATCGACATTCGTTCATATATATATATATATATATATATATGATTAAAATTATTAAGAATAAAATATTATATTAAATTTAAGTAAATTAAAATTAAAATATTTAAATTTGTTAATCTTAAAATAAAACAAAATTATATTTGCTTAATTTAATATATAAATTACTTAAATTTTATATATTAATAATTTAAAATATAAATTAAATATTTTAAGATATTAAATTTTAATTTATTATATGCTAATATCAAAAATAAAATAAAACAAAATGAAATAATATTGAATTTAAATATTAAATGTTAAAATGTTCAATAAAAATTTAATGTAAATAATATAATATTTAATTTTTATAAACCTCCATGATTAAAATTTAAAATTCATATTTAAAATTTTATCAAACACAAACCACAAAAAAAACTAAATGAAAATAAAACTAACTAAATAAATAAATAACAAAATAAAAAATCGCTAAAACTAGACTGCAAATGCGCTTGAGTGTGAGTTCGTCCTGGCAGCACCCACCTTTATTTGTTCCACTCCACTGGCACTTGGAAAGAAGTCGTATCCAACAACCGCACCTAACCGCACTGCTCTTTCAATCGTCTTCAGCCTTTTTGGAAGTTATGGTGGGACTCGTGTAGTTTTCACAAGTCAATGGTTGGCTGGAGCGCTTAAAGGAAACTTGCAGAAGGAAGATGCAGTTTGAAGTAACGTTGTCACAATTTCCTATTGGTGCTTAGCTCTCGCTTGAATCGGCCATGGAAGAAATGAATAAACAGTCGGCAATGGAAGAAAATGTCATGCCCTAGCGGAAAAAAGTCTTTAATCATTGTTGACCCTCGACAACCACCCTGGTTGCCTTTTCCCATACAAACTGAAAGACGAATTTCAACGAATTTCATAGAAAAAATTAATGCTCACTGAATTTCAAACTTCAAGCATGAAATTCAGCGAACATTGTGACTTAGGTTGAGTCTATGTAAACCAGTAGCTTCACATTTCCATATAACTCAAATGAAAGATAGTCAAAAAATGATGGGATGAAGATATTATGTTTTGTCTTTGAATCCCTTTATGCATTTATTTCAATACTGTGATAACTGCATGTAATGGAATGACATATGTTTGACAAAATGTCCATTATGCCAAAATGAGACAAATCAGAAAAAGTAATCGAGCAAAATTAGAAAATTAAATATCCTATTAGGGGTGGGATATTTCATAGAGGGGGCCATTTTTTCAATCATGTCATTCGACTGATGACGACGGAGTTCAAAATTTTGCACAACTTTTCCAGCCCGTACTACCCAAGAGCGAATGGTCAGGCAGAGTCAATCAACAAAGTACTTGTCTCTGTTATCCACAAGTCATGCGGCATTGAGGAGGCAGACTAAAAAGAAAAACTACCAACTGTACTATGGGCATACCGTACGACCTACAAGGTAACCATTGGCCACACGTCGTTCCAACTGATGTACGGCCAGGAAGCAATAGTACCGACAGAGTATATGGTGTCGAGCTTATGAATTGCAATGGAGAACAGACTTGGTGATACAAAGAGTTTGAAGGAAAGTTGTTTCAGTTGAACAAGTTGGATGAATGATGAGTGCTCACACAGTGGGCAACAGAGGTAATGCAGAAAAGGAGAAAATTCTGGCATGACAAACACCTCCAACAAGCAAATTTCTAGCTGGGGTAGTTAGTCCTAAAATACAACGGTCGTAAGGAACTGAAGCCTGGTAAGTTTAAAACAAGGTGGTTGGGGCCATTTAGAATTCATAAAGTTGGGGACAATAGAGCAATCAAATTGGAGAGATTAGACGATACTATGCTGAAAGATCCTATCAACAGGTCCAAGTTGAAAATATACAAGGAGAGAAGAGAAGAACCAATTCAGATCAACATGCTCAGATACGCAACAAAGGAAGACTAGCCTGTACAAAGGGATGAAACGATGGAAGAACAAGACTGGGTTGCAGGGGACAGCCAATATGTGGCGGAAGAAGACTGGACTACACCCGTCGGAGAAAAGTTTGGGGAGGAAAGACTTGCAAGAAAAAGAGTAGAGAACATTGCAATGCCAAGGGTACACAAACATTTGACAAACCCCCTATTTGGGACGAAAAGGCAACAGGTGTGGGGTCACTGGAAATACCATGCCCCATACGAAGGTGTAAGGAGGGGATACATAGCCTATGAGCTAGACAACAAAGCCCAAAAAGAAAAAGAAGTAAAGGCTGAGAAAGAAAGGAAGGAAAGAGAACAAAGCGAAAGTGACAAAGAGGAATGGTGGGACGATGAGGAATGGAATGCGTATGCAGAAAAAGTTGGACCGTGCCTCAAAGTAGTAATAATGACATAAGACACTTTCATCTCTACCGTTGATGGATATCATGATGATCTAATAAAGTACATAAAGGAAAATAACATGAAGACGCCAAAGTTGGTGACGACGGATGAACTATGGCGAATTGTGCCAAACCTAGCCAGACCACTAACGGTGGATGGAGAGAATGTTATGTGGTATCAACAATACAGAAAATGGTACGTCGACGAAAGCTTCAAAGGCATAGGACCCACTCCCTTAATAGATAAAATATTTAATTTGAAATTTATGGGTACTTGTTGTGAAGAGGAATGCTATAGGCGGTCCCCATTCACGTGCAAATGGCATTATGCATCAGAGTTAAAAGTTCAGAAAGGCAATGAAATAAGAGGTTCGAAGAGAAAATATGGAGAAGAAACACAAAAGCTGAAAATAGAAGAAATAAAAGGGAAAAAGAGAAAGTCTAAAAATAAAGGAGAAAATGGAAAAATGAAAAGTGAAAATTCAAAAAATTATATAAAAGTGATGGAGTTAGAAAAAATAGAAAAAATTAAAAAATTAAAAAAGGAGAAAAACGAGAGAGAAGGGAGTATTAAAATAAAATCAAAGAAGTCAAAAATGGAAAAATAAAAAACCAAAGCATGGACAAAAATTAAAATATCAATCAAGTGGGGAAAAGTGAAAAAAAAATTAAAAATCACACAAAGGGTACGGATGAGTAAGTTGTAGGACCTTATAAGAGACCAAGCCGTACAGCAAAGGCAAATCACACAAAACGTTGCTTGGGTAGAGAAGTGCAAGGTATGGCAAGACATCCAGTGATCAGATAAAATCAAGGTATGCAGGTCATCAGACACAACCACACGATACAAAGGAAGGTTAAAGCAAATAGCGTACGGACACCAAGCCATAAGCCCATCGTACAACATTCAAGGGTAGAAGACATTGAGCAACAATAGAAGGGTGATGAAGGAATTTTTGAGCACACCGTACAAAGCAGCAAGTACACGATATGGAGGAAAGAACACAAAAGTCAAGACACAATACAGACTGGTCAAAGGAGCCCAAACGTATGGCAAGGTCTTCACTACACCATACAACAAAGAAATCTCACATTTATACCTTGGACTGTACAAAATAATTTTGGATGGAACGTACGGCATAGCTTTTGCAGTACAGAAGGGATAATAAGAGGTATGGTGTGGAGATTGGATAGAGTACAGCGAGAAAGTAGTATAGGGCAAAAACAAATTCCATCCGTCACAGGTACCCAACGTAGCATACAAACAGGAAGCAAAAGACATTCGTACGACAAGGACAAGGCATTTGTACGACGTGAAGGAAGCAAAAGATCTTGAATCACACCAGCCATACCATACATCGATTGGAGCTATTTAATACCAATCGATATCAAAACCAAGCTTTCTTGTTTTCTCAGATTGAAAAAGATGGATGCTAGCGGCAGTGGGAAAGGAAAAAAGTTGATGTACAGGGCTAAAAGATTGCAGGAGGAAAAATGGACAAAGTGTCATGTCCCCAATTTGGAGCAATAAGGAGAATTTATTAAATTAATTATTTATAAGGTTATTAAATAAATAAATATAAAAAGTAACCTTATATTTAATTAATTTAATATTTAAGTGACTAAAAATAAAATAATATCAAAAAGTCACTTAATGAAATAAAATAATATTTTATTCTACAAGCTTCTTGAAGGTGATTGCAATTTCTTTAGAAGGAGCTTTTGGAGGGCATTTGAGACATCCTGAGTAAAATACATTTTCTGAATATTGGAGAGCTTTAATGCTTGACACAGCTGGAGAAGTTGAATTCTCTAAGATTGTTGGTTTCGGTTGTGTAACACCAACCCTAGCTAGTGTGGGGTGAAGGATATTTCAGTCCTTTACATTGTGGCAAAATTTTGTGGCTTATAGCAAAATTTTGAAGAGATAGAAGAAATCGATTTGGAGAGCAAGTTCTGATTTCTGTTTACAGTCATTTGCAGCCTTTGGAGAGGTCGATATCATTCATTCCAGCTCATATCTACATCGATTCTCATAGAGGATTGCATCATCATATACTAGGCAATTTGGAGATTGTTTATGTTGCTGGTAGGAGGTCAATTTTGATGATATCATTTCATATTTTATACTTCCAGATCAGGACAGGGGCGGCCATGATGGAGGGGCGATTTTGTGTCTAAAGCCCGTAATAAAATCTGAGAAAAATCAAGAGCTATCGTGGGAGGCTCAAGAAGCTAGGCGCAGCAAGTTTGGGACCATTGGCTTCATCAGATGGAAGGTTCGAACCTTTTTGTGAAGGCTGCCAGCACCTCCAGGTTCCATCGAATTGTATAAGATTGGTCATTGTATTAACTTGCAATTCAATTTAGGGGTCTGCATTGTTAATCAAAGCTCTCATCTCAGTCATTCATATCAGATTGTAAACATTTTATATCAGACTTGCACATGAGATTTTGTATGCCAAGAGCCTTGGCAAGATATTGTAATCATTGTTGCATTTCAGTTAATGTTAAGGAGGAGTTGCATTGCATCCAATTGCTATCTTATACTTGGTTAAGATGTATGCCAAGTGTTTGTTAAAATGCCTTCTTGCTGTAGGTACATATTTGCATAGTTAGTTTCATGTATTTGCATTCGAAAATACAAAAAGAGTTGCATTTGCATTGTAGAAGATTAAGTAGACATCTTAGAAGTTATTTGCTCGCATTTATTCATCATTGCAATCACATATATCAAAACCAAAGCAAATTGAAACATAAAACCAGCAAGTACAAGGTTGCAAGCAAAGTGTGTCAAATTGTCTGAGACAGCAAATCAGGGTTTTTACATCAGATTTGGCAAGGCACTTTACACAAAGGCAAAAGCGACAATGTCACGACTAATACTCTTACATGGGAGAGTCTCATAGGCAGCGAATGCAAAGCATGGTGGCAAGAAACGGCTGCAGACTATCCAATCAAGAGAGCACTAACCCTTGCTCAGGTAGATAAAGCGGCACAATGTCCTATTTTCAATTCCAAAGATTCTGAAAGTTATTTGAAAGTAATGGTTACAAACTACAATTAGTATGCACATAAGAGCACCATTGACTATATAGGCTATTCAGTTACCATTTCTTTTCAGCCCAACGATTTTCGGAGGGTTTTTGGTATTCCTACATCAGGAATTGTGGTCGTAAAGCCCAAAATGAAAATGGTGGAAAAACAAAAGGGGATGATAACAAAAAGAATCTGCAAGCAAGACTTAAACAAAAGGAGAAAGACACAATTTGGAATGCAGGTGCGAGAGGGCTAATGAAGAAAATGTTGGTTAATGCGGACTAGAAATGTTTGATGGACCTCATCAAATGCAGATTGACAGGGTCAAGTAGGGCATCAGACATAGCAACCTGGATGGTGGACTATATGTTTGGGCTGAGTGTAGGGAAAGTATATAATTGGGCTTACTGCCTATCTGAAAGAATAAGGGAATTCTTGGCCTGCAAACATAAGGCCTTCTATACAACTCAACACACTATAGAGTTATTCCTAGATGTGTATAACTAGGTGTCGGGTACCAAATTGGGCAAATTTCAGCCTGCTCTGGATTATGATAATTCATGGCCAACGGTGTTTTGATGGACTTCCCTAGAGACTCAGGTGACAGCAAGTGAAGAAACAAAAACGAGAAAAAGGAAGAGGAAGCAGAAGGAGGACGAGAGCAATGAGGAATATGAATAGATAGTTGTATCTTCCTCCACGTCCAACACCACACCTGTGGATACGCATTCGGTTGAGATCATATCTTCAGGGGATGAGGCTCAAGCATTGGTTCCAGTGGTGGCATAGGGAGTAGTAGTTGAGAGGGCAATGGCAGTCGAGGGAGTAGCAACAGCCAACATGACAGTAGAGACACCTCATATTGATAGCTGGTTGAAGCTACTTGGCTCCCCCATTCAGTTGGAAGATATATCGCCCATACACTCACCCCAACATATGGAGACAGAGATGGAGCAACCAATGGTCATACCATCTGCAACAAGGAGCATACAGTTGGATGCCACATTGTCGGCCCCTGAGCAGATTCTCACTCTTATGGCAGTATCAGTGCCTCTGGGAGTAGAGGAGCCTGCACCAGAGGTAGAGGAGCCTACACAACCAAGGGAACATGATAATAAGATGCCAACCGCTAGCCCTACCACACCTTAGCCAACAGCTTCCAGATCCATAGAAGAGGAATCAAGTGATTCGGAGGGAGATTCAAGTGATTCGGAAGGTATCATTGTACAAATCTCCAAACCAAACAGGGAAGATCCGATGGGAACCATCGAGAGGTACCTGCAAATCTTAGAGCCCATCGCAACAATTATCCAGGAGGTGTCAGATATTACCAAGACAGTAGATCGCAATCACTCTCCCGTAGCATGGAAAGAGGCACAAAGGATTTTGTAATTTATGAAGTCAGCCTGCGAAAAGGAATTCGTGAGTATTTTTACAAAACGGGGTTGACCGGAAGTGGAAACACCAGACATGCTGGCAGCCTAGTTCCCAGAAAAGCCTACATTCCAAGGGAAAGATGACAAGCTGATAGCCCGTCTTTTTGGCATGGAGAGGGCCTACCGAGAGTTGTTTCATGTGTTCAAACAACAGGAAGCAACCAATTTGGGACTGAGCAGTAAGGCCGATGAGGCTATAGCCATCTCTCAAAAGGTTCATGCAAAGGTAGACTCCCTTAACCAGCACCTTCAGAGCCAACTTCAGCAACAAGCTCAACTTACAAAGGAGGAAAGAGCAAAGGTGGCAGCTAAGGACACAGAGTTGTTGGAAAAGGACAAGAAGATACAAGCTTTGGAGGAGGAGATGACCAAGCAGGTTGGGGCAAAAGACCAAGAAATAGCAAGGATCAATCAACACCTGAAGGAGGCGGTACACTTGGTGAAGACAGCCAGAGAAAACGGGCTGAAGGCTACACACCACCTAAAGTTGAGGACGGAAGAAGTCTATCAGCTTCGACAGTGTAGTGCATAGACAACCACTCCGACTTCCACGATCCACCCAGCTCTAGGGATGTCATCTCACCCAACTTCTCATTCGATTTAGTTTTTGGATAGTTGTCTTCCAATTTTTGTAGTAGTCATCTGGAAGACGACTTTTTTTTTTGGCGGGGATGATGTAGTTGGTCGTGTTAATAAATAACTATGTTGTAGTCGCTTGTACTAGTAGTATGTATAAAATAAAATAGAATAATACTTGTGCACAAATTGGTGTAAAAGTTGTAATCATAAATTAGTCCGACAGTTGGTATCTTGTAATGTCCCTGTGCGCGGATTATGTGCCCCAGCGGCCACGTGTCCGTTGGGTTTGCGTAAGGCCCCAGATTCTCCGATGGTGGCTTCGATGGTGAAAGATCCTCCTTGGTTGCCACCCTTAACACCCTGGGTAGCCGCCGTCACTAGCAAGTCAGTCTTTTGGTGTAATGGTTGGGTCTTAGTGGTATCAAAGCCGAGGTCGAGACCCACGAAGCGTGGTGGGCTGTAATGTCCCTATGTGCAGGTGATGTGCCCCGGTGGCCACGTGTCCATTGGGTTTGCATAAGGCCCCGAATTCTTCAATGGTGAAAGATCCTCCTTGGTTGCCACCCTTAACACCCTGGGTAGCCACCCTCACTACCAGGTCGGTCTTTTGGTGTAATGTCCCCGTTTTGAGTCAGCACTGCAATTAAATAATTAATTTAATGTTGTCAAAAAGGGCTAAGTTAAAAGAGACAAATTAAATTAATTATTTAAGTGAGCAACTTAAGTGGGAAAAGTTAAATAAATTAATGAAGTTACTTTTTGATGAGTTCTCAAAAGAATTAAATTAAAAGTAAAATAGAAAAAAGGGGAATTCAAGAAGACAGGGCAGTTACGTGAGGGAAAAGAATAAAGGAATGGAGGAGCTCATTTTCAAGAAGGCTGGTTTTTGGATTTTGGAATAGGATATTGTTGGTGGACATAGTTCACAACCTTTCCGAGGTGGGGTGACCTCTAAAAGTAGCTCATCTTCAGTGTTGGAAGATACACCCAGGGTGGTGGTGGTTGACAGTCTCACTTCAAGGGCTGTGCTTGGATTCAATGGTGATGTTTTTTTGATGAAATTTGTTAAGTCTTATTTTTTAGACACATTTCAGAATTTTCAGTACTAATTAAATTGTTTAAATGTTGGAATTAATTGTATCAATCTTGAAGAAGTTTGTTAAAAGAGTTTGAGCAGAACTTGAATTTGCATACAGTATCTTAGAAAATTTCCTGAAGGATGTTATTGCAAAAAATGATCAAGTTAATGTGTTGGCTGTGAATCTATATAATAAGTGTGTTGATCAGATTTATCTTGAGTCATAATGGTGGAAAGAGGCTTCTGTATTATTATTGAGGAAGCCGTAAATTATTGGAAGAAGACTCCTCTTTAAATTTATGAGAGCCACGAGCACCTGGAAGGTTTTGTTGTAGTCTGCATAAGTTTTAAGGACATCGAATCATTTAGAAGATTTGTGTTACACAAGTAATTTGGGTTCAAGAAATGGTGGAAAAAGAACTAAACCTCTACCGACACTTATTTTAAAGGATTTTGAGCTTTCTTGAAAAGTAACTGTTGGCTATTACGGCCGGGTTGTTTGACAAAGAAATCGTGGGAATTCTCATGCCAAGGAAAAGATTGAGTTGTTCGAGTGAGGAACTATCGAGCAACAAATCAATGTATGGTGTGGAGCCAGAATAAACGGTTGAATATCATATGCCGTTTTAGTCAGCATCAGAATTAAATAAAAAGAAATAAGCCATCTATTTAAGGGAACCGTTCCTCCATATATAAACGACACATCTTTTGGAACTGTGCCACTAAATGCAAGAAAATCGTGGGGTCGATTAATATGTTTCTAGAAATAAAGATTATTCGATGCTGTTGAATTTGGAGTATGACTGGAGAACGTAATATGAGTCCAAGGAGGAGCATCAAGCAAGTGATGGCGTTATGAGTCAGGCTTTTCATGTGTGTCGTTCTTCAATCTATCTGAGGACGGAATTGAACATTGGACATTGAGAGAGCTGTTTCTAACGGGAATGTTTCTTGAACCTAAAAATTGTAACGCCATCTTCAGTTTGGTTCATATCTTGCGTACTCGTCCTGATCATAACGTAATATGCTATATAAGAAGACCATCATTAATTATTGCCACATTTAAAATTCTGGAAGCTTCCGTTGATGTAAAGGGAAGTTGTGATCATATAATAAAATGGAACTTTGTATTCCTGCAGGGGGTTATAGGAGAACATATGAAGAGTTAAATTAAGCGGATATGTGGTCTTAAAGACACGATTTAGCTGATGTGGTGATTCATCATGAATACAGAGCATTGAGCAAAGGTGAAGGGACACATAGAAGTCATTTTATATTCAGAGGGAGCCAGACCCGTAGCTTTGAGTTATGCTAGCCACCTGTTCTTAGACTGTCATCGGTTGAATTTAAGAAAGTTTAAATCAGGAGAAATCATTTATCGTGCCACTTCATGGTTAAATAACATTGTGGCGGGTCCCTTACAACATGACAAAGCATCAAATGGAGAAAAGGGTCGAGGGAAGGTGTCTATAGTTTTAGAGCCAGCAAAATCAAGGATACGTGGTTGTGGGAAATAGAACTTCTGCTTTTAAAATTAAGTCGAACTATTTGAAGGGAGAATAATATATCCATTGTTTGAAGGCGCCCAATCTCTGGTGGTTCCCGTGAGAGAGTGGAAGACTATGGGCAACAAAGGAGACGTCCAAGATATGAATTTTGTTGACAGCTGGAATATATACATTCTTCAGGAGAGTTGATGCTTGAATGAGCTGTCGGGAGCTGTGTGACTGTATGTTGTTGTGATATGGGGATGTATTGATTATACGTACAGTGTCTTGTTCATCATTCCTGGCCATTTTTTACATTGGAGCTGTTGTGGAGTCTACACTGTTGTTGAGGCACGAGTCTACACTCTTTGTGAAGATTGATTCATATTTCTAGGTCAGGAGATTAAATATTATGATGTATGGAATATTTTGAAAACATTAATATATTGAAATGAAATTTATGAGTTCATTATATCACCCCTGTTTGCAATGTTTGAAAAGAATATCTATTCATTACATTGGGAATGGTAGTAGACTTATTGGAATCGGCAAATCTGAAGTGCTCATTTAAGTTTGAATAAATCTGGGAAACAAGTTCTACCTTAAGTAAACTGTTTGACGAAATTCCTAAAAGTTGAGTTGGTGAAAACAAAAAATTGTAGTACAAAAAGGGGTAGATCTCTACATATCTCAACCAACCTCGGTTGGCTATTTATGTACTCATTTCATTTGTAGTCGAGGAACACATGATGCTATTATGATGTAATTGCTGCTATACTTAATGAATGAATGCAATGTCTTATTCTGTGCACTATGTGTTCGTGAATGATTTCTGTACATGTTCTATGTTCTGTAAGTTTCATCCGCTTATTGTCATAGTACGCTAAATCTATTCTTGTGAGTAAACAATGGGCACTGTTTCTGGGCAAGGCAAAATTAAGAAGCAACAGAAGCAAAAGGGGAAATCTCTGAGAAACACTGAAGCTGATAAGTCTAAGAACATGGTGATCAATGAGTGCTGGTCGGATGTTGTGGCGGATCTTCAAGACAATTGGAGTCTTATTAAAGACTCTTAATCTGCTGGGTTTTCTCTATGTTTTGTTTTCTTTAAAACTCTCTGGCCATAGTGCCTTTATCTGTATGGGTTTTAGTATAGTTGTTTTAGTTTTAGATTGGTTTATACCTTTTGTTGGTCTTAGTATTACTTGGCAATATGTTTTTAAGACTATGTTTAATAGTTGGTTGCCTTTGGTCAATTTTGTTGTGGATATGGTTTTTGGTTTTGATAAGTGGACTGTGTGCCCTGATGCAAATCTTGCTACTAGTCTATATGCTTTACTTGATGTTCCTATTGGATTGCTAACGCTATTCTAGTCCTTTGTTGTTTCTAACTGGTTGTTTTTTTACCAGTTTGTTTTGATGGGCTACACTGCTTTGTTGTAAGCTTTGTATGCGATCAGATCCCCTCCCTACTTATCAAATAAAAAACATTGGGACTTGCTAGAGGGACCACCATTGTTTGATGTGAGTGTAGTGCCTAAAACCTTCTTCTCAAGAAGTTCTATTAAGAACATTCCTTTGCTCCTTGGGCACTTTCAGACACACCCAAATCCTGAACCCTTCTAGAGACCTAGGTAATCCAAATACCACTAGTTTTTCCTTCAAACTCTCTTATTCTCACTCCAACCTTTAGTTTGAGTGTCTTAGGCTCAAGTTCATCTTTGATGAGCAATTCTTCGATGCCTCAAAGATTGCTCTCATATGCTTCCCAATCTTATGCCAAAAATTCCTCTAACTTTGTTTGACTCTTAGGGGATTCAATTATTTCCTCCAACCAAACTTGGTCTGCAAAATCAATGTGTGCTTCTTCAAGTAAGGGCCTACCTACCTACACCCATTTTTCCTCCATGTGGTTGTTTGTAGTGGGTTGAACGTTTTGATGTCTTTGCTCAAAACAACAGATCCAACTTACACATTGAATCATGCTTCTACTTAAGGTAAGGTTCTGGCTTTGAAAATGCACTAATGGATTTTCTTCTACAACATCTTGTAATCATCTTCTTTGCTCTATTTGTTCCACTAACTTTAATTTTGACCATGTCATGGTCTCTTCTCACCTTTGTTGGGGTCTAAGGGCATTAAAGTTTTAAATTAGACTTGACTTTTTTAAGGCAATGGCGCCAACATTTTCTCCTTTATCTAATAAGGCTAGTGTTGTGACCTTTCCACACATCACCCCATTGCAAATGGGGACCCCCTAATTTTTGCTCCGTTCCTCGTCTTTTGGCTTTGGTTTTGTCTCTCTCTCTCTCTCTCTCTTTCTGTCTCTTTCTGTTGTCTGCCTTTCCGGCGATGTGCCTGTCCTTGAGCTTGAATTGAAATTTTGGCTAAGTCCGAGAATTAGGGTTTTGAATCTTCTGGTCAGTTTGAAGTCAAATGGAGTGAATAAATTGAAATCTGAGCTTGGCATGGCAGTTAGTTGGCTTCCAGCAGGTTCCCAGCAAAATTTCACCGAGTTCTAACAACTTACTATTTTTAGTAAGTACCTAATTTGGGACATTTTCTCAGCACTTTTGAAGTTCCAATCGTTACACTGCATCCAGGACACGTCAAGCTAATTGCCTGCAAGTTTTGAGTTGAAACAAACAACTTTCTATTTTTAGCAAGTTCACCTTCAAGAGCTGATTTTAGGGTTTACATGCGAAGTTTTTCAATGCATGTCTGAAGAATATTTCAGGGTTTTCTGAGACCTACGCGATGCTATAACATGCAAGATGAGATGATAACTTTCAACACTCAGCCTTCAGATGCTATTTTTAGGGTTTGCATGTTGGAATTTTCTACGCATGTCTGGATATTCTTTGTGGGTTTTTCGAGAGCTACGCAGTGGTGTAACATTCAAACTAAAGATCAAGACCTTTTTCAAGAGCTGTCTTCAGAGGTTATTTTTAGGGTTTGCATGCAGGACTTTTTAGCGCATGTCAGGTTATTCTTTATGGGTTTTTCAAGAGCTACGCAGTGATGTGACATGCAAGCAAAGTTGGTCACTTTTTTAGGGACTTACTATTTTTAGCAGGATCATTCCAGCAACTACCCAGCACCTCAGTATCACAAACAAGGCAAAGTGCAACAAAAACGAGGTCAAACGGAGATCGTTTGAGCAACATGCAAGTCAAATTAGGGTTTCTAGCTTCAGGACCCAAAATGGGGGGTCAAACGATAGAATCTCCGAAAACAGGTGTATCCCACTACAATCAGTATCTTTCAAGCTATCCACTGGTAAAATTTGAAGGCAATTTGAGCACTTACTATTTATAGTAAGGCACTCTAGAAATAGGCTATAAATAGTAAGTCAGTAGCAGGTGCCAGTGTGAATAGGCAAGTCATCCCATGAGGATCACACCAGTCAGATTTCAAGTTAAACGGAGTTGTGGAAGTCTCAAAATCAGGCAGTTGCTATAAATAGTAAAACACCTCCAGAAACATGCTATAAATAGCAAGTCAACACAAGATGGCAGTGTGAACAGATCAACTTGGTCATGAAGATCCAGTGGTTGAAATTTCAGATCAATCCAAGCTTCAGAGGTATGAAAATCAAAGGGCTTACTAAATATAGTAAAACAGGGGCGAGCAAGCCAGAAAAATGCCTAAGTCTGAGAAATTTCCTTCACCCCCTGTCAAATGCGCCCAAGATGAGACTAGCAAAAGGATGGAAAAAGTGCCCAAGTTTGGAAGTTTCTGCTTGACCCCCTAAATGCGCCCTCAAAGAGAAGAAGCCATGAAAAAAATTTCTAAGTCTGAAGAAATTCCTGCAGGACCCCCTAAATGTGCCCTGTCATGAAGGTTGAGAAAAGTTTCCAAGGCAAGTCAAAGTTCCTACTTGACCCCCTAAATGCGCCCTCATCTCAAGGTGGTGATGAAAAAAAAATCTAAGGCATTGAGATTCCTGCTCCTACCCCAAAATGCGCCCATCTCCAGCATGTGTGAAGGAAAATATTCTAAGTGTTGGCTTATTCCTCCTTGACCACTTGAATGCGCCCAAACATGTTGAAGGTGTTAGCTCCTTGAAAAATATTCTAAGTGTTTGGAAACTTCCTCCTCCTACCCCCAAATGCGCCCATCTCAAGAGGCATCAAGGAAATATTCTAAGGCGCTAGTTCCTACTTGACATGCCAAATGCGCCCAACTTGCTAGGTGGATAAAAAAGTTTCTAAGTGTGAAAATCCTGCAGGGATCTCCAAATGTGCCCAACTTGCTAGGCTATAAGGGCGTTGGAAAAATTGCTAAGTGTTAAGTTCCCCCTCAGCACATGAAATGCGCCCAAGTCCAAGATAAAGCTAAGACGTGTGCTAAGTGTTAATTCCTCCTCAACATGCTAAATGCACCCAAATGGAAGATAGTGGTGAACAAATTTGTCTAAGTATTGTAAATTCCTCCTTGACCCCCTATATGTGCCCATGCTCATGAAAGATGTAAAAAATTTTATAAGTGTTGAAGTCTCTCCCCCCCCTAGAGGAAAATACACCTAAGCTTGAGGAGGTGATGAAATTTTCCGAGGCAAGGATGAATTGGCAGTGGATATGTCAGAATGTGCCAGCTTCAAGATGATGAGAATGGTCAAGGCAGAGCAAGAAAAATACGCCCAGAGATGAAGAATGAAGATAAATTTTGATGAAAATACTTTTCCAAGGTCTAAAATTCAAAAAATTAAAAGTACCCCTTCATCTATAGACCCATGAATTTGGTGTTTTCTAAGGAGAATTCTCTTTTGGGTACTGAATGCCTTCGACAAGGAGATGATTTTAAAATTTTCCACACCTTGCTAAGGAATTTAAGATGGAGATTTCACTTGGGCGCCTGGTTGGTGAATTTTCTAGAGGAAATAAATTATTTCTAAGGCAGATGGGTTGGAAATTTGGCTAAGGCAAACGGGGGATATCATGTTGGTTGGAAAATTTTCTAAGGAAGAGAGAAATCAAACAACGCCCTTCAAGGTGTGCCCTCAAGACAGATGAAAATTCTAAGAAAGACTTGTCTGAGTTAAATGTGCCCATCATAGAGAAGGAAGTTGAAAATTGTCCAAGGCGAAGAAAATGAAATGACAAGCCTCCAAATGCGCCCTTGAAGAAAGTTGGCTAAAATATCTAAGTCACAAGCATCAAGCTCTCAAATACGCCCTCAAGGTTCCTGAGGAGAGTACGTGAAAGATCTTCCCAAGGCATTGGTGGAGACAAACATCAAAATGATATGCGCCCTAGCACATAGATGTTGAAAGTTATGAAGAAAGCGAAAGTTGGCTAAAGAAAAATGATGGACATTGGAGATCAAAACATGGATATCAGGTGAGTAAAATGGGTTCATATTATAAAAAATTTTAATGCTCTTCCTTTGTTTGCAGGATGAACGTCGGAACCAGAGTGGGAGGAATTGAAGTGATGGATCAAATACTCCAAGACTACATTTCAACCTCGAAAGAAGAAAAGTTGCATGTTGGAAGAAATGGCTAAGTGTTGGAATAACCTAATATGCACTCAATTCAGAGAGGTAGATGGCGAGGAAGAAATGCTCGAGTCCAAGATAAGAAAATCCTTCAGGATCAAGGGTGGAGAAATAATCATCCTCATGGAGTTCAAAGTTAGAGAATGTCAGTTGAGAAGAAAATCATCATTGAGCGGGAGAAAGAAGTTGCCGCCTTGAAGTCAGATCGAGAACGTGCCTGCCATCCCCCTTTCAAGAAGTTGAAGCCATGATGATCAGAATCATCCAATTTGCAGTCTAGAAGAAGAACAAGAACAATGCGAACGCGTTTCCAGACAAGAATCTTCGAGAAGATGGTGGACATTAATTGCTCAATTATTACCCCACTCTTCTTGGTGGCGGTTTTTAGGGTTAGGATTTATGTGGCTCGATCTGAGCCCTTCATTGTAATTGAATTTGAGTTGTCCATTGGACTGGGCCAACTATAAAAAGGGCATCCCCCCTCATTTGCACTTCAATTAGAATAGCAAAGAAGGAATAGAGAGAGATTGATAGAATAGAGGATAGCATAGTTTGATAGTTTAGCTTAGATTGAAAAGGAAGGAAAGTCTTCCATTTGAATACTTTGTAAGAAGTTGTTGTGAACACTCTCTCAATAAAAAGAGTTTTCATTGATGGTGATCTCTTCTTTTGTTGTGAGTAGCTAGCGAGGCTTCTTCGTCCTTCCAATTCACTTAGAATCTTGACGTAAAGTAGATTTCATTTCATGCAACTAGTTAGTAATTGTGGAATATGGTGCTCAATTTGAACAAAACTTCGCTTATCCATACCACTAGCGGGCTCGCTGACGGTGGGTTCGCCTTGCGTGATCAACTGGAACATTGTGAACTTAACTTCGATTATGATTTATATGTTGGCATGCGTCGTTGTGATGGTGTCTTCATGCTAAATTGTGATTTGAATACCTTTGATTACTCCTCTGGAGATTGCACCTGTTTTGTGGAAGCTGTCCAAAGCGAGGCAAAGCAAAGCTCAGTTGAAGTCTGCGAGAATTGATCGCCATGTCCCACACCTTAGAGTAGAATTATAGCATCTCTTATCCCTGCACTCATTTAAATTCAGTTCATTTCTGGTCAGTATTAGGAAACTTGTACTTACCTGCCGAACCGTTCGAACCACGTGAAACCCTTTAATCTGTTGTCTGTTGTCCGCTGCTGAACAATTGCATAAGTCCCCTTGAAATACCAGCAAATCACATTGAGCCAACTGAGACTATCCACCACTTAGAAGGAACCTTGGAGTTGAACGCACGAACTCTCTCGCAATCTTAGCGTGCTGGATACTTTGATCAAGAGAATAGGGTAGCCGTTGGCAACTTTATTCTGTGTTGGTGCGGTCACGAAAAACACATCAACAACTAGTACTTGCAATAATAAATTGAAATGACAATGCATACCAAACAAAATACAAAAAGTATATCTTTATTCATATGAAGCTCTTACACAAAAGTAGACCACAAATGATCCACCAAGGATTAAACTACATTCCTTGACTACACAAAGTCTATTTAAAGAACCCAATTGTTGCTAAGCATAACACAACCATCAACAACTACCAACGACCACCACCTAATATCTATCCACAATCTGACAAGTAAATAATACGTAGTCAGATCCAAACAACTCAATGAAACATTACAGTCATTTTATGCTAACTACAACTATAATCAAAATAGACTGTGTTCTCTAAATTCATTATTTAAATTTTATGTGTTTCATGCACTAGTTAAGTTTATTTTTACTATTTACCTATTTAATTATTTTGCCAAATTTTTGTTGCATCCCAAGTCTGAGTCAAAATTTTGGGCTGCTGAGTTTTCAATTTAGGCTTTCACAACATAAACATTGTTCTTCTGTTTAAATCAGAAAAAAAAATACTGAAATATATACACAAATAACTAACATTAGGTAATAAATACATGGAGAACTACTTAACATTGCATATTCTCTTTCAAAATAGACCAAAAAAATTCTAAAGATATGATCGTGAAATATAAACAAAGTACCTGTAATCTCTAAGCGGTATTTGGCCCAAATAGCATATACAGCATTAACAATGGTTGCTATCTGTAAGTAGAATTAGATCTATATTACAGCATGCAATAGTTTAGGTCAAATAATTGAAAATAAAGAGGAACTGGAATCTATTCCTGCAAAAATTTGAATTTTCTTATCTTTCTCTAAAATTATTACCTCTTTGTCCATAAGAGGTGCTATATCCTTATATCATATAAGAAATTATGATTGACACACCCAAAAGAATAGTTCTGTATATTTTTGAGAACATGTGCAAGTAAATGAAACAAAAGGAAGTTTCCATTAAATATTTTGACTAATTTACTTAATAATGGTAAGAGAAATCTAATCAAGAAAGAGTAGCTACAAAGATTTGAATATAGAGGGTTATAAGAAGCCTTGGTTTATTCACGTGGGAACCATTTCAAATATATAAATATTGACCAGTGGTTTTATTGCTCTACACCTGATTTTATTGGTTCACTTGTTAGGAAAGATATATTTATGAAAAAGAACTCAGCAAACATACTACTTGTCCGCTAGCCTAATTCAAAATTTGTACATTGTGAGAAACATAAATCAGAAGCCAATATTTCTAGGACTGGATTACGTAGCTTGCATTTGACAACATAATAAATAACAAACTACATCTGTTCCTCTAGTTTCTTTTCCTCTTTTATATGCTTACTTTGTCAGGGTATGATCCAAAGTATCTAATAATGTTGTAATCATCCTCTTGAAACTTTTAGCCTATGATCAGAATCAGAAGATGGAAAATTGAACAATGGTTGGGATTCCATCTCTCAGATTGCTTTGTTATATTTTAATTTTTGGATAAAGTAAAGATTGTGTTGATAAAGAGGAAGACAGCAAAAGTGGGTTTTTCGGGAGAACAAAATCAGGAAAAATACATGATAATTACAGCAGATTTAGTACAGCGAGGTCTGCTTGCTACAATGAGACATTACACTAAGAAATGTACAAGAAATAAAGAAATAGATCATCTTAATGTCCACAAATGACCAAGAATAGGTCAAAGGGAGTGGAACATACATCTGATACAATAGCAAAGAACTGGCAAAAAAAGCGGCCCTAGAATCAAAGAAAACATAATAAAGAAAGAAAAAAAAAGAAATAAGCATGTGAGGATTAACCTAAAAAAGGTAACACTGAAACAAGTACAAGATTTTACATAGATGCACAAGGGGAAGTGCCTGCAAAATAGTGGAAGCAAATGAAAGCCACCCATGCAGGAAACAAAAATCATCAAGTGTTAGTGTAATGTCCCCATTTTGCGAGCATCAAAGTTCGTAAGGATTAGCCTATCATTTGACCCTCGTAGGCTAACAGTTATGGATAAAGGGTCTTCTGTGGCAGTTACTGGTGATTTAGAGACATTACTCTTCAGCTAGATTCAGGTTTTGGCCTTTGCACAGGTTATTTGACTCAAATTGGCACACTTACTATTTATAGTAAGTTACTATTTTGGGAGTCAGGGTTTCCAATATTAGCAGGGCACCTGAACAGAGCATATTTGCAGTATCGACCGTTGATTGGACCTTTGCAGTTGTTTCTAGACTTAGTGATGTGTACTTACTATTTATAGTAAGCCAGCTATCAGGAGTTACTATCTTTGGCAGGGCGTCTGATCACTCAGAGTTTGGCAAAATTGACCTTGGTTTCAGTTGGCATGGCTAACGGATGGATATTTATGGAGATATTAATATTTAATGTGTCATTAATGATTTTAATTAAAAAGGTTTATAATATAAAGTTATAAAATGACTTTATATTAAAAGGGATTATAATATAAAGTTATAAATTAACTTTATATTCGAAAGGGGCCAATGACACATTAAAAGTGTATTTAATGTTATTAAATGATTATGTGCACATAAACCAAGGTAATGAGATGGTATTAAATGCAAGATGAAGATTATAATATTTAAATGATTTTTAAAAGCCAAAATGGGTTGATTTTCTCAAGGAAGCTATATAAGCTTTTGAAGGGCAAAAAGAATTGATTATGATATGATTATTCGATTGAGCATTTGTTTTGATGAGAATTTCTCTGAGAAGGAGAAGCCTAGGGTTTCTGTCTCTCAAGCCATTAAAGAACGATAAACTCTTTAGTGTTGCAGCCATTTGAAGTGGTGAAATATCCATTGAATTTGGCATTCAGGAGAGCTTCATCCAAAAATTCTATTTGGGCTTAAAGGTGAAGATTTTATTTAGGGTTTGAAGATTATTGAAGGTCTATCAAGTGCAGACCCGGAGATTCATCATTGGCAGCCATTAACGATCAGATTTCAAGCTTTGTGTTGGCTGCTACAGTGACGCGTGAACAGTACCCGCGCTACAATAAAAACGCTACAGTGATGTGCTTGGTTGGTGTTGCTTCATCGACATTTTGAGGGGGTTTCTATTGCTGTGATCATTTCCAGAATTTGCCAGTATGCTGATATGAAGTTGCTGAGAAACATTTTCCATATTGCTGGTTACACTTCCAGAATTTGTTGTGATATAGTTTCAGACCTGCAATGATAGATATTGATTTCCAGGTACATTGGTATTGTTTTTGTAAAAGAATATTAATTCTGATCTGAGTCTATATTGTATTTGAGAAAATTGTAATCAGATTACTTCATATTCTAAGGAGAAATAAGGTTGCATACTAGATACTTGTTTTATGGCATTGTTCTTGGGATTCCATTTTTGCATAGCAGGTGTTTGTTAAAATGTCTAGATGAAATATACTTGCTGTTACAGTCATATCAGTCACTGTAAGATTGCATTTAGAAGTTATTATTGCATTGCTGTCATTTCCAACATTAAGTTAATGTCTCACATCCATTTCAAGCATAATTGCATCAAACAACTTCATCGAACAAATTAGAAGTTCAAACAAGAAAACTCAGTCCTTGCAAGACAACTGATCGACAAAATTACAAGGGCAGAAAATTGAAGAGTTTGAGTCAGCTTGAGCTAGGCTCATCACAGTTAGTACTCTAGGATGTGTTGGAGAAGCCAATAGTACTATTATCAATCATTGTAGGAGTACTAGTAAAGTTTAAATGCTTGTTGGGGAAATTTTAGGTCTAAAGGGTCAAGCTAGACAATTCTAGGAGGCAATCGATTCCACATAGAATATCTCTTTACTCTCAAGGCTGGCAGAAAAAAAAAATGTGAGCTTGCCCCAAGAATTGTGCTATGCAAGAGGGGGGGGTGAACAATGAGGGTGCTAGAGAATTATTGAGGTCAAAAAGAGATAGAGCCACTAACATTTTGATCTTTGAATGAACATCCACCTTCAAATTAAGGACCTTCATTTGAATGTGATGTCAACATGACCTTCGAATGAAGGTGTTTTTTTCAATTTCTAAACATTTTATATTCAAAATTCTTTATGGAAGCGATTTTCATATGAAGGGCCTTTGACCGAATGTTTGGGCCTTCGTTCAAAGGTCCATAAAATGCCATCCCAGTGTTGGTCACAGAGTTCTCAAAAAAAAAGTTGTTTCAAAGCAAAGGTTGGACCATCAAATGGAGTCACCATGACATGAAATTTTGTAGGATTGTAAGCCTTGGAGTAAGCTTCCTAAAAAGTATAATTTGTAATATACTTTATTTAATTAATTAAAAAAAAAAACTATTTTCTAGTGAACATGAGTTTTTTACCAAAAATCTCTTCTTGATGCATGTGGGAAAAGAGAATTTCAAAAAAGTTTCTGAGAAATATTTATGCACTCTATATCTATGTCTTTGTTTCAATAAAAAAGTTAATTTTGATTTATAGGAAAAAAGTTACGCATTATGGAATAAAATAACTCTAAATTACAATTAATGTGAATTAAAAAATTAATATTAAATAAAGTATGCAACAGAAAATTATGAAAAATATGCATGCACTAGATATCAATGCTAGTGATCTATGTTTAAGAAATTGTGATTTTATCTTATTTTTAAGTTATGTGTTCATTTAAAAGAGAAGCTGATGATATGGAATAAAAATATATTTAAGAACATTTTCCAAGAAAAAATATGAATCGAAGAAGAGCTAGAAGCTTTGAGTGAGACAGTCATTTGGGAAGGAATGACACAATTCGAGTTTCACAAAGAGAAACAACTGTTAGTAGATTACAGTAAGGTCATGGCCAGGGAGGAGTGCTATTGGAACTCAAAGTCTTAGGAGACATTGCTTGCAAAAGGTGACCTCAATACAAAAATTCTCCATAACACTTCCAAAATAAGGAGAGGTCAAAACAAGATTACACAAATTATGGCCGAGGATGGTAATGTGGTAACAAATTGATAAGTGTAGAAAAGTGAACCCTTGGGATTTGTTGCGACTTTATCACACATCGCCCCATTACAAATGGGGACCCTAGTAGTTTGCTTTTTAGGGCTTTGCCGTCGCGCTTCAGTCTCTGTTTGGGAGTTTTGAGTTTGAGTTTTTGAAGGGTCACCTGAGCCAAGTGAAGAATTTGAGCCCGAATCAGTGTGTAAACGTCATTACAATACTTAGAGGGCCTGAAGGACGAAGATCGACTGTCATTTGAGTCAATTCTGACACCTACTTTTTGGGGATTTTCACTCTAGACCCCCTATTTTTTAGGGACTTTATTTTTGGCACTTTTAGACTATTTTGGACTTCCTATTTTTTAGGGATTTATTTTTGGAAAGTTGCTATTTTGGGAAGGTTTCTATCTTTGGAAAGTGCCCGGGTCATGGTCTTAACGTTGTCATCTTCAAAAGACCCTCGAAGTGGAAATAATTGAGAAATTTTGAAAAACCAGATGAAAGCCAAAAAATCACCTAAGTGTTGGTCATGGAACAAGCATGTGCTAAGTCTGCCCCATGAAGAACAAGGAATGGCATGGGTGTAATGAACCAGACCAATTCTGACCCAATTTTTTTTTCAAACTTCGAAGAACACAAAGCACCAAGTACCCGTTAAAGGTCAGCTCAAATCATAACCAGCAATTAAAGGAAAAGACTCAACACCACGGATGTGCTTTCCAACCCAAGTAGGGCAAGTAGCGACCATCTGGCGAAGTAACAAAAAGTAAATACAATGCTGAAAGACTCAACACCACGGATGTGCTTTCCGACCCAAGTAGGGCAAGTAGCGACCATCTGGCGGAGTAACAAAAAGTAAATACAATGTTGAAAGAAAGCTCTACCACTTATTCAGCGGGAGCGAATACAATGTAAGAAGTGCAAAGCTTTAATTCCCTTCTTGGCGGAATACCATCCAAGAACTTTAAGTGTGTAGTTCATTCACCCATCTCTGGCGGTAAACCGTCCAAAGATTATTAGGTTTGCCGTTGCTAAAACTAAGTAATTGCAGAATATAAAAATGACTGAAATAGTACTACTATTAACAGCCTTACAATGCACAATCTGCAGATTACAAAGTGTTACAAACTGTTAAACCAAAGCAACAACTAATAGAATGTTGTTCTGACTTATTTGACTTCACAATATTGAGAAACAACAACACATGAACCGAACTTCTGGAAGTCTGATCTAAAATCAGCAAATCCGGAAACATCAACCAGCAACACAGTAATCCACTAAAAAGCTCATAACTCACTCAAAACCCAACCAAATCACTTGAAACTAGATGCAAACGAGAGCTAGAATGCTGACAATGAAAACCTGACTGAGAAACTACTGACAAACTGTGATATTATTTTTTGGCACACTTCCCAAGACAGCCCAGAATGGTACGGCCAAGGAGAAGGGCGATTTTGAGAAGATAAAATCATACACTCAATAATAAAATCCAGAACTCACCAAAGAGGGGCGCCCTAGGATGAGGAAGCCATATGTAAAGTACCCAGAACCAACAAAAATTCATGCAAAGACTTATGAGCAGATTTCTACTTCAGCCAAACCCTAACCAGCAAATGCAAAACTGACAAAATCTTTGAATTCTTCAACCTTGATGCTCTGTCTGCTTGTCTGGATGAGAAGCAGTCTCTGAAGCCTTAGCTAGATGCTATCTTTCAAGCACGAAACCAAGAGAAATGGCTAGGAGGTATGCATCCCTCGAAGTAACTCTGAAAGTATTTCAGCAGCATAACAGTATGATAGAAAAATAAGATGATAAATGAAGTCCCAAGGCTCCCTTTTATAACTTTGAGAAGGCCCTCCAGAAGCTTCTAGAAAACAAATCCTAATTTCAAATTTGAATTGACTCCTTTTCCCTCCAGTTTGGGCGCCCCCTTTCATAATGTTCAATCTTGACTTTATTAAAAATCCCCTCTTCATAAAATGGCGTCCCTTTCTCCAAGAAGTATTTTTGACTTTAGAAATATCAAAATAATTCCCCATGAGATGACCACCCTCAAAGTCCCCCTTTTTAAAACAACTTAAAGTCATATTACTAGGACAAGGGGTTATTTTATAAAATAAAACATTATTAACTTTAAATGACTTATTTCTCCAAAATGAACCCCTTAAGCCAAAAATCAGAATTACCCAATGAACTGCCAGAAAAGGAAAGCTTGCTGAGCTGATGCTGACTTGACCACTGCTAAAAATAGAATTTACTAAAAATAGTAAATTCGGAAAGTTGCTCGGATCAAAGTGCATGCGACACCATTGCGAAGCTTTCTGAAAACCCAGAAAGAATCCGCAATCCAAAATCCCCGACTCCAAGCTGTAGCCGTTATAACTTACTAAAAATAGTAAGTCCGAAAAAGTTGCCCGACGCAGTTGCAAGTCATACCTCTGCAAAGCTCTCTGAAAACTCAGAAGGAATCCAGAATCCAAACAACCAAACTCCAACAAGCAAAACCCTGAATCTTCAAGAGAACCCATCAAACAGCCGGAAACCCTAATTCTGCCATTGACCAGCCGACAGCACACTGGGAATAGGCTACCAATCACTGAAAAGTTAAGTGCCAAAAACGGGGACATTACAATGGGCAATGAGCAAGCCGCCCTTGCTGGAATGTGAGATGGCTTGACACTTAGTAAAGTCCGCCATAGGAAGGTAATGAGATGGCTTGGCATAATGGAAAGTCCGCCCCATGTAGAATGGCTTAACATAGAGTCAAGTCCGCCCCACTCAACATGAAGATGGCACAAGCAATGGTAAAGTCCACCCCTCTAAGAGATGGCTTGATCATAAGCCAAGTCCGCCCAAGAGACAAATACATGGCACAAGACTATGCAAAGTCTTCCCACCATCAAGAATGTATGGCATAACATAGTGGAAAGTCCACCTTGAAGACAAATTTGACATGGCACAACATAAAGCAAAGTCTGCCCACTCAATAAAAACATCGCATGAGCATAGGAAAAGTCCGCCTAGCATGTGTAAGGTGGAAAAAACACTTGACAAGTCCGCCCTAGTCCATACAATGCATTTCCAAACACTTAACCAAGTCCGCCTAGCCAATGAAATGCATGCCTAACACCATAGAAAGTCCGCCTTGCCTAGAGAAAGTGGAGAAAATATGAAATTTTGCCCAAGTCTAAACATTGAAACATTAAAATATCAAATGACATGCCTAAATATTGAGAAAATTCGCCAAAGACTTGGGAAATTATGGAAATTATGGCAAAATTGACAAGAGAAAAAAGATTCGCCTTAGGCAAAGACAAGAAATGACTTAGAAAAAATCAAATTCACCTTAGGCTCAAAAATAAAATGCCATAATTAAAATAATTAAAATAAAAGGGTTGGAAAATAACACATGGAGATTTTGATTTTAAGTTTCCAACACCAAATAGAAGAAATTCGAATTTTGGAAAAAGACAAAAGGACTTCATTGAAGTGGCGCTAGACTTAGAAACTTTCCCTGAAATTGGTACTGAAGATCAAAATTGCCATTCGGAAGCTAAGTGCAAGCCAAGTTCGAACTAGATTGAAAGGAAATACTTGGATTTTGCTAAATGGGTCGAACTTCTCATCTTTATAATTGGCTTTGCTTCTCATTTTTTTTTAATCATGCTTCTTTCGAAAACAAAGTTGTGAAGTAATTTTGTCTAAGGCAAGAAAAGTTGTGAAGAAGTAACAAAGTTTGAAGCAGAAGGAAGAAAGGCGAACTTAACCAGCCAGCTCAGTGATCTTTTCCATTTTATTTTTCCGGAATATTTGGCAGATTTACATTCTTCACCTCATTTTGGCAAAAAACTTCATTGGATAAATTCTTTCATTTCCAGCATGAAATTTGATTTATCAGTTGGCTGGAATACTTTTTTTGAAATAATGATTCAAATAATTTGAATTTAAAATTTAGAATTTTAATATTCTTTTTGTGCACTTTTGCAGATTTATACAAATGAAGTTTGGCAGTAAGGGTTCGCAGCCAGAGTCCAAGATCAACTCTAGATGGAAAAACATCATAGACACCAATCTCAGTCACGAAGATTTTGATGATTTTAAAAAGAGGATGTATGGAAGTGATGGATTCTTGCCTACACCGATTGCACGACGAATGATGCGGAACGGCATTGTCCAGGCAACAGCATTTCCGCCAGTAGTAGAATGTCCAGAACTCATGGTAGAATGTGCACTGCATTATAATGCACAAGAAAGATAGATTGAAGCACCTGACGAAAGGATACTGGCATACTTGGGAGAGTTGGCTATACAGGAAGCGTTCGGAATCCCAACCTACCACAAAACATCTTACCGAACCAAGGATGATGCACAAAAACTTTATGAAGAACAAAAAGACCTCTGTGCATCAAACATGAACAAGTCATGGTTGGTGAAGCCTAGACCCACTGCCAAGAAGATGCCCAAGAAGTTGTCTAGAATTGATTTTAAGGAAGAGTACGGAGACATTGTCTTGCTGCTAGACAGAATGGTGGGCAATCCTCAGTGTGCACCCTTTGAAACTTGGATGTATTATTTCATTGATGAAATAACTTCCAGAGTAAAAATGTTTAACTAGTCAAGAATGATTAGTGATAGTCTCCACGAGCAGCTGGTCAACTTGGAGAGGACCAAAACCTTCCACATGAGTTCCTATGTTGTGTATTTGCTTGCTAGAACCTATAGATATGCTGGTCTAATTTGCAAGGGTAAAGTTGGTAATGGCGAGGGAGAATTCAAGGTCTATGACTGCTATCCTCAGTTGCAGTTCAAGGAGAAATCACATTTTAGACCGGTGCATGATGCCTTTCTCATGTATATCACCAGAATACTCCAAGGAGGAACGCATCAGAGGCTCACCTGTGAAGCCAAAAGTTTAATCAGCAGATATGGATCCTGGTTTATCCAGTTTCCTAGATTCACGTACATTAGAATTCAAAGATTCACAGGTCGCCCTTACAGACTACCGATTTATCCCACCAATAGAATGGTTCTCCTGGAGGTTCTGAGGCAACTTGAGACATATCAAAATATTCAAAGGCCAAAGCAAAAAGCAGCCGTCACTTTTCCACTCTTTATTGAAAACATGTTAGAATTTGTCGATCAACGCAAGTAGCAGAAAGCGCCCGATTGGAAATACAATGGTACCTATTCACTTCCTACAAGCCCAGGGTTGTCTTTGATCCACTTCATCATATTGGAACTGTGGATGGGAGGAAATATAAACACAGAGTTGACCTAGAAGACTTTTGGGAAAATGTTGCCGATGAGTTTGACGTAAGGAAAAGGCTATGGTCAAGACTGTCGTTGGATATGATCAGGACAACAGAACTCTTCTGAGCACTTGATCAACTTGAAGATGATGGAGTGTATGTGCAGTCGGGCTTTGATGAAAGGCAGTTGCTTCTTCCTGTGAGAAGGTCTGAGCCTGAGCTTGGTGACTTGACAACTTTCATGAGGCCTGTGTTCAAGTATTCGCGATGGTGGATAGACTAGCAAGTGCAGATTTTACGGCAAAGGAATGTGCCATTTAAATATGACTTGATGGGTGAGGCAGAGTCTTGTTCTTCAAATGCCGACGCATCTCAGGGAGGTGAGCTAACCAAGACTGCCAATCCAAAGAAGAGAAAAGAAATGATAGATGACTCTACAAGGCAGAACAAAAAGAAGGCAACAAATGAGATACCTACTCAAAGGATGCAGAAATCCAAGGCCCTTCATCCAACCACATCCAGAAATATGGATGAGATATTGATCATGGAGGAAGAGTCATGGGGACAAGTTAGATTTCCTTCGCCAGTTCTGGAAAAGGATATGGAGCCAATGCAACTGGAAGATGATCATCATCACTCCCCTACAGGCACCGAGATTCTTGAGTCAGATGATGATATGGATATCATGGAAGGAGAATTCCAAGAGGGAATGATTTCTGCCCTCAAGGGAATTCAGGAAATCCCATCTATGCAAGAAATTCAGGATAATTAGGAAGATGAAATTGAACAGCTGACAATCCTAGATTGGTTGAAAGAAAGACTAAAAATTAAGGTACCAGCAGAGGTACCAAAAGAAGATGATACTGCAGACTTCTTGGCAAGGCTAGAACAGGCTACTGCAAAGAAGCTAGCCAAGAAATTTTCTACAATACAGAGAGATGAAGTTGGTAACCGTACAGTGCAGATTGTAGTACCAACAGTTGAGAAATCACAAGATGAAATTGCCCCAAATGAATATGCCATTACAACCATTGATATTAGTCCAACAACAAAAGGGCAAGAAGTTGAGGACCTGGATAACTCTCTTGCCACCATTAAGTCTAGGCTGGAAAAAGAAGTGGTGAAGAAAAGAGAGTATAAAAGGGAGATTGAGCACTTAAAAGAATACATCCAACATTTAACCAGGCCACTCAATCAAGGTGACCAATCAGCCCCTCCACTTCCAAATTCTTCACAAGAGCCAGTAAGAAATTTTGAAGAGTTGACTACTGCCAAGGAAACCAAGGAATGGATAGCAGGAAAGAAGGAAGAAGCAATGGCATTCACAAAAAAGTTAGCATATGTTTATGGGAAAACCTCCTCTCTGCTCTCACGACTTGCAAACCTAGCAGAAGCATGGGACAGTCTCCAAGACATTCAAAACAAAATTATCCCATGTCTTCGAGAAATAAAGGGGATTCCGAAGCAAAGATTGATTGAAGAGAAGATCATTGAAGTGGGAGCAGCATACGATTTCAGCAACTGGTATTATGCACTAATTTCATGAGAAGCCTTAGAAAGAGTGAAGGTAGATGGCGCTAAAATTGAAGAACAAGTAAGAGGAATCCAGAATAAAATTTTCCAAATGGCTGCAGATGTGCTTGACAAAGACATTGTCCGAGAAAAACACTTGCATTTGGAGAATTTAAAGGATAAAGTTCAAAAGATCTTCTCTACCACTGTCAGGCCAATCTTGAAAGAAAAGTTGACTAAGGCATTCAATTTACTAACCATCTAAAACACCTTCCTGCTGTATGAATTAGAATGGGTGATTGCCTTTGTAGAGTGTACAGATAGTTTAGACTTGCTAGAATACAAAGTTAACATGCTGCCGGACATCACCATTGAGGAAGTCACCACGATCATGTCCAGGTTCACTGAACCTAATGCTATGGAAGTAGATAAGGACGCAACTCCCAGTGAATGACTTCTCTATAGTTAACTGATTGTTATTTGGGCAACCCTAATTAGGGTTTCACTATTTTAAATTGGGGCCGTTAATCTTGAATTTGATCTTGGCCATTCATTGTATTCAGGAAGCTCTATATAAACCCCCCCCCTCACTCTCTCATTTTCATAGATGGAGATACAAGATAGGAGATAGAAGAGATTGTAGAGCAAAGATTAGAGAGCATAGATAATAGAGAATAAGAGAGAGTTTTATGAAATTGTTGCTAAAGACTATTTTGATAATAAAGTTCATAATGCATGAGATGCTTTGAATCCTTTCATTGTCAAATGGTTGCATGGTTTCATATTTCTCTTCCTCATAAAGTAGATTTAAATTAGAATTTTATTTGAATGTAAAGGGAATGATAGATTGATAGTAAAGATTAGTGAAACTTTGCTCATACTTTCTTTGAATGGATGATTTCCATTCAATGCGTAAAGTTAGACTTTTGATGTGGATGTTTCAATGCTCTTTGATGTGGATGTTTCAATGTTTACTTCGAATAATATTGTTCTATTGATGGTGTTGTTCGTAGTGAAGAGATCTTAAGCATAAATCCCTAGAAGATTGCACTTGCTTTGTGTAGTTGTCATTTAACGTGGCGAAACAAAGTATTGTCTTTGGTTTCACTCAATCCTTACCGTCTCTTGATTTCGTAGGAATAGTTTAGGATTTCTAAACCCTTACTCCTTTTTCACCTTTTTTAATCTAAAATCACAAAATTCCAAAAAAATAATACAGCATTCAAGTCCTTGCTTTCTGAGTAACTTACTGAAGTAAATTCCTTTGTGTTCCCGGCAAATCACAACAACCACAGAGCTTATCCACACCTAACTTACGAAACATTGGAATTGTCGTATGATCTTTCTTGCAATCTTAGCATACGAGGCAATTTTTCAAGAGAGGATAGAGCATCTTTGGATTCTTTATTCTAGAGTGCTTGGTGTGTCACAAAACACCCATCAACAGGATTGGACCCTAGGATTACAAAGCTTTTCCACAATGGCAGGGTGCCTCTTATCATTAAATTCAAGATTGGCTAGGATAAGAGATTGACTTGCAACCTGAAAGGTGAGTCAACCAATCCTAGAATCTGAATTTAGGGACTTGGAAATTAATGTTGTATGAAATGCAATGATATGACTAATAAATGATGCAAATAATCTATTCTGATGCAAAAACAGCAAATGTGGAAAGTTGCAGACAAATTCAGACTACAGAAACAGACTGAGCAGAGTTTTATGCACCTGGCATATGAATCTGGGGTTGATTCTGGAGGACCAAGTCACCTAGGGCAACTATGTCCTAGTGAATGAATTTGCAAACTGATTTCACAGTCCTCTAGAGCCTGCTCAAAGCCTTCTTACTTCCATGTATCACTATCAGATCTTCGTTGGTTGCCGAGATAACTGAGTTTTTGTATGTTGTCAAGTTGTAGGGTTTGAATGCAATGATGAATAAGTGATCTTCAATCTTCCCCCAAACTTCTTGAAATCTATAACTTGAACATTCAAAGAGAGAGGAAGGGTTGTGCCATTTAGGGCCTTGCCTCGATCAAACCTCATGTTGGTGTTTCCACCTCCACAATGGCAAGATTGATAAAAGAGAGCTTATCCATTTGAGGGATAGAGGCTGAATGACAAAATGAATGATAAATCAACAATGGACTCAAATCTGATTTTCCTTTAAGGACTAACTCATGCACATCACCTCAAGGCTTGATTGCAAGTTGGCTTGATTGCTTGGAAGACTTACAAGGGTTAGATCTCACAAAACAAATGATAACATAAACATGAACAAACTCACATAAAACTTGGCATGATTCTTTGAGTCCCAAATACTATAGTGTTGATCTAGTGAGGGCTGAGTTCATGGGTTTTGTATGCTCCAGTGATTGTGGTCTTGATGCTCTTCGAGACAAGTACATGGTGGATGCTCATAGTTGGTGGTACTTCCATGGCCAAGAATACACGTACCTACAACCTCTTGCAATAAATTTTTTATCCCAAGTAAGTTCTATAGTCAAAATCTTTTATCTTTTAAATTTAAGTTTTATATTTTATAATTTTTATTTTTATTTATATTTTAATTAGTTAAATTTTGTAACTCTTAACTATTTAATTTGGTCTTAGTAGGTTGCTAGTTCATCTTCATCTAAGAGGAATCAAAGCAAATACTCCTTCATCCACTCAATAAAGCACAATAGACTACATTCAAAAAAGGCAGAGGACTTGGTGTGTGTGCATCTAAACTTGTGCCTTGTTACACACAAACAAAGTTCCTACAAAGGAGACACAAGGAAGTGGGATATCGAGCTAGAGCATATTGACTTGGATGCTTCCACAAGCCACTTTGCTGCACTTGATGTTGATGATGACTATGAGGCAGCTACTGAGCATGAGAGTGCTAGTGTCAGTGCTAGTGCTAGTGGTAGTGCGAGTGCCAGTAGCGCTATTTGCGGTTCTTCTAATTTACCATTACATGCATCATCTAATATGGATGGTGATGATATTTTTGATGACCCATATGATATTTGATCAATGATCAATGATGGCTGATTGTAAACACTTGACATTATTATGTTTGAACTTTAATCTATCTCATGACATTCGAGTTTCACTAATATTTTATTATTTGACTATGAAAGTGGTGGTTTATTTTTGCTATGTTATTTGACTATTAATATGGTGGTGTATTTTGAACTTAATTACTGCTGCAAATATGTATATATATTTTATTTTTATGTGTTTTTGTATTAACAAACCCAACCCCAAAAAAACAATTTTCCCGAACCCGCAAACTGAACCATCGAAACCTGAACCGGTAACTTAGAGTATAAGCTAAATGGACACTTTCGGCTACTCCTCAAAAGGGGACATTACACATGGACAGCAGACTTCTAGTGAGAATGGCAGACATTAACAATGTAGTACTGATCTAAATTTTGCTGCAGCAGAGTGGGAATGACTTCAAATTTTATCTACAGTGGTAGCGCATCGTTTTCAGATCAATACATCAATCATTCTACAACATAGGGCAGCATTGACATCATCCTTTTGTTGTAGCAACCATTCCAAGTATCATTTTATCTAGTATTCAGTATACATGACAACTGCTTAACGGAATGTTTCTTTATCAATTGTTGTCCCAAGGTTAAAAATAATAGTAGTTATTGTATGTTGGCTTGTAAATCAGTCACAAAATATATATACATATATGAATGTAAATCAACACTTAATGTATGAGATATCAGCAATATTGTACGCTTGCAAACTATTTGTTAAAATGCCTATGTATTGTTCAATGCATGCCAATTGTTTGTAAATTTTCTTATGATTATGAAAGAAAGTTGCAGCTGTTCCTAATCACAAAAATCTGGAAATTGAATTGTTTAATGTCTGCCAACTATTTGGTGAATTGTCTCTGAGTGGAAAATCAACATATTTGCAAGTTGGTTGAATTGTTTTGTAGGATGGTAAATATTAGGAGAAGATGCTTTTGGAGCAAATACAATTTCTAGTAGAGGATGAAGAAGTAGAGCCAATTACAATCACATCAAAATAGATAGAGGTGATCACAATCACACTAGAAGAGGAAGAAATGATCACATGCATTCAAAACCCTAGTGGTAAAGAGCATTGAGGAGATAATTACAGCAAAGGAATAGGAAGAAGTGATGATCATGGTTGTGTTCGAGTATATGGCATGCTATAGATGTGGTAAAGAAGAATGTTATGCAGCCAAGTGTTGAAGATCCAATGAGAAACTACCCAAGAAAAGTGACTACAAACCATGCTCGAAACAAATAAGCATAGTCTTATTATGATGGTACTTATCGCACTTGCAAGGATAAGGAGTATGAATTTGTTTTCATTGCAACAAAGAAGGAAGTGGTTGCTTGTGCAAGATATTCTTCAAATTACTTTGATAACATAGATGATGTGTGGTTAATGGAAATTGGTGCATTAAAACATATGACCTATAAAAAGAATATTTTTTAGAATCTATAAGGAAAAGTTGAATCTAAACAAGTCTTGAAGTAACTTTTATTGCTGAAAATGTCACTCAACGTCAAGGAGAAACAATTGGAGACTATACATGATTGATAGCATCATCACTTGTTGTTACACTCCAAATTGTGAAAGTACTATTTACTACAACTACATAGGGTAAATGTAAATGTAATGTGAATTCGGGAGATAAATTAATGATGCTTGCACCTTGTTATCAATATGAATGTTATCTCATTTGATGTTATTTATGGTGAAATACTGTATAAATAAGAATAGATGGTTATTGCATTATTGTTATTCTAACTTTGAAGATGTTTATATATGTTGCTTATTGTTGTGAACAATTGATTGCCAAGACATGTGCTAGTGGTTGCAGGTAAATGTCCATTTCTCAAGGGGGAGGGGAAGTATCACTCGGGAGAAGATCTTGGTCGGGTAACCGGTAAATCTAACTATCTAAGCATACACACGCATCACCCTAGATGGAGTGAACTGAGTCAGTTTGTGTGGATTATAGGTAAGTCATCCTTAGCCTGTATGTTGGCATTAGGAGTCTTGTTTACTTTTGTATGCATTTGCGAGTGATGTTTATTTATCTATGTGGGTTTTGAGATTTATCTTGTGATATTACGATCATATGGATAGGTCGGATGTAGGTGGTAGTATGTTTATATGTACATGCGTGTCAGGAGGATCTGACGACATGTAGATGCATCTGTATAAAGATATCACACATACACACCTATCAATATGATGGTAACGTAAATGGATGTAAGTGAATCAGATGTGGACATATATACATATGTATAGTATATACACATATCCATAGGGATATGCATATCAACACAAGCATATGTTGGCAAATGGATATGCTCATACAAATGCATCGATATGGTATACCTACACATACATGTACATAGAGGTATATACAGGTATATATATGTATATATGCACACATCTGGTATAATGTGGATATTAATAATATTATTATTGTTGCCTTCCAAATTAAAACACACACACACACATATATATATATATATATTAAAGATTATAAATATATATTATAGTTATATTAAAACATATATATATATATACTATGGTATTTAAATATATATATATATATATATTTAATATATTTAAAACTATAATTATATATATATAATAAAATATATAATTCTCTTCATTAAACTATGGAAATTGAATTATTTCTGAATTGATATAATTTATATCATTTAAACTTTGGAAAATCGAACTATGAAATAAATAAATCGAATTATTTCATATGAGAATCAATTTCACGTATTTGAACTTTGGCCGATATAACTATGATGGAATTCGATTTTGAAACAAATATGGCTCTATGTGAATCGCGCATCAATTGGAGATTAGCACGCAGGGATAAAATTATGGAATGCATTTAAACTTGAAAGCTTGACTTATTCAAACACAGTAAATAAATTCCATCAACTCAACCCTAAAAAACAATCAATGTTGGCTATGTGTAATAGAAAGATGATTGACTTCTTCTCTGTTTATGAAAAACCTGCCATTTTATGAGTTTGGAGCCACCTCTGTAAACAAATTTTGTACGTGTTGATTTGTAAATTTCTCCATGTGCTTTTGGAATTAGTCTTCATAATGCTAGTAGAAATAGAGGTCGACTCACCTTGTTATTTGCTGAGTATGGACTGGAATTGACGCCACCTCCAGGTTTAATGTTTCAAATGGCAGTGGTGTCAATTCACATGCCATGGTTGTAGGGAAGGTAGGAGGCTGGGCTCACTATAAATAGTCACCCAACTCTCCTAAAAATCGTACTCATTCACCATTCTCATTATCTTGCTTAGCTTTTGTCTTTGAGAATACCTTATACTTCTTTTGCAGTTAGTATTCAATTCTTGTGTGAACAATATATGCAGCCAGTATTCAATTTCTGAGTGAACATCATTTGCAGCAAGTTATCATATTTCTGAGAGTTCATTAATACCTTTGTGAGGGACGAATTCTACCAAAGGAATTCGTCATTATCTGTCATTATTTTTGAGTGTGGAAAGAGGGAATTTTGTGAGCAAGAGTTGTTTAATTCTGAGAGGAGAGTACTATCAACCAGAAAGGGAGTGTGAATTGAGTTGAGAAGCTGAATTGAACTAAAGGAAAGGCTGCACTGTCATCACTGTTGGAATAAGCGATAACATGCATGGGGCTTTTACCTTCTTATTACTTGCAAGGGATTATTGTGTTTTCTATATTGCATGGAAAGTGTTTTCTGTTTGAGCTATAGAAGTATTTAATGTTGCTTGGTAAAGGGATTGGAAGCCTTTAGGCTGCTTGTTTAATGTGTATATAAGTACTCTAGGATAGGAGAGTTTGTTTAACACAAATACTTAATTGTATTAGATATGTTGAAGAGGTAGCTTGACACAAGTATTTAACTATACTAGATATGTCAAAGAGATTGCTTGACATAGGTAATTAATTATGTTACATGTGGTACAACATAGGTATTTAATTATACTAGATATGTTAGAACATAGGATGCAATGTGTTTATATTTACTTCATAGTAGGAGATGAGTGTGTTTCTCAGTTAAGTATAAACTAGGCTTGATTGAATGCAAGAGTCACTTGAGGTACACCAGCTAAGTTATTAGTTTAACTCAAAAAGCTTGTGTTACTCCTAGGATAAGCATGGGAGCGGGCTTGTGCACTTGCTTAATAGATTCATTACTAGTAGATTGTCTTGAAGATAGGTTATTTGGGATGACGGACTATCCATTGAAGGATATACCTAGCTTATAAACCTGCTAGTTAAGTAGGTCATTACCAAGTAGATTAGTTTGTTGTAGGTTAGTCTAGGGTGATGGATTTACCCATTGAAGGACAGTACCTATGCATAGCTGAAGATAGCCTTAAGTCAAATCAGCCCTAAATAGTGTATGTGACAAATGACCCTCAGTAGAACATACTGAATGAAACACTTTGATCAAAGTAGTGCAATGTACGACATCCACTTAGACTGTGTGATGCTTGAGACTACATTGTCAGTTCACCGTGATCCCGTATTACATGCTAGTTCGAGAGTTGCCAGATTGCACAGGTTCTAGTTATGTAGGACACAACAATATGTTTGGTTGGTTGTTGTTATCGGTTACTCTACTAATCTCTTTGTCGAAGGAGAGGGTTGTCTATAAAATGATAGATATGCGGGGGACCACATTATGATTCCGTGGTTGGCAGAAAAGCGCCTGAGTGATGCTTCTCCTCCACAGCAGGCAACCAAAGAACCAAGATTTGAAAGGATGGATTCCTAGACCATCTTACAGCTATTTGTTCTAAAGCTCATCGGAGCTATGTTTGTAGAGGTATGAATTCTTGTTACGTGTACTTGTGAAGTTATTGTAATGAAGTGGAATCTTTATTGTAATATGATATGGCATCTTGTTCGTATATTTTCAATAAAAGAAAGAAAAAATTTATTGCAATAACTTGTTAGCACGTTTATTTACTTGTATGATGTAAATTTAGAAATTTTTACTGTACTGAAGGGTTGGCACGTTACACTTGTTTCAAAGCAAAGTCAAAATCCGTCTATCCCTAAGTGAGAAAAACAACAAATTGCATCTATTTGGCCTAATTAGTTTAACAAATCTGTTCCAGATGTACAATAAAGTAAGCTTATTATGCTCTTTCTACCAATGTTGTTGTTGTACCTTCAGCTTTTGAAAGGTAATAAATCAGTACAAATGGAAGGATACCATGAAGGAAGAGTATGATGCAATTATGAAGAATTGCACTTGAATTTTTTTCAACAATTTCCCTAGAGGAGTTAGACCCATTGAATGCAAGTGCTTCATAGATCTATCATCTAAGTATAAAGCAAATGAATATATTTGTAAGTAAAAAGCAATATTGGCCAAGGATACACTCAATAAGAAGGAATTGACCATGACTAAAATTATTACCCATATCAAAAAGGGACACAATTTGAATTATTCTTGCATTCCCAACATAAAAAAATTGAATAGTAAATCAAATGCATTTGAAAAATAGTTTATTGGACAATGATTTGAAAGAAGTAATGTACATGACTGGGCCTCGAAGTTTTGAAATCAGGCTCACAAGGCAATCAACCTATGAAGGCATTGCACGGACTGAAATGAAGCTCTCAAAGTTTGGTATTCAAAACTTGAAAACTATCTACAATAAGCTGACTTTGTAAGGAGTGCATCTAATGACTCTGTATGTTCAAATACGGGGAGAGAAGATAACGATCATTGTTTTCTATGTTATAACCTCCTATGCATTAGAAGTGATGACAGCCATAAGAAGTTTAAAGTAGGCGAAGAGGGCATTTAAAAAAAAGGATTGAATCTTGAGATGATAGAATTTCTTTTCCTACATTATTACTAGGGTATTGAGGTAAATCAATAATATCATAGCCTCTTCATTTCACAAACAAAATATATTTCAGAATTGTTGAAAAGACTTCAAATGGAAGATTGTTATCCTTCACTAACTTCTCTAGATCAAATATGAATCTTTAGAGAGCTAGTGGCACATATTTGGTCAATGATTACACCAAATATAGACAATTAATTGGTAGTTTAATCAACATGACTACACAGCCAGACACTTCTCAGATTGCACCATGGATATTCAAGACCAGTAAATGAGTGAAACACTTGAAGGGTTTATTTTAATAAAATACAGGATTTGGCATGCAGCCAAATATAAGATTCTAGCAAACAAAAGTCTTGGTAAAAATTATTCCACTAATCAAAGGTCTTTTAGTGAATTTCCTGTGATGAATTTAATATTGAAGATCATTTTGATGCAATTTTGAGAAATAATACGTTATGATAATGATAACCACTGTGAAATCAGTACCAAAATCCCCCTCTATATTAGCATTTATAGATTGTAGAGAAGTAGTTCCACCAAGTATTGAACACTCTCACATTCACTATAACCTACACCTATGATTCAGCAACTGTGACAGTCACCTCTTATTTCTCACCTTTGTGGAGTTTGATAGTGAAACCTTGATTACAATAGTGGATCCTCTACATAATTCCCCAACTCTAACTAGGTACCCTTTGTTTAACTGGTCTTTCATAGCCAGTACTATCTTTGAGTATTCTCCATAAAGGTTCTTAAGGAATTTCATACTATCTTTCTAATGGAAAATCTACCTATTTCATGGATGAAACTCAAGCTGTAGCTTTTTTCGTTATGATTATGTATTTTGCACCTAAAGTTCATGCTCAAGTAACAAGCAGAATTATCAAGAACGCTTCTTCAAATTTATTTTTTATTTCATATCATCTATGATTTTAACTTAATTTAATATTTTGCCTTAGCTAATACCCTTGCGTGTGATATTGACCATGGTCTACCTGTTTTAGTGCTTATTTCCAAAGTATGTTTTTGAATTGATTACATAGTTTGAAGTGCAGTGTCATCTATTACAATATTGTAATGTCCCGTCTCAAGGACTCGTGGTTGGCCTATTCCGAGACCCGTAGGCTAGTCGGAAGGTAAAATTAGGGTTTCCTATTTTGAAGGATGTTCTGGCTCAGTTGATTGTTTCAATTGCGGATTCTTTCTGGGTTTTCAGAGAGCTTCGCAGTGGTATGTTCGTCTTGGCATTCTGAGCATCTTCAAGAATTTACTATTTTTAGTAAATTCTATTTTTGGCAGTTTTCCTGTTGAGTTCGGCATGGTTGACTCTCTGAATTCAGTTTGATCAGTTGACTTGCTCATTTATGGCTTCGGGGCACAAGTGGAGAGATAAGTTGAGCTATTTAATTAAAAGTCACGTTTTAATATTATATTTTAACGTTGACCCCCTTAGCCTAGTCTATTGACTTCATGTTGTTTTGAAAAGTGGTCTCTTGAGGGTGGCACCTTCATAAAAGATTATTTTATAATTTACCCAAAGTCAAATCAAGCCTTAAAGGGGACGCATTTATTAAAGTGTTGAAATTATTTAAAAGGTCAATATTGAGATTGGAAGGAAAAGGACGCCACCTTTTGAAAGTGATTAGGGTTTTAACTTTGAAGAAGAGTTTAGGGTTTCGAGAAGTCAACAGGAAATTATAAAAGGAAGACTGTGACCCTCATTTCAGTATCTTTGGTCTACAGTATCGTTATGCTGTCGGTTTGGCTCTGGAACTGCTTCGAGGAATGAAGGCCTCCTAGCTCAGGCATCACTTCTTGCTTGCAACACAGCAACTAGTGGTGATTTAGTATAGTCTTGTGAGTTTCATTGGAATTTGTGCATTGTAATCTGCATTGTGTCTAAGTAGTTTCTGATTTTGCATATTAGAGTTTTCTAGATCTTGCATTTTAGCTACAGCAGATTCGAGTTTTAATTTGTAAATCAAAAAATACCAAAAAGATTGTTCTGGGTATTGTTTCTTTCTTCCTGTCTTGGCTAGGCGCCCCTTTGTCTTAAGTTGTAGAATTTTTAGTGGAGTATTCAATTTTTAAATGCAAAGTCGCCCTCTTGCTGGGCCGTACTGTTTCAGACCTGCATTGGGATTCGTGCATCAAATAAATAGCGTCTTTTGATAAGTTTTCAGTGTTCAATTTGAATCGCCATCATGCTAGGATCATTAGGCATTCCGTCTCATGAGATTTGATGCAGTTTTGAGCAAGTTGTGAGTGAAATCGTGAAGTACAGGGCTGCTGTTCGTGCACAAGGAAATCTGGACTGTCATAAACCAGCATTTGAGGTTGGTCTGCTTATTGCACATTCAGATCTAATCTTTGTTATTCAGTGAAGGAAGTTCAATACATATTATTGCAGCTTGATCTATATATTGATTCACATTCATAGCAAGATCTTATCATTCATATTGTAAACTGGCAGTAGTACTGACAGTACAGTTATTCTTGCTCATCATAAATTGTAATGTTCAGCTTCTCGCTCAGTATTTGCTATTATAGTTAATTTATCTCCGCCCTATGGTAGCTACTTTCCCACTCTGGGTTAGCAAGCACATTCTGGGTGTTGAGTACTTTCAGCTTTCAGTATTTCTTTCAGCATTGTACTTTGTAACACTCCGCCATATGGTCGCCCCTCACTCCATACTGGATTGGGTAGCACATACTTGGTGTCGAGTTCCCTTTCAGCACTTAGTGTAGAAGATCCTCTGACCATATGCTCGCCATCATCGGCGCCATTCTTGGTTAGAGTTCCTGATAAGCAATTTGATTTAGATCCTCTGACCAATGCTCACACCTTGCCCACATCGGGATCCTGGTGTACATTCTGGTTAGAGTTGCTTCAGCACGTTTTGGTTTAGCTAACCTTGGTGCATTTGTTGTAATCGTAATTTGAAAAAAAAATTGCAGGAATATTTCAAATACCTAAGGATCTCGTTTGATCTATAGAGTGGTATAGAATTCTGTGAGAATTTGTGTGGTATTTATGCATAGGAAGAAATCCAAAAGGAAAAGAGCTTCGCTCTTTTAGAACAACAATTTGTAGCATTGAACTATGGATTGTCTATTGACTCTTTTGAGTATGGTTTAGCTAGTTCCAAAGGTTTTATGTCTAAGGTCCTTATGCTTGAACAAACTAAATTGGTTGAAGTGGCAATTTCACTCTCTTTTCTTGTCCATCATTTAGTGCAATTGAAACTAGAAGTTTTTGTCCATATGTAGTTGACATTTCCATTCATTTATTTATAAGCTGATAATCCTATATAGGAAACATTTCATACATACACCCATAAGTTAAACTTATTCAAGAAGAAACAAAAGGCCCAAACATGCTACTTCCAAACATCCAAACAGACGTGCATTTGATTTATTAGAACAAAAAAGAACACTTTTAAACATTTTAGCAAAAAGCAAAGGCAAGTTAATGCTTTTTAACAGTTATTTATTAAGGTCACATCGATCTTTCTAAATTATTTATTTACTTGTACATGGTATCCAATGAATACAATAACCAAACATACACAAAAATAACTATACTGACCGGTTCATATTTTGTGATGGCATACACCCATCCAAGCCCAACTTCTTCATATAGTCCCCTGAATGCCTACAACCAGTGATGTGGAGCAAACTAAATTATTTGCAAATAAAATACAAAATGTACTTATAAATAAGTAAATTAAAGCCAAATATAGGATAATTTATGTTTCTCAATTTTGTTCTTTAAAAAGCTGCAAAAACAACTTTTTATTGCATGACTAAAGCCCAAATAACTAGAAAGTACATAAAGCCCCTAACATGGGAAAAATCTGTTGCTAGCTCCAATTATTTTATCAACTTCTATGTATTACCTATAACTGTTTATGCACATATAAGCACGACTATAAAAGCATAGTAGCAATAATCAAGATTGGAATTGACTCGGAAAACCAAAAGTATGAACGTAATTCAATTACTTGGGATTTAATTAGGAAGAAATTCGAGAGTTCAAAAAATGTTGAAAAAATCATAAATATAGGTGAAAAACATTGTTTTTATTATTTCAAACCAAATAAAAAAACACTCCTTTTCCACCTAGTATAGCCCAAAACAATTTTTTTTTTTTTTAATTTTTACACCCAAGTGGGATTTGGGTGGCAGCCCTAGCAGAGTTAAAGAGGCATTGCACCAAGTCCAAATTAAGACCTTTGTGGCCGCAAGAGACTTCATGGTGCATGCCACTTTTCTAATTTTACCTCTTTTAACCAAGCTCCAAACCCTTCAAAAAATGAAGACATCAAGGACATAAAACAGTAATTAAGCCCTAACTGAATGGGAATGGAACAAATATTTGTTAAAGAATTAGTGCCCTTCAGTGTGCCCTGGTTGATCCAATATTTGGTTGGTTCAACAAAATCCACATATGCTCTAGAAAACAAGCTAAGGCATTTACTAAAATCCACAAGCAAACAAGCTGTTAAGGCATTTAGTTTCAGTCATATTCATATGAGAAGTTGAATGTAAGCTCAAATAGTTTAGGTCTGATTGCATCTCATTTTCAGTTTGTAAGAACTCTCATATCATTGCAATATCATTTGCAGATATAAAGAGTTTGCTTGCCAGCTATTTGACAAAATGTCTCTCATATGTACTTGCATTACTTTGAATTAGTTTTCATACCAAATGTTTGTAAAAATGTCTCTTGGCTATAGGTATGCATTTTCATTTAGAAACTCATATATATGCATTTGACAAATATAAAAAGTGTTGCATTCATTTTAGTTACTTGCTTAAGAAAACTCTACATTCATTTCCAAGCATTCCAAATCATTGGAAAACATCAAAAACCAATTCAAAGTAAACTGAAACAAAAACCAACAAGCAAGAAGGTTGCAAGACAAGTGTTTGAAAAAATTACCAAGGCTGCAAATCAGTGTTTTTATATCAGATTTGGTCAGGCACATTACATAGCAACTTTACCATATTGTGATATAAACAAACCTGTGAAGTGGTTTTGCTCCAAAACTGTTGAGTATTGTAGTGTCCCTAGCTGTTACAGATGTAAACTTTGCTGTTTTGACTCTCGGACATTCCGTCAAACAGTTTGCTTGTGAGCTCTTTAACTGCTGGTTATGGGTTTCTTCTTTGTTTTTAATGCATAAATGATTTAATCTAGCAGTGCAAATTGTCTACAGATGCAATCAAAATGTATTGCAAGTATTTCTATGATGCAAAGTGATGCAATAAGACAATCTTCCTATGCAAATTTCCAACTACGGCGTACAGGCATTATGTCAAACAATTACCTTGCAAACTCTAACTTTATTCCACTTCAATGACTGCATACATGCAAAGGTTACAAGTGCTGTCACAGCCACTATGGGCATCTACATTGGATTGGCATTACTACAAACACTTGGCATACCTCCTAAACTCAATTAATGACTGCCAATGTTGGTTACAAATTTATTACAGTCATGATGAATTGATCCACTAAATAACATTGATATTGCAGTATTTGTGACAACAATTAATGTTTAAGTTACTTGCAATGATAACAAAGGAACCTGATAAGATGCCAATGATGCCAATACTCAGGCGGCTTCTCCAGATATGTACGCAGCAAAACTCTAGTATGATGCGTGACCTTTTCAGCAAAAGGATGGCAACTTCCAAAAATATTAGCGTCTTTCTCCAACTTTGATAAACAATTCATGTCAAAGAATAAGCTCTGGCACTTTGTCTTTAGCCACTTTGTCTTCTTCCAAGCAGCTTTCGATAGTTCCTTATTGTGTCCTTTAGAAGAGCACTTTGTTTTGGAAGTATTGAAATCGTCTTATTCTTGCTGACTGGATCTTGTCTTTAATCCAATTCGTCTATATGTGGCTGCTCTATTATTTGTCTCCAAAATTGCATCTTCCAACCTTGTCTTTATCCCAAACAATGAAACTCTGTCTTTTAGCATCAACTGGCTTATGCGGTAGTCTTCTCCCAATAATTCGAATGAAGACAAACTCTTCTTAAAATTCAGAAATGCCTTAATCTTGTCTCTTTCTAACACATTCCATCATGTCCTTCCAGCTCCAATTAGATGGCTCGATTCTCCTTTATAATTTTTATTTGTCTTTAATGAGCTCTTCAAATAGAATTGATATATTCTAATTATATCCGATTCCTCCTTCTTTAAAACTCTGTCTTATTCCCATTGATGCAAAACCTAAGATCTACAAATAGTAGCACTAGAATATCTAGAGAAATATAACTATGAAAATATCTACAATTAGTAATTTTTCCAGCAAACCAGTTATTCCACTTATTCCAAATTTAGCCAAAGGCCATTAAATTTGACAAATCTCCTCAATTAAGTACAAATTGAGCTTCTGAAATGAAGCCCACCTTTTTGGCAATAATCTCAGCTGATAGTTTCACACCCTCAAAATTGCTCAACCAATGAGAGTCTCGTTCCCAAAGGCCCAATAATGGCAGAAACCCTAGCTTCTCCACACAACATCAAATGCAGTTATCAAATCCTAGATGCCTAGAAGATTGGTTGGCACCTCTCTTTATACTTTTTCATTCCATCTTCAAGAAGCTTCTAAAAATAATATTATTTTATTTTAGTGACATTATGATATAATATTTAAGTCACTTTATTAAATTAATTAAATATAAGGTTACTTTATAATATTTATTTATTTAATAACCTTACAAATAATTAATTTAATTATTTATCTCCCTTATTACTCCCAATCCAACTGAGTCAAGGAAACCATCAACCACAAGCAACATCAGGCAAAAAGTGGGGATATTATAGTCCGCCCTCCCTAAAATTGTTTGTCCCCAAACAATTCATAGCTACAAGGAAAGCTCTCCCCCACCTGGACCCCAAGGGAAGATCTGTATAATTCCCGTGCTATCACCAAACAACTCCTGTAACACCACCAACACAACTAACTAAACTTGTTGAATCAACTCAATCTCACCATCAAGTGTCACAAGAGTATGAATTTCAAAAGGAAGCAACTCAAAAGACTGACCATATTTGCTTCCAATCTCTGCGCAAGGTAAGCTATCATACAAACTATCCATCACATGCGCCACTAAACTGTGCATCTAAAATAAGTCATGTACATGAGGATCAAAAGTAAAGTTGTACACACTCCTCACCATGTACACCTCAAAAATCTCCTCTGCAAGCCCTGTTTGCAATCCCAATGCAATGGGAGGATCACAGACGCTACAATCAATGCTCATCTCAGGACTGGAATCAAGTGAGTGATCAATATCCAACTCGAAGAGTGGATTATCATATGACCATGTAGCATCTATCTCGAACAATGGATTGTAGATCATCTCATGCTCCTCCTGAACCACCTCCTTCTTTCTCTTCTTGTCCATGCTCCCACAAAAAGAGATAGAATGCAAACTCCCATCTGCAATTCCCCTCAACACATATTTCCTACCATCAACCTCAAATTTCATTTCCATTTTAGGTACGTTGAGAGTAAATTCTCCTAAGTCCTGGAGCCATTTCATGCCCAACACTATGTCCATCTCACCCATGTTGACCATATAGAAATCAGTCTGCAACTCATAACTATTCAACAACAAAGTGAGATTATTAACTCGTTTAGTGCATGTGAAGGTATATCCATCAGCAACTCGAACCCTGAATCCATCAATATCCTCAGCCAGAAGTCTACATCTAGCCACAAAACCCTCATCAATAAAGTTATGTGTTGCTCTCATGTCAAGCATGGCAATGCAACGCTGTCCCTCGACTGATCCTCTGAATCTGAATGTAGTCTCATCTTGTACATTAGCAAGGAATGCCAAAGGAGCCAAATTCCCTTCCTGATCAACCCCTGTATCCACTTGTTGCTCCGCATTTTCAGAATCGAAGTCCTCATAAAATGCCCATATTATACAATTTGCCTTGCCCTTAGGTCTCAAAGGGAAATCATGATCCTTGTTATATAGTTCCTTGCACCAATAGCACAATTTCTTTTTCCTTAACTCCTCACGTGACTCCTTATCCACCACAGTTGCTGATTTTTTTTTCTTCTCAGATTGTGGAGGAATCTCATTGCTAGTTGAAGGAACATCCTTATGCGAGCTCTTGCTTTTTGGGGCTGCGAACTCCATGCTCCTAGCCTTCTTCATAGCCTCCTGAAGTGAAGGGGGGTCAAAAGCTTTTATCCATCCTCTCATTGGCTCAACAAGCCCTCAATGAACAACATGACCAATCTTCTTTCTAAGATATTGGGAACCATTACTGATAACCTCTGAAAGTCACCTATGTAAGCCTACAAACTCCCAATCTGCTTGAGTTGAGCCAAGTCTCTTAAGTATGATTCGGGATCCTTCTTATCAAAACGTTCAACCAACCTGTCAACAAACTCCTGATAAGAAGTGATGCGATTATGTTGCAATGTGACCATCCCATGGTACCACCAATCATGAGCTGCTCCCTCCAAATGTAAGGTGGCATACTTGATTGCATCTTCCTCTGCCATAGGACGTAGGTTCAAGAAAGTGTCTAACTTGTGAACCCAAGCTTGTGTTGTACTCTTTCCACTTCCATCAAATGTAGGTAATGTGAGTTTGTTGGTGGCTTGCTTCAATTCCTTGTTTATATTTCTTGGTCTTGTTGATGTGTTTTTTGTGACCGCACCAAACAGCAGAATAAAGTTTCCAACGGTTACTCTATTCTCTCTTGATCAAAGTATCCAGCATGATAAGATTGCAAGAAAGTTCATGCGTTCAAATCCAAGGTTCCTCTTATGCAGTGGAATAGGTTTAGTTGGTTCATTGTGATTTGCTGGTATCACGAGGGGACTTACGTAATTGTTCGACGGCAGACAACAGACAACAAACTAAAGGGTTTCCACGTGGTTCGAGAGATTTGTCGATAAAGTGCAAGTTTCTTAATACTAACTAGAAAAGTGCATAATTGAATGGATGCAGGGATTAGAAAAACTATATTCTATCCTAAGTGTGGGACGTGGGGATCAACTTCAACAAACTTCAACTAGACTTCGCTTTGCCTCGCTTCGGACAGCTTCCATGAAGTCGGTGTAATCTTCAAGGGAGTGGCTAAAAGTTTTCAAATCACAATTCAACATAAGGACACCATCACAACGATGCATGACAACATGTGAATCATAATTGAAGTTAGGCTCAAGAGGTTCCAATTGACCACGCAAGGAAAACCCACCATCAATAAGCTTGCTAGTGGCATGGATTAAACGAAGCTCGCTTAGATCAAACACCACATTCCACAACTATCATCTACTTGCATAAAATGAAATCTATTTTACTCTAAGCTACTTTAAGTTCTACTGCGAATTAGAAGGATGAAGAAGCCTCACTAGCTACTCACAACAAAAGATGAAATCACCATCAATGAAAACTCTTTTTTATTATGAGTGTTCA